>JARUHQ010000018.1:10155270-10488900 GCA_029955515.1 Chrysomela aeneicollis | reverse complement strand
ACTTGGAGAAAATGGTGTTATGCTGAATGATGGGGTGTTGATTGCTAATGAATTTAATAGATTCTACAGTGGCGTAGGCAAAAAATTGGCGGAAGGTATAGAATCACAGGAATTGAATAATATCGGTAAAACATCTGCTTTCAACCCAACATCGATTTATTTAACACCAATCACAGATAACGAAATTATCAGCCAAATTAGCGCTCTGAAGAAAGGTAAAGCATGTGGAGATGATGGAATTACACCAGAGGCCCTGAAGGCGAATCATATGTATCTACTAAGGCCCCTTAAACATATAATAAACAATGTCCTCAGTACTGGGGTCTACCCAACTATTTTGAAAAATGCACTTATCATACCAATATACAAACAGGGAGACAACAAACTAACAACAAATTACAGACCAATTGCTTTGACAAGTACTATCAGCAAATTATTGGAGAAATGTATTAAACTCAAAATCACTGCTTTTCTTGAAAAATATGAAATATTATCTGATCATCAGTATGCCTTTAGAGAGGATACAAGCACTGAGGATGCCTTGAGTCAAGTAACCCAGCAAATATCATTGAGCCTAGATGAAAAAAACAAAACTATTGGAATTTTTCTGGACTTGGCCAAAGCCTTTGATACTATATCACACCGTATATTGTTAGAAAGACTTGATAATATAGGTATAAGAGGAATTGCAAATAAACTATTTGAGTCTTACTTGGGTAGAAGAACTCAACAAGTGAAAATATCAGATGTAATAAGCGGGCCTTTGGAGATGACATATGGTGTGCCACAGGGTACCGTACTGGGACCATTGCTCTTCAATATTTATATCAATGATATTACGTCGGTCATAGAAGATGGAAAGGTATATTGTTTCGCTGATGATACTGTGATAATAGTAACAGGCCATACATGGGAATCTGCAATGCATAAGGCTGAAGTGGCAATCACTAAAATAAAAAGGTGGTTAGATTGCAGCTTACTCACATTGAATGTGGAAAAAACCAAATTCATAGCTTTTGGTGTGACTCAAAAAAACTTGCCGGGATTTCGTTCCCTGAAAATTCATGATCGCAACTGCAAAATGGAAAATACCCCCTGTAAATGTGAAAATACAATCAAGAGAAAGGAATATATGAAATATCTAGGCATATTAGTTGATGAAAACCTTACATGGAAATTTCATGTGAACCATATAACAAATAAAATTAGAAAATTAATCTACAAGTTTTATGAGCTGAGATATGTATTGAATTTCAAAACCTTAAAAATGGTCTATTTTGCGCTGGTAGAGTCAATAATTAATTATGGTTTGGTAATATGGGGAAATGCCCGCAAAAATACTTTAACATCTCTATATGTTGCACAAAAATATATAATAAAAATCATGTTATTCAAAAACAGAACCTTTCCTACTGAGGCATTATTCGAGGAAAGTAGATTGATGAATATTGAGCAACTCTACATAAAATCAATAATAAGATTCATGGTTGCAAAAAAATACTATAAGAATGAACTGCAACACCAATTCAACACTCGATATGCAACACGGCAGAATGTTCTAGTTCCTAGTGTGACATTATCAGTGACTCAAGGACACATAGTTTATATTGGTCCAAAGGTCTATAATTTTTTGCCACTCCACCTAAGAAATAAGACATACAAACAAGTTAAATATAAAATTAATAATTGGATATTGGAAACTCAAATAACACTAAAAAATCTACAAGACACCCCATAACATCATATCACATATATTATGATATTTAGCAAAAATGTTAACCAAATAGATATTATTATTATGTTTGTTGTTTATTGTTTATTAGATATATAAGTAGAAAGTGAGTTCCATGGGTTGCACACACAGATTTATCTAATCCATTGTGCACCCAAAGTTGATGTATAACTGTAAACTTATTATTATGCATTAATGAATTAATTAATTAATTAATTAATATTTCTGATATTTCTGATATTTCTGATATTTCTGATATTTCTGATATTTCTGATATTTCTGATATTTCTGATATTTCTGATATTTCTGATATTTCTGATATTTCTGATATTTCTGATATTTCTGATATTTCTGATATTTCTGATCTTTCTGATCTTTCTGATCTTTCTGATCTTTCTGATCTTTCTGATCTTTCTGATCTTTCTGATCTTTCTGATATTTCTGATATTTCTGATATTTCTGATATTTCTGATCCTCCTGATATTTCTGACCCTCCTGATCCTCCTGATCCTTCTGACCCTTCTGATCCTTCTGACCCTTCTGATCCTTCTTATCCTTCTGATCCTTCTGATCCTTCTTATCCTTCTGATCCTTCTGATCCTTCTGATCCTTCTGATCCTTATGATCCTTATGATCCTTCTGATCCTTCTGATCCTTCTGATCCTTCTGATCCTTCTGATCCTTCTGATCCTTCTGATCCTTCTGATCCTTCTGATCTTTCTGATATTTCTGATCTTTCTGATCTTTCTGATCTTTCTGATCTTTCTGATCTTTCTGATCTTTCTGATCTTTCTGATCTTTCTGATCTTTCTGATCTTTCTGATATTTCTGATATTTCTGATATTTCTGATCTTTCTGATCTTTCTGATCTTTCTGATCTTTTTGATCTTTTTGATATTTCTGATATTTCTGATATTTCTGATATTTCTGATATTTCTGATATTTCTGATATTTCTGATATTTCTAATATTTCTGATATTTCTGATATTTCTGATTCTTGATCTTTCTGATACTTGATCTTTCTAATCCTTGATATTTCTGATCCTTAATCCCTATGATCCTTATGATATTTTTGATATTTCTGATCTTTCTAATCTTTCTGATCTTTCTGATCCTTCATCCTTCTGATCCTTGATCCTTATATTTATCCTCATTCATGCACAACCGAACATTCTTGGTATCTAGATTTCAATCCTTCGGACTCGGAAGCTAATGTCCGCGTCTTCCTAACTCATACAAGTCTCAATGAGACTTCGAGGGTTGCTTTGCAACCAAGTTGACGGTTAGAAACACTTTTCAAACACACTTTCCAAGATATTTTGGCCTCCTGTACACGAATCTGTAGTCAAAACGCGGCACTGACACGTACTTTTGGAGATATGGACTCCTTTAGTTTCGAAAATACACCATTTGACACGATTTGGCCTCTCAAATTTCTGCTATTGAAAAAACACAAAAACTAGTCCCTACTCTTATTAAACACCATACACACTCACATTCACTTCCTTACAACAATTTTTATCAGAGAAACTAGTATATTATATATTAGAAGTTCGCTCTTCAAAACATTTACAAAACCCATCGAGAACCTATCCTGACGAGAGCTGACAGTGTCAAGTTGAGAAATCAAAGTCTCGTGTTTTGTTAACTTTTCGAAGAACGATCATTTTTTTTGAAAAATATAGCTTTGTTTTGGTTTTCGTCAGAACCGTTCTAGAACCGTCCTAGAACGGTTCTGCTCATGCGCATTTGCTTCAAGGGATCAATTTGAAGAGAATGCGCATGAGCGGTATAGTTCCAAAACGGTTCTGAGAAGAACCAAAACAAACCTTATCACGTTTATCCGTGTTGGAAACAAGTAAATGTGCGTGGTGTTTTAGAATTTTCAAATTGTGTATTCACGATATTAGCGTTTCGACTTCGGATTCTTGTTCAGGAGGCCAAAATACGTGTGTACCTCCAAAAATTTTTTCTCTTCTCGTTGAAAGATACATAATATGTGCTGAAGTTAGAAAATAAAAAACAAGAAGATAACTTCAATCTAACATTTGGTCGCTACCATTCCGCATTGCAGATTGAGGTACACGGAGGCCGTTCTCATGGAACTCCAGCGAAGGGTCACCATGGCCCCTCTGGGCATAGCTCACCGAGCCCTGCAAGACACTAAGCTGTGCGGCTACTTTATACCGAAGGATACCATCATGCTGACGAACCTCTACAGCGTGCACATGGATGGGGGCTACTGGAAGGACCCCATGGAGTTCCGGCCCGAGAGGTTCTTGAACGGTGATGGGGACTTGGTGGTCAACGAGAAACATTTCGTTCCCTTCGGGGCAGGTAATTATTTGCTACAAGTTCATCACACATTGATTTGCTCTAAGGCAATTTTCCAGCATTTTCGAGGTTTGCACATCATTTTTCTTCTAAAAGTTAGCTCGATGACAGGGACTTGGTGGTCAAAGAACATTTCGTTCCCTTCGGGGCAGGTAATTTCTGCTAATTCATCACAAATTGATTTGCTTTAAGGCAATTTTCCAGCATTTTCGAGGTTTGCACATCATTTTTCTTCTAAATGTTAACTCGATGACAAGGACTTGGTGGTCAAAGAGAAACATTTCGTTCCCTTCGGGGCAGGTAATTTTTGCTAATTCATCACAAATTTATTTGCTTTAAGGTAATTTTACAGCATTTTCGAGGTTTGCACACCATTTTTCTTCTGAAAGTTAGCTCGATGACAGGGACTTGGTGGTCAAAGAACATTTCGTTCCCTTCGGGGCAGCTAATCTTTGCTACAAATTCATCACAAATTGATTTGCTTTAAGGTAATTTTCCAGCATTTTCGAGGTTTGCACATCATTTTTCTTCTAAAAGTTAGCTCGATGACAGGGACTTTGCTACAAATTCATCACAAATTGATTGGCTTTAAGGTAATTTTCCAGCATTTTCGAGGTTTGCACATCATTTTTCTTCTAAAAGTTAGCTCGATGACAGGGACTTGGTGGTCAAAGAGAAACATTTCGTATCCTTCGGGGCAGGTAATTATTTGCTACAAGTTCATCACACATTGATTTGCTCTAAGGCAATTTTCCAGCATTTTCGAGGTTTGCACATCATTTTTCTTCTAAAAGTTAGCTCGATGACAGGGACTTGGTGGTCAATTAGAAACATTTCGTTCCCTTCGGGGCAGATAATCTTTGATACAAAGTCATCACAATTTGATTTGCTCTGTGTTATCAAAACTTCACATCGTAGTATTAGAGTGAAGTCCATTTTCAATCATTTTGGAGGTTTGCACACAAGTTTTCTTCTGAAAGTCAGCTCCATCTATATCACATCATCAGGAAAAAATGAACCATATTCACTTTGGATCTATTTATCCTCATTGATTCTCGTTCTCGTAGAATTATGATAAGTTGAATCTGTTTATCAAAAGAAATACCTACTTGACAATATGTTATTCTATGTCCTCAGTTCAGTGAGGAGCTAAGGACATATTTTTCTCAATTATTTCGTTATTTGTATGTGTTTTATAATGTCCATTATTGAATGTAAATCAATATTCGAAAGTAAAATCAATCCTCAAATTATAACCTCAAGAATCAGAGTGTTTGTTTCATGAAGTCTCGAAAATGAATGTGAAAAGTGGCAGAGAAGTCCATGCAGCCCATGGGAAAATTTTGATATTTCAAGCGCAAACTGCAATGGAAATAGAAATTCAGAGAATTGCAGATTATATAAAAATTTTCTAGCAAAGGCAGCAACTCTCTTCCATAAAAAAAAACATTTTTATTTGGATGATGAAGAATAAATTTCGAATATAACATTTAGAAAAATAAACATTTGGAGACAATTCCATTAAAATTAAATCAGATATTAATATGAAGTAAACATTATTGTACTTATTTAAATTTTTGCTGCATATATTTCACTGATGAATGAATTCAAAAAATTCAGATCTGAAAAATTCACATCTCACATACATGTACCGTACCAGATGCATGATTGTTTTGAAGTTCAATATTGGAGATTGATTCGAATCCTAAATCTATAGACCGACAAAAAGTGGATGAGCAAACCGAATTCAAAAATAAGACGCGGTGGTTTTGAAGGTAATAAATGGTATCCAGAGATGAAACAATTCAGTTATATTTGAACTGACAATATTTTGTTCATATCCCACCAATTATAGTTTGTTCTATATATCCAAAACTATTTCTTGATATAATTCGATTGATATTTGTAATTGGGATAACAGTACCTAAGTTCTGGAAGAGCAGCTCATATTTTTTGTCAATAGTAACTCCGATCTCTTTTTATTAGAAACCATGATTCTTAAGATTAGCAGTTTCTAAACTGCATTTGCCTTTCTCTAAGTTGGTGTTTCACTGGACTTAGAACACATCAATACTACTATGAACGATAAACTAACACACTGCCATTCTTCATACGTGGAATCCAATGTTTCCAGAAAGTACGAGAACTTTCTCGACTTCTGCGAATGTTTCGACAAACCATTTGAACAAGGAGCTTATCGTTGTAATTCTTTCAGGAAAACGGCGCTGCCTGGGAGAATCTTTGGGAAAGGCCAACATATTTTTGTTTTTCACGACAGTCGTTCATAATTTTTGTGTGGAGCAGGCAGACGACGTCGAACTCAAGCTCGAGGGTTATGATGGAGTGACTATGGCTCCAAAACCTTTCCAAGTGAAATTGATTCCGCGAAAGGACTGAACGAAATAGTTATTATTCAAATGGTATAACTTGAATTATGTAATAATGATGAATCATTGAAAATAATGTCGGTGTCACCGTGCTGATTACATTTTTCCCACTGAAATGGTGCAATATTAGCTCTAAAAGAAAAGTGTTCATAATTACAAAACTATTTACTTTTGTGATACGATACTTTTATAATACTTGTTAAATTCGACGTGGAATCCATAAATGCAATGATATACAGGATGTACTATTCAAAGAAATGAATTACTGAGTTGCTGCGCTTTCTTCAGGCACTGAATACAAATTCAGCCAATGATGAGAACGAATGAAAACATACAATTATGTATTAAATTTTTTTTATTGTGTAAAATAAAATATCTCAAAAACCAAAAAACTTCAAGTACTCATTTATTCACGTGAAATTGTTGACACAACTCCTTCCTAGTTCAACCGATCCTTTATCTCTAACCGTTAGCAGAAGAACACCCTTTGGGCCAATAAAGTTGTAATTAGTTATGGAAATCATCCATTCTCAAAGTGGCCCAATTTGATTGAAGTTGTAATTAGTTTTCAACAATAACAACTTCAGGTTCAGGGCATTTTTCGACATCAGATTCATAGATAACTGGTCATTTTCAAAGGAATATCGAGGGCCTTTTTGGCTATAAATACTTTGACGGCTGCAGATCTGTTGTGTTTCTCAGTACTCAATCCAGGATTTTTGTAGCACCTATGAATTTTTGTAGAACACTGTGAATACGTTATTCACTGATGAAATTTCGAGATATCGATTAAAGTTGTATTTTTTTCAAATGGGAATCATAGTTGGCTATGGAACGGATTTTTTTCCTTTTCTAAACATTCATATTGTATCATATGTATTGTTATAATTTATAATAATCACGATGATTCCAGTGAAATTGGCATATTGTGTCACTAAATAAATGGTTGAAATTTTTATGGATTTGCGATTATGCATTTCTATTGAATTTATTGAATCATAATAGTTTTTTGGCGTGGGTACCACACAAATATTCTTCTAATGAGATACCTACCGAAATATTTGTTATATATAGGGTGTCCTTAAAAAAACGTCATAATTTAAAGCGAAAATTAAAAAGGAGAAAACCAACAAAAACGTCTACTTAAACTACTTAATACGACTATAAGATAGAGATAGTACCTACCACCATTCCTATTTCTAAATGGTCTCACCGGCTGCTTAAGTTTTTGTTATAGTTATCTTTGGAATATCAGATTTTTCAATATAAATAAGAAGAGAGCTTTATTCACTAAATCAGTGAAAAGTGACAGATATTACAATAGATACATTACAAAGTTTTGGCCGCCAATACGGCTGTATTCTCGTTTGTTTGTGGGATCTTGAGAAGTTTTCGAATATCATCGTCAACGAACTCCTAAACAAACATCTACTGGAAAACTGATCACCGGTCTGTTCTTTTTCGCTTAAATCTTCAAAACTGCGTTTTCATACAGAATAAATAAATTTCAAGTTGGCTGCAAATAAATCTAAAAAGATGAATGAGATACAGATTCTACTTTTCCTATAAGTTGAAAGATAGCTGAGATACAGAGGGAGTGCAATATTTTCAATTTCGCCCTGTATCTCAGAAACGAACAGGCTATGAAAATTTGTTTGCGATATAGTGAGTTCCACAAAAAAGTAGCCAAATTTCTATCTTCAAAAATAAGCGAGATACATCGAAAATGAGCTTAATTGCTTAATTGACTAACTAGCGATTATGGGCATATTTCATAGAGATTATTTCATATTTAGAAATTTCTAGCCCAACCTAATTTAGTACTTTATACATTTTTTTTCTCAGATCTCCGTGGTTGAAACATTTTCAGGGACACCCTGTATCTGGTTATTCCCATCACAAATATCTCTGTGGCCATCCTAATGGATGGAAAATAATATCATAACTGTTTTCATGTTATCTTAATAGCCATTACCCACGACTTGGCAGTAATGCAGATATCTACTTTGGTCACATTAACTGTGATATTGAGAAGTCTTGATATTCAAATTATGCTATGTTATACCCTCGAAAAATTCTATCGCCGGTAGTTACGATGTGAATTTTGGTTTTGGTCGATTTTATACGTCTTTCTCGGTTCGCTATTGTTAAAGTTAAATGCATGCTGTTCTACTAATCAACAGCAATTCAGATAGGTCCAATGACAGTATAAAAATAAACTAAATCAATTTACAGCGATGCAGAAAGGTTCAATATAATAGTATAAAAATAAGCACGCGCTCAGACTCGGAAGAGTCAGTGGAAAATTATGTGGACTCTATCAACAGTTGGGGTCATTATTTGTGCAATTGTTTCAGTCATAACATATTTCATCAGTCTCTTCAAAAAACCGCCAAACTTTCCTCCAGGTGAGTCAATAGATTGTTGATGAAACTGTTAGAAATGCATTCGATACAATAATAATAATAATAAAGTTTATTTATTTTTATCAATTGTACATAGTAGTAGAATTTGGGTACATTTAAAAAATATAAATAAACAAGGCATCACAGAAGCAATAACATGGGTATCGCTTGTACGTGATATAGCCAGGAAACTAATTATTATAAACTAAAATTTTACAAAATTACAAAAATGATGATAAAATGTTTAAAATATAACTATACAGCATGTTACTAACAAAATCACTATCGATTGAAAATCACAGTCGAGTTAAAAAAAATCACAATCGAGTAAATCGAAAAACACAATCGAGTTAAGAAAGTCACAATCGGCAAAAAAATCATAATCGGGCAATAGTCAAAGTCGGGTAAGGATATCACAGTAGCGACAGTTTCGTTGTCATTAAACTCATGTAAGAACTAATATCAAGTAGAGAGAAGCATTTGGAAGATACACATAATAATAATTTTATGAAATCTTGGAGAAATGATCTTTCCCCATCCATTAACCATTTTTTCACTTTATTTTTGAATATTTTTGGATTTTTGACTGTTTTTATTTCTTCTGGCAATAACTGATAGAGTCTAGGGGCTATGTATTCAGCGTTTTTTTGTCCTATAGTTTTTTCGCAACGAGGTACTTTCAAGAGTTTATCTCGGTTTCTTGTGTTATGGGAGTGAATAATTGGTTCCAGATGGATATTTCCTTTTTTAATAGCGTTCATAATGCTCAGGCAAAACAGTTGGCGAATATCCAGTACAGCAGCTTCCTTGTACACACTATTACTAGAGTAAGTTTTTCCTTTATTAAGTATGAGTTTCAGTATCCATTTTTGAATGATATGTAGATTTGTAAGGTAGTAATCATTCACTCCTCCCCACCCTATTATACCATATGAAATTTGAGATTGAACAAGTGCGAAGTATAGCGTTCTTAAATGCCACATATCCAGAAAGTTTCTCAAATATTTGAATTTGGAAAGGGTACCTCTCAGCTTCCTAACCGTGTTTTTTGTGTGCAAATCCCATCGTAAATGCCTATCCATAGTTATTCCTAAATACTTGATGGATTGACTTTCAGGAATACTATATGTATCGCCAATTTTCAGAGATCCCATATTTAGTAATCCGTTGGAATATGAAGCAAAGGGTAGGTATTTGGTTTTTCAAAATTTATTGTGAGTTTGTTATTGTGAGTTTGTTATGATGTTTTCAATTGCTGCCAGTTTGAGCCTCTGTATAGAATCGCAGTATCGTCAGCAAAGCTCAATACTTTTCCCACCGTTCGAAGTAACAAAAGTTCATTTAAATAAATAGTGAAGAGGATGGGTCCAAGTATGGTTCCCTGAGGAACTCCAAAAGTCACTACTTCAGATCTGCTGAGATCATTGCCGATAATGACTCTCTGTTCGCGATCACTCAGATAACTTTTGAATAAATCATAAGTGTTTCCTCGTATACCGCAATTTTCCAATTTTTTTAGGAGTTTACAATGACTAACCGTATCAAATGCTTTTGATAGATCAACAAAGATACATATTATTGGAATTTTTTTGTCTAGGGCTTCATATATTTGAGATGTTAAGGCTTGTATTAACTGGGCTGGTGGTCGAGTGCGTGTATCGCTGACTTGTAGTCTAGAGGTTCCGGGTTCGAATCCCGGCGGGGCTATTAGAAATTTTATTTATTTCTGTAGCATCGTTTAGCGGGAGGAGATAGGTGACCAACCGAACATTCTTGGTAACTAGATTTCAATCCTTCGGATTCTCAACGATAACCAGCCGAGTAGTGCTTCGGATGACACTTAAAAAGCTATGGTCCCCGTCTTCCTTACTCACACAAGTCTCAATGAGACTTCGAGGGTTGCTTTGCAACTAAGTTGGCGGTTAAAAACACTTTTCAAACACTTTTGTATTGCATCTTCTGTCGATTTTCCCTCTCGGAAACCATACTGCTGGTCGGCAATCAGTTTGTATTTTTTTTTGTATTTTTTTTTTCAATCAACAATCAACTCAGGGACAAATAAATTGTCACAATTGAACTCTCAATTACCGCAAAAAAATTTAAGCGACTTCGGCTACATATTATGAGTCAACTTCTTGGGATTGGAGCTCATTTTCCTGATGAGAAACCCCAACATTTCATCCTCTGATTCATCATAGAGCTTGGTCGTTTGGAGATTTAAACAAGACGAAATGTTAATCTATACAGGTCCCCCTTGGATACCGATAGTAGGTAACGGACCTCTGCTGAAGAGACTATCGAGATCACTAGGTGGTCAACACTTGGCCTTCGAAAAGCTAAGCGAAAAATACAACACCGACGTGCTAGGACTAAAGCTGGGAGGAGAACATGTCGTAGTGGCTACTTCTTATTGGACAGCCAGAGCAGTACAACAGTCGGAGGACTATGATGGCAGACCGAAGAATTTTTTCATCAAGCTCAGATCAGCGGGAACCGAAAAAGGTGAATGTTGATGATATTTTGCTGAGCGATAACAGTTTCATCACAGTTTTATCACAGTTTTATCACAGTTTCATCACAGTTTCATCACAGATTAATCACAGTTTCATCACAGTTTCATCACAGTTTTATCACAGTTTCATCACAGTTTCATCACAGTTTCATCACAGTTTCATCACAGTTTCTCATAACAGTTTCATCACAGTTTCATCACAGTTTCATCACAGTTTTATCACAGTTTTATCACAGTTTCATCACAGTTTCATCACAGTTTCATATAACAGTTTCATAACAGTTTCATATAACAGTTTCATATAACAGTTTCATAACAGTTTCATATAACAGTTTCATATAACAGTTTCATATAAAAGTTTCATATAAGAGTTTTATCACAATTTCATCACAATTTCATCACAGTTCAATCACAGTTTAATCACAGTTTCATCACAGTTGCATCACAGTTTTATCACAATTTTATCACAGTTTCATCACAGTTTCATCACAGTTTCATCACAGTTTCATCACAGATTCATAACAGTTGAATCACAGTTTCATCACAATCTCATCACAGTTTCATTAGTTTTATCCGTTTTATCACAGTTTCATTAGTTTTATCCGTTTTATCAGAGTTTCATCCGTTTTATCACAGTTTTATCCATTTTATTACAGTTTTAAAACAGTTCAATCACAGTTTCATCACAGTTTTATCACAGTTTTATCAGTTTCATCACAGTTTTATCACGATTTAATTATAGTTTCATCAGTTTTATCACGAATTAATCACGAATTAATCACAGTTTTATCACAGTTTCATCACAGTTTCATCATAGTTTCATCATAGTTTCATCACAGTTTCATCACAGTTTCATCACAGTTTCATCCGTTTTATCACAGGTTTATCTGTTCTATCACAGTTTTATCACAGTTTCGTCACAGTTTCATCACAGTTTCGTCTCAGTTTCATCACAGTTTCATCACAGTTTCATCACAGTTTCATCACAGTTTCATCACAGTTTCATCCGTTTTATCACAGTTTCATCACAGCTTTATCAGTTTCATCACAGTTTCATCACTGAATCAGATAATTTTATCACAAAATGTAGTTGAATTTGGATCAATTCAAAACAATGTAGATTCAGAGGTGTTTTGTCTTTCTCTGCATTATAAGAATTCCTGTCAAGAATTGACATCAAAATGTTTGATCATCAATAAATATACTGTGTAACACACATTTTAGTTGGTAACGGGGCGAAAAACTATCGTCGATAAAAAGTCTTTGTCTATTCCAAAAAAGGTATTACTGGTACTGATGGGGAAATATGGCGGATCCACAGAAACTTCGTGAATATACACCTCAGAAAGCTGGGTTTCGGGAAGAAATCGATGGAATTCAAAGTTCAAGACGAAGTATCAGAAATCCTCACCTTACTTAAGATCAGCGAAGGAAAACCAATTAAAACGAACACGATCCTGGCGATTTCGGTATTGAACATCTTGTGGGCTCTCATGAGGTGAATATTATAATGCCAAAAGATTTTTCCTGATCATTCCCAATACATATCTGTGACAGTTTTCGCGATACAAACTGTTATGTCGAATTTTTGTGCAATACTAACGAATGAAAAATAACAATTTTTCTGCTCGCTGTCCCATTTTCATGTCAGAGTCAATACCTCTCTCTCTCTCTCTAAACCAGGGATTTCCAAAGTTGCTAATATCGATCCCTTGGGGTCGAAATAAATTTTCCATGGGCCGACTAAAAAGGAAAACACAAGTTTTTATTTGAAACTCTCAAGATATCGTATGAGTTTTGTTACTTGTGTACCCTGTTATGATAATGACTGATAATTTAATAGAAAGTATCATTGTTGTAAGTACTTTCAAAAGACTCAAATAAGCGAGACAATAAGCATGGAAAAGTTCGTGCAAGATGATGAGTTCAACCGTAAGTCTTTCAGGCACGTTTTTTTATTTTTTTATCTTCACCTTGCGATTACTTGCGATTTAAATGGTCTTTTCAAAAAAATTACCTACTCAAGTATTTTTATGTAATTTCTATCAATTATTATTAATTATACTCGATATTTATTGAATTTTGTGTCTAAATATTTTGATAAATCTTAAACTAACCGCAAAGTTTCAAATCGGTAAAGTATGTTGTATCAATAGAAAAATAAACTATAGAGATACGATTTTTGAAGTAGGTAATTTGGCTATGGGGGTCTGAGATGTTAATTCTTTTTTGAAAAAGGTTCTTTTCTATTGCGAATATATCGAAAAGTATTGGTTTACAGCCAAAAATTTTGAAAAAATTCAACATTGCCACCTAACGGATAAATTACCGTTTTCTGCTCGTATAGTCTAAATAAACCTAGTTGGCTGGAACTATCGCTCTAAATGAAACTGTAATTGTCTGTTCACCCAAATCCCAAACGTCTGCCAAGATGAGGTCGCTATTTTTTAGAAGCCGTTCGATAGTCATTTGTTTCAGTTTTTTCTGTCAACGACCCAATTTTAGGCTGAAATTAGGTTTAAACTTCAGCACATTATCATATTCTAGGTCCGATACCAGTTTCTAGGAACAACGATATACGAAAAAAGTTTTGGAGGTACTCACGTATTTTGGCATCCTGAACAAGAACCCGAAGTCGAAACGCTAATATAGTGAATACCTACACCATTTGACATCTTGAATTTCTGCTACTAAAATGACAAAATTTGTCGTTTCTTTCAACTAAAACACCACACACGCTTATACATTTTATAGACTTAGACATTTTAGACTTTGATCTGTCAACTTGACACTGTCACAAAGTTCAGCTGCCGTCATACTCGGTTCTCAATGGGTTTTGTTAACTGCTTTGAAGGGCAATTTTTTTCAAATATACTAGGTTTTTCTGCTTAAAAATGTTGAAAACAAGTAAATGTAACTGTGTGTGGTGTTTTAGTTAAAAGAAGGACTAATTTTTGTGTTATTTCTCAGTGATTAAAATTGTATTTACCATTGTACCTTCGATATGCCAATACTTTCACTTTCCTCGCATTTTAGTTTCTCAATGTTGAACACGTTCTTTCTACTTTGTGACCTTACACATTTTTCACAGCCTGGCGATGTTTTTTTTTCTGTTTGCTGACTCTCTGATAACAATTATGCTCTTGGAAAATAAACTTTTCTGTGCTAAAAAGAGCGCGTAATTCGAAAAGTAAAGGTTATGCCCAGTATTATTTTATTATTATCATTATTAACTTTATTGCCTCTTAAAAAATACATGTTATGGCAAGAGTATGAAGAATCGTTTATAATTTAAAAAAAACACACAACTATGCTTATTTCGACTGTGGTGGGTGGTAACCTAGAAATACAAATATCGGGCTCAATCATTGACAATGAAAGAGCGTAGTTTAAGTACATTCCATAAGAAAGAAGCAATGATCTTCACAGTATCGACAGTAGGATCATCAAGAGCGTGGACCAAAGACGTCATATCAACTAGAGAGTTCAGAAATGCAGGTTTCATTGAGCAGTATATGGGACAATTGAA
This sequence comes from Chrysomela aeneicollis, assembly GCA_029955515.1. NCBI lineage: Eukaryota > Metazoa > Arthropoda > Insecta > Coleoptera > Chrysomelidae > Chrysomela > Chrysomela aeneicollis. The sequence goes on along the minus strand of JARUHQ010000018.1, from coordinate 10,474,001 downwards.
GAAAAAATGTTCAATAGTTTCCAATTGATTGAGGTTACAAACTGTGCACAACTCGTTAGGATTGATAAAGTAGGTTGAACAGTTGAGGGTTAATTTGATGGAGAACGAGTTACTCAGTCTCAACTGAGCTATACTTCTTGTGAATTTTATAGGCATATTTAAGGAGATATATCGCTGAGGAGAACCATGTAAAATTGACAAGGATTTATACATGGTTAAAAAAGAATAAGATTGTTGTAAAAGTTTGTCTTTGAAATTCATCAGGAGAATTTTTTTCCTGGATTTAATAAGGTCAAGAGATATATTTTCCCATAAGTCATCATCAAGAATCTCCGTAAAAAATGATTTGACTTGTAGTACCAGAGTATGACACTTCAAGTTCAAAATGATTCACGGTTATTATCAGAAGATGTCTCTGCCTTACAGAAAAAGTAACGTCATTGTGTTTCCAGTGAACAGACAATATTATACCATCTATACTAGGTGTTCATTTTTAGATCAAACTACCTTTGATATGTTTGATTGTAATAGTAATTTACGTAACAAGTCCGGAAAATACTGTTTTTTTGGATGAGTGGACAAAATTCTAGGACGAGCGTAGCGAGTCCTGGAAGTCTGCGAGTCCAAAAAAACTGTTTTCGGGCGTGTTGCGTACACAATTTTTTCGGCAACCGTGTAGAATAACAAATCAAAGATAGCTGTCAGTCGTTATTTTGCTGCTATGGTAATGATCAACTGCATTTATCAAAACAATGATGGAAATAAGACTTGGTGGCGCTACTCTTCAATCGTTTCAGCAGACAAATCCTTGATTTGAAACAATTGAATTTCAGCTCATTACGTGGGGTTCTGATGTACAACAATAGATGGTGATACTGTCGATAAGTATTTGAAGAATTTTCTTTCAATCATATTCGATACATATTCGCATCAAACTCATTGTAAAATGGCTCCATGGAATTGTTAGAAACGATTTAGAAGTCATTCAGAATCAAATATTCATAGTTTTGCATTGACACCTGCAGTAACCTGTAAAATTGGTTGAAATCGCGGCTTCACTTAGCGAGATTTACCCACGCAATGTCACGTTAGACACGTTTTATCGAAGTAGGCGAAATCAAGAGATTTGGGACATGTCACAGGATAGGAAGTGAATTCACCAGTCTATCTATCCAACTCTATCAAAACCATACTACAACGATGTGATTCTTCCACTTTCTCAAAAAAAAATCGTCTGGAAAGTACGTACTTTCCGGACGGTTGCCGAAAAAGACTATTTTTCCTTTCGATCCCCCAATTTGATTGATTCCCAAGTGGCTCAAGACTGCAACGCGACGACCCCCAGCTAGTCCAGCTTCTCTACCTCCTGAACCTCCGTTCAGACGCCTTTGACATATCCGGCGGCCTCCTCAACCAGTTCCCCTGGCTGCGTTTCCTCGTCCCGGAAAAGTCCGGGTACAACCTTTTGGTCAGCGTCAACGAGGGCCTGTGGAGGTTGATAAGGAGGGTGGTCAGGGAGCATCAGGAGACGTGGTCGGAGGGTAGAGATGACGATCTGATTTACTCGTTCATCAGCGAGATGAAGAAAGCAGAGATCGAGGGTAGAGAGACTACCTTCACAGGTAAATCGAGCTGGGGCTGATCTTCAAGCTTTATTTTTACATATGAAAACGTCATAAAGCATACATGTTGAAATGAGACAATCGCACGGTCGCATGGATTGAAACAATAATAAGTTGTTATTCACTATCACAGTGGTTCCCAAACTTTTTCAGTGTGCGGCGCACTTCCAGGTTTAGTACTTTGTCAAGGCGCCCTCACTCGCAATAATACACAGTCGTGTCCGAGATAGTGCTGCATATTCACATTGTATAAAGTATGTGCTTTACAACTTGCCTACTACTTATAGTAGCAAAGCACAAACGGTGTACTGTATAACTTTCTATAGAACGTGATTGTACATAATTATATTGTCACTAGTTACAAAACACATAAATGAAAACAACCCCAACCCAATCTAACTTTCATATAGGTTCATTATTGAGCTAACACACAATAATATATTATCATTGAGGAAAAAAAATTAATGTGATGGGTGAGCTTGCGAGGAATGAGGCTTGACACTGCCACTCTTATTTCCTGCTCCACGTTGATCTTTGAACGATATTTACTCTTTATTACAGCTACAGCTGAAAATCTACAATTTTCTTATGAAAAATTCGCGTGACTTTCCAACCATCGCAGGATGAATGGCATATTTTCGACAGCTAGACTTTCCAAACAGATCACACACGTCGGTCTTTCTTCATGATTCACTTCTACGGAGTACTTAATCTATGCTTTTACTGAAGTAAAAAGAAAGTTTGAATAGCTATCATCGTATTTGCGATTTTTCCTTCTTTTTACTCCTTCGTCACTTGTCAATGCTTGTTCGCTCTGTCTTGATTTATCGATTTCTTTACAAAACAAAAATCTTTCCATTTTGTGACTAACTTTTTACGAAAAGACAGCGTATTATATTGGAACATTGATGTGTCCTGAGTTTGTAAATCGAAGGAAATTCAGTTATTCACACCTGGAATTATCGAAAAAGTTAATAAAGTAATATTGAATCGCCACCTGATTTTATGGACGTAGGAAAAAAAGTTTACAAAACTCGTTGAATAAATTTCCGCACTCGCCGCTGTTCAGCTCGTGCTAATACCCACTAATCGTGCGAAATATGTCACTTTACGTAATATATACGTCTAGTGGTATTATAAGTTAAAATAATAAGGGGTATCGAATCTGGCAATCGAGCTGGCCAATTAATCAATTCCCTTGTATTAATCGATTCAGTATTTCCTCCCAAATGCAGAGTATTTTTGAAGCTACTCATCATGAAACGGGTGTCAAAAAAACATTGGAAACACCCCTAAAAACCCGGTGTCACCAAGATATTTTGAGTGAATTTCTGTAATACCGGCTCTAAATTTCCTTTCAAAACTTTTGCGGAGCAATCAATTTCTCTGGCCAGGGCGTACCTATCTGTAAATCTTTTTTTATTTATCTGACTGATTCTCTTTGATGGGTTTGTTTTTCCTACGCCCCCTAAAGTCAGTGGAATCTTTATTGTTGCCTGCTTATAACGGAGTTCGATTGATCTTTCTGATCCTTTTGATATTTCTGATCGTTCTGAACTTTCTGATCCTTCATCGTTCTGATCCTTCTGATTCTTCTGTAATTTCTGTAATTTCTGTAATTTCTGTAATTTCTGTAATTTCTGTAATTTCTGTAATTTCTGTAATTTCTGTAATTTCTGTAATTTCTGTAATTTCTGTAATTTCTGTAATTTCTGTAATTTCTGTAATTTCTGTAATTTCTGTAATTTCTGTAATTTCTGTAATTTCTGTAATTTCTGTAATTTCTGTAATTTCTGTAATTTCTGTAATTTCTGTAATTTCTATAATTTCTGTAATTTCTGTAATTTCTGTAATTTCTGTAATTTCTGTAATTTCTGTAATTTCTGTAATTTCTGTAATTTCTGTAATTTCTGTAATTTCTGTAATTTCTGTAATTTCTGTAATATATAATATTTCTGATATTTCTGATATTTCTGATATTTCTGATATTTCTGATATTTCTGATATTTCTGATATTTCTGATATTTCTGATATTTCTGATATTTCTGATATTTCTGATATTTCTGATATTTCTGATATTTCTGATATTTCTGATATTTCTGATATTTCTGATATTTCTGATATTTCTGATATTTCTGATATTTCTGATATTTCTGATATTTCTGATATTTCTGATATTTCTGATATTTCTGATATTTCTGATATTTCTGATATTTCTGATATTTCTGATATTTCTGATATTTCTGATATTTCTGATATTTCTGATATTTCTGATATTTCTGATATTTCTGATATTTCTGATATTTCTGATATTTCTGATATTTTTGATATTTCTGATATTTCTGATATTTCTGATATTTCTGATATTTCTGATATTTCTGATATTTCTGATATTTCTGATATTTCTGATATTTCTGATCTTTCTGATCTTTCTGATCTTTCTGATCTTTCTGATATTTCTGATCTTTCTGATCTTTCTGATATTTTTGATCTTTCTGATATTTCTGATCTTTCTGATCCTGATATTTCGTTTTTCATGTGTCACTAAAATGAATGGTTGGCAATTTGAATCTTTTAATGACATTTGATCATGCGATTTATTCTTCAATAAAAAGTTTTCTTTCTACCTATGTAGTTTACCCCCAGGAATCTGAATTTGATATGGAAACCGTGATCAAACCACTACTTTTTGAGATAATCCATGTATTATAATGGATATATTTCGTGGGTACCACACAATTCTTCTGTTTTCAGATGACCAGCTTATGATGGTATGCCTCGATTTATTCTTGGCTGGATCTGTGACGACTAGTAGTACCATCAACTTCGCGATAATGAAGATGATCGAACATCCAGATATTCAAAACAAAGTACATTCCTGTCTCATTGATGCATTTGGTGAAATGGGAGAAATAAATTTTAGTGAAAGAAATAGGTAGGTGAGACTTTAAGTTTATCCTTATTTGTCAATATTGGAAGAACTACTCCTTCTAGTACTTTAGTTGGGATGTGACATTTTAACACAAGATCAACCAAGTCATTCAATCAAAAAATTTACAATATTTTGATGATAACTGAATCTTGCATTCTGAATTGATATTTTCAGAGTGCCATATGTAGAAGCAGTAATATTAGAAGTTGAAAGATTATTATTAGTTGTACCAATCAGTGGACCCAGACGAGTAGTGAGAGATACAAAATTGGGGGGCTACGATATTCCTGAGGTAATATTTATACATTATTTTCAGAATACTTTAGACACTAGAAATTGGCATATACCTAACCAAAATGTATTTCTATGCTACGAAATATTGGATTCCATTATTTTAGATGAACATTTCAATTGAAACCTCACCACCCTTTCACTATATGAGCTTCACTATACCTAGTTAATTGACATTTAATTTTTTTGTTTATTTTCAGAACACGACAGTATTAATTAGTTTGTACTCGTCACATAGTAATGAAGAGTTCTGGAAAGATCCCAAAGTCTTTAGACCAGAGAGGTTCCTAGACGAAAATGGAAAGTTGTCTGTTCCTGATGGGTTAATGCCATTTGGTTTAGGTTTGTATAGAATATAAGGTTGAAATAATGATCATATAATAAAAATTATGTTTCAGGTAGAAGGAGATGTGTGGGTGAAATATTGGCCAAAACTGCGATATTCTCATTTTTTTGTGGAATTTTGAGGAGTTATCAAATATCATCGCCACCGGATTCCACAAAGTCTACTCCAAAACTAATCACCGGTATGACCTTGAGAGCAGAAGAATTCGAATCGGTGTTTACAAAACGATAACTAATGTTTGCAGTAGGCATTATCTCTTCAATTATTCAGATTATATTTCTGCTTGTCTCATCATTTGAGGCTCATGCATGAACTAGGGATATATTCAGTAGTTTCAAAAACTCCATTTTCAGAGGTCTAGTTATAATCTGGTAATGAATGCTGATTGATTCAAAAATTAGAGTCGTGATGTATTCATATTCTATTATTTAGTATTTAGTTACCTACACATTCAAGATGTATATATAGGTTTCGATAAAAACAGATGGTTAATCAATATCACATATATCTAAAGGTGCGTATCCATTACGCGCGGCCCTTCGAACATTCGCATAATGGATACCGGGTTGGCTCGCTGGCCAAGTCGAATATTGCCGCGCTCGAACATGCCGCGGGGCGAGCCTAGATCTGTGGCAATGGCCACTGAACTCATCTTGTTTGAGTTCAGTGGCAATGCGCAGTTTGGACGGCTATACTGTAATTCGGATTTACTGGTTCTGCCTCGAGCTGGACCATTTGCTGCGCGCGAAGATGGCTCGCGGGGCGGCCGCGCTTAGTGGATACGCGCCTTAAGAAATACGCGTATCGTATAGTCATTTAGAATATGTTTTGTAAATTAAAATGTCAATATAATATGAATCTTTCATTTACTGTTTTCATTTTCCATTATTTTCAAAGAAGAATAAGAGTGTTGATCCGTAAATTATGACATCCAGGTGCAACTTTTGTGGCACCCAAAAAAACAATTCTACTAACCTTGATATACCAGAACTACCAGGTGGCCTATTTAAAAATCGAAAGTTTATGTCACTTCCGGTGAATCCGGTTTTATGCATTGAATGGATCCTCCATATTTCATTATCTTAGAAAACAAAAAAGTTATAGGGGCGAGCCACCTTCCGCGTGGAGTCGTGGACACCTGGTATATTATGAGCTCTACCAATAGGCTAACAGTGCCTATTCATAATTTATAATGGATTTCATTTCAATAAAGTTGGAATAGGTTACAGTTTTCAGAGAGTATAGTCTGTGGCAAGGTGGATATAGGATGGTGAAACAGCTTCCTATTAACAAGCACTAGAATAAACTGTAGACCTTAGCCTACTTGATTTCATACCGTAGTAATATTTCCTGAAGTTATCAGAGATGGCGACATACTTTGTGTCGGTAAAACAGAAACTGTGCATCTGTCATACTTTTATCAGTTTCATCTGTTCTAGATGAAAAATGATTGAGAAGAGTCAAAATATCAATATTCATTCCAGATTTATCGAAAATATATTGTTTAAATGTCGTTTCAAGTCACGTCTGTCAGATGTGAACCACAGAAATACGTAAGCAACAGAAATCTTCTTCGATAATCGATCTTACTGTCATCTTCTTTCAAGTCGTGGAAATATTAGTACCTTCTCAAACGGTCTACAAGGTTTTCGCAGAAACAATTGAAGAGCTGTTTCACCATCCTATATCCACCTTGGTCTGTGGTATAGTTAGCGATGATTATTCTATTTATTCCATACAGAGGGGCAGGTTTACAGTTCCTTTGATCTTAGATCATAAAAAAATGATCTAAGGCTAGTCCTGTTTCCAGATACGACACTTATTAATCTTATCATTATCAGCAAGTTGAACATGATGGATATAGGATGGTGAAACAGCTCTTTAATTGTTTTTGCGAAACCGTTTGAGAAGGTAGTAATATTTCCACAACTTGAATGTAGATGGCAGTAAGACCGAATTTCAAGGAAGATTTCTGTTGCTTATGTATTTATGTGGTTCCAATCTGACAGGTGTGAATTGAAACGACATTGAAACACCAGATTTTCAGTAAATCTGTAATTACTATCAATATTTTTACTCTTATCGGTATTTTTTCTACGAGAACAGATGACGCCCTGACAGAAGCACAATTTCTGTTTTACCGACACAAGGTATGGCGCTATCTCTGATCATTTCAGGAAATATTACTACAGTATAATATCAAGTAGGCAAAAGTCTAGCTAGGCTTCTGTGGATCGAATAATTTACCATCCTTGGGCAGGGCTTTGGGCAGGACCATGGCAGGACTCAGGTGAATGGAATTTCGGTTTTCGGTGTCTTGCGTTCTATCACATATCACAAGTACTTTCATTACTGTCACTGTCAGACTATTTCTGTCATTTGTACATTTTCTTGGTTTGTTTTGTTTGTTCGTGTTTCGTGCCAGTTCGTGACATGAGAATGAGATGACTGAGACACAGAGTGCCTGAGATGTCAGATGTTCTGAGATTTCTGCTCCCGGTCCCGCCAGTTTGTTTTTGGCATTTCATTTTATAGTTTTGAATTAGAAAGTGAGCATGAAAACAACAGGGGAGGCTTCCAACTATGTGAATTTGTAATTTTATATATATTATTGTTGCCCCAGTATATAAATAATAGGTATCAATTTTGTATTGTTTGTCACAACTTTATAACGGAGTAATTAATTTTTACATAACCTATATATTTCCATGCCCAGCAGATTTTTCTGTTTTATCAATTACTACAAAAATGGCAAATAAAAGGCGTCGTAATGCTAGTCAATCAGAGAATGCTAGTAAAATCAAAAGGACCAAATGTGCGTATATTTTATGTACTTTAATCAGCAAACTAAACTCTACTTGTTTCAGTTACTTTAGATAGTGTCAAGCTCCCTGGAATAACAACTGAGGGTGTTGTACTTGTAACTGGGGCAGGAGATGTCGGTCAGCTAGGCCTAGGACCTGATGTTCTTGAAAAAAGTAGACCTGCTCTGGTGAAATTGGATCATGAAATTGTAGACATTTGTGCAGGAGGAATGCATACAGTGTGTCTAACTAATAAAGGCAAAGTGAGTTGGGTGTTCACAATAATGAATCTTCATTCAACATCTCTTTCATTTCAGGTACTTACTTTTGGTTGTAATGATGAAGGGGCCCTTGGTAGAGTAACTGATGGCAAAGAGGAAGCAGAGTTTCTAGCAGATGAAGTAGAATTGCCCTCTAAGGTTATTCAAGTATCAGCAGGTGATTCCCATACTGCTGCATTATTAGATGATGGAAGAGTTTTTGCTTGGGGCACATTTAGGGTAAATGCATTTTATATAATGTTTCCTTTGAAATATATTGAAATATATATTCCATAGGATTCACATGGCAATATGGGTATGACCCTTAATGGAAATGAAAAACTTCCATATGAAATCATCAAAGATGTGCATGTTATTAAAATAGCATCTGGTGCAGACCACATAGTATTTCTTACTAATTCTGGAGATGTATATACATGTGGATGTGCAGAACAAGGACAGTTAGGTAGAACTTCAGAAAGAGGTAGCAGTAGAAATGCTAGAAGCGGAATTGGTAAGGGACAGATAGGTATGGATTCAACAGGTTTGCCATTTTCTGTTATTTATCAGTGCATGAATGTAGAAATTAGTAATCTCTAGAACTCCATTCTCAAGTGTTACTTTTGTTCATAATGAACTATTTACATGAACACATCACAATTTACTCTATGTTGTAAAATTAGATATCTTTCCAGCATGATAATTGATCTTCCTGGTTTTGACTCCAAGACATAGAAAATTATGGAATATTAGAAGGGATAAAGGTACATTAAAGTGCTTTTAGTTAGTAAAAACTTTGCAACTAACTCAAAGTGCACTTCATATCATAAAATTTATCATTCTTTTTTCATTCCATGAAGTCATAATGTGAATGTTGTCATGTATAGGCATTGTGTTGTTATCTTCTCCAATCAAATATTTCATCTGCTATTATAATTTTCAATTCTAGTGGAATTAAGATCCTCTTTGTTTTTTCTTGAAATCCCTCCCTTCTAATTTTCTTTTCTATATCTTAATTCTCGTCTAGAATAGGAGAGGGCAAATGATTTGGAAACATCGATGATCAAAATTTAAAATTGAAATTTGTCCATCCCCAAAATATAAAACATTACATTTAACTTACAGTGTGATAATCAAGTTCTTAAAAAAAATTATGGTGAATTTAATAATTAAATATTTTTTCCATTCTTCCACTCTTCAATTTGCTTTTTTATGAGCATTTATTTCTGAATCTGAATCAGATTATTGTTGAATTGTTTGTGCTTGGCTTTAAACACTTTTATGCTACTCATGTGGTTCTAATGTGAGGAATTGAATCCATAATTACCATAATCTACATTTATCCAGTATTTTGATAACATAAGTTATATCACAATGTTAATTTTATTGTGGTTGATTTTTTCAGCAAAGCTCCTGCATCCAGCAATGATCAGTCTCAAACCAAGTTTGAGGTTACATTTTGACAATATTTGGGCTGCTACATATGCAACATTTTGCAGAGTAGCCAACAGTGACGATATTTATGTTTGTGGACTGAACAATTACAGTCAAATAGGTAAGAAATGGAAATTTAGAAGTACAGTTTACCAAAATACAAAAGTTAATAGTGCATAATAATTCATCTATATGACACATCTTCAATGATTTAACATTATGTGGTTACATATCAGCACACAGTTTAAAGCTAGAGGTCATTTTATTTTTGGAATGATTTTCAGTATTTTGTTCTGCCTGACATTGTGGTGTTGCTTGTAATTCTTTATCTGCCATATCATTGATTATGTTATTCATTATTCACAATTTATATATGATCCACTTGGGTAACAAATTTTGCAAACTGAAACTGTCAACTGTCAGAAGCAAGTCATAGCTGCCAATAGACTAAACCAAGACGCTGTCAAATCAAATTCAAGATGGATACCTTGGGGCATACAAACCGTTTGAGTGCATTAGAACTCTAGCTATTTGAACCTTGTGATTTTAATTTGAAATAAGTTTCAACTCCAAAACGAATATAAAAATTCATTTGTGAATATTCTGTGTTTAGACTATATTGTGATTTGTGAATTTTCTCATAAAATTTAAGATAGAGCTACAAAAACATGTCACATACTTGTTGTGTTGTTAAGTGTGGGAGTCGAGGAAACCGTGAAGATGTGAAGTTTTTCAATATACCCAGTGTACTACATTCTGCACACAAAACAGAATTGAATGAACTACTGAAAGTATGTTAAAACATTTTTTGAAAGGTAAAAAGTTTCATAACTTTTCATGAAGGTATTTGTTGCGAAATGTGGTTTCAAATTTTAGGAAAACCAGCTGCTTTAACTGATCCATCAGAGTGAAAGGATCGATGCCTTGAATGACTCTGATTTTTTCCTTATACCGTAATGCAATGTCTTCATCTTCAGTCTCTAACGATAACAGATAATCACTTATTATCACAAGCCATTGTTTTCACTTTTGAAACCTTCAAAAAGGAAATTCAATCTAAAGAACACAAAAACACATGTAATCAAATAGACTAAACACTCCGTGTATGCCCCAAGGCATATCGTGTTTGATCACGTGTTCTGGATAGGCTTATTTGAATTTTTTGAAAATTTGAAATTGCTGTTATGATTAAATCTATGTTTCAATGAAAGCCAAAACAGAATGTTTTTTCCACATAAACCCATCAATATTCGAAGGTTGTAAGATCCGGTGATCATTGCTTCTAATTCAATCAATTCCAAATCATAGCTACCAATTTGTTGTATGAAAAGGATTGATCGAAAAACACGTATTAACTCAACACACGGTGTTTTTGAAGGTATGAAATCCCAGAATCCCCATTTCATGCCAGCACTCTCAAAGGAGTTTTCAAAATACAAGTGGAATTTGATAACTAGCGGTCAACACCACACTATAGCGTTGGATGTGGAAGGAAAAGTGTACGCAATCGGCAGAAAAGACTACGGCAGGTTGGGGTTAGGAGCAGATAGTGTAGATGCTGATGAACTGAAGTTGATTAGCACATTGGAGGATAAGAAGATTGTCAACGTGGCTTGCGGATCTGCAACGTCGTTTGCTGTCACTGAAGACGGTAAATACAATTTTATACACCGGAACCGTTGCGGAAAATTCTCGCGACAAGGTGTCTACAGACAAATAAATGTAATGACATTCTGGAACGATGGACAGAGAAACAACACTAAGAGAGTCGCTCTTTACCTCCGAACAACAAACCCACTACAATAGTAACGCCGCAAATTGTCTGAAGTATTTAGATATAAGTTGTTTAATAGCACGTCTTTCTGGAGATTGTGGTATTTTTGGTGAATGCGCCAACGCTCTTTATTTCGTTTAACCAATAATCTACCGAACGCTGACAGTGACAGCACGAAATGTCTCGTTTTTTAATCAAATTTTGTATGATAGTTCATTAATCGGCATATTTCCAGTTTTGTGTGAAAATTTTAAGATTCTACCATAAAAACTTTGTTTATTTTGTTCAATTCGAATTTGAAGAATGATGAAACGCTGTGAAATGTGTTAACGACAATTTAGAATTGGTGACCAGAACACAACATTCCACTGGTGAGTTACTCAGTGTCGTATCATTATTTGTATGAACATTATTTATGCATCATAACATGCAAAACAATTTGTGTTAATTTGAAAACATTCTCGGGTGTCCTGAGATGAAAAGTTAGTGGATATATGGAGGAATATAATCGAAAAGGAGAATATTTCTAGATACGCTATAGTATGCTCGCATCATTTTACTACAAGTGATAAAATAAACAATATAGTTTGACAGTGAATTAAATCTACTATCAGCGAATTTTCAATTTATTCAAATTCAGACTATTCTAAGATAGCAAGACATTGGTACTGGGAAATTCTTTTTTTGCTATTCGCGATAGGTGCTAAGCGATACGCTACCTAGCGGAGACTCGTGAACTACTCCAAGTGGAATAACCACTGAACTCTCTGGGGGATAACCCACAGACAAACTTAACCTCTGTTCTGTTTATGTTCGCTTCTGATGTGAACGGTGTACTTCCAGCAGTTTTTCTGATGAAATACATGTGAAACCTTATCGTTTTTCTCGTTTCAGTTATTGTTTGGTGGCAAAGACACCAATGTCACAATGACAATAATATGAAAACAGAACAAAAACGATACCACTTTGAGAAGTTCGATTTGTTACCATGAGATAGCGCTACGTGTTATTTTCTATCGCGAATCCCTGTTTTAGAATGAGGTAACCCTAGTAACTGATTCAGATGTTGGCTTCAAACAACTACTGTGGCAAGGATTGTGCGTTATTCGTCTAGTCTCTTATATAATCAAAGCTATTAACTATCATCTACTTTTATTTTGGCGCACGCGCAGAAACTCAACCATGCCAATGACACTTTTGTTTCGGCTTCAACATTTCATCAATATTCTTCAGGTGACTTGTATGGATGGGGCATGGGAACCAATGGACAACTGGGAACTGGAGAAGAAGACGACTGTGAGGTACCGACTTTGGTGAAAGGCAAGCAGCTTAAAGATCGCAAAGTTTTCAGAGTCAGCAGTGGGGGGCAACACACGGTCATACTGGCCCAGCCAGGTTCGAACAATAATCAAGGTGACACCGTTATCTAGTTCAATTCGCGGAAATAGGTTGTTGACTAATGCATATTTTTTGACTGATTGAGGATTGTGAATTTTGTTTGCAATCGCTCTCTGTGCTTTGACTAGACAGACAAACCTCTCACAGAGACTATTTTTGTAAGTTACAAATCTTGGTTTGGTTGATACATTTCCAGAATAACATTTTTTTTCATCCCCCACAAGAACTTTTGCAATAAATAAATAATGCTTCTCAACTTATTTGCGTTCTGTTCATCAATCGATTGATTCATGTTCCAGGTGTAATTTTTATGTTCATCAATCTTCAGTTCATTAACTTTGTAGTATTTTTTGATATCATAAAATAACAATAGGAAATCGCCTAATGATTCGAGCATAGTGGAAACTTGATATACTTGCCCTAAGTTCAGTTATTTGTTGATTATAGTGACAAAAATAGAATTTGAATTGAGACTTATTTCAAACCAGTATTCTAATGATTTGATGTTTAATTTTAAAATACAGGAGCCAATGTTTGTTCTTTTATTCTATGTATGTAGTACCAATTTTTGTTATTTATAAATAATGTTATATCCACTGCCATCTGTTGTAATAATTGTATGCATTGTCAGGCATTCTATATTGTTGATTAATAAATCATTTCCCAATAAAAAATGTTTATTTGAATTCTAACACCTATAACCATCACAGGAATGTCGGTGCTATATTTTGAAGTAATTAAAATCACTGCAGAAGATTACCAAAAATACCAGGTGGTTCGTAAGTTATGACCCCAGACAGAAATGAGCAATATTGATAAAAGTCGATTATAAAACTCGTAAGACCCAACAAAAATGGTATATTCGGAATAACTGCGGTGACCCCGTCACACAGTTTAAATATTTATGTTTTCCAATGGGACGCCCTGTATAAGTGCCAATTCAAATACATTGAAAACGTCTTGAGAAAGACATCTTTTAAGATTTCTTACTCAGAAACCAAGATGTTCAGACTAAAGAATGGGAAAAACGGACGGTCTTGTACCTTTCGGGAAGCTGTTCATCATTTAACCCATAATGTACATACAGGTTGTCCCGAAATAACGAATGATTATAATAATTTTTATTAGCCATTCAGGTACAGTGTGTACATATGGTAGGTAAGTCATACAATACAAAAATCACATGATACGTAAAACCTTATTGTGGGTCATTGAGTATAAATAAAATAAATGACGATCATTTGTTTAAATAAAATCGAAACAGTTATGACGACAGCACACACAAATAAAATAACCTGAACCATTACCATATATAATTAAAATCATTGAATTGAAGTTGTATTACGAAACAAGTAAGATGACAGCACACTAAAAATAACATATTAAATGTAAAATAATTCACAATATAATGGATCATCCAAATATTCTTGATAGGAATAGTAACTTTTTTCAATCAGCAAACATTTTATTGTGTTAAAAAATATTATGTCAACATCAAAACAGTCAGACTAGGAAAAAAACTTCAGAAAAAAGTATCATGAGAGGAGAATTTTGGAATTTAGTGGTTTTGTGTTTTGGTGTTTTCAGTTGACCACCATGTCGTGTGTTGTAAGCATGCGAAGAAGCATTGGTAGGTATCGAAGGATTCCAAGTTGCGTCGAATGCATTTCAAACATTTCAAAATATAACTATGGTTCCAAATTAAAACGGAAGATTCCCCTCGAAAATTAGGTACCTAAATAAGACTTTGAATCAAGTGATGTGATTCGATAAAAGAGTTGAACAAGGGGTATACAGGGAGATGTGTTGTGTAGAGAATAATTATTGTTAGATTTGAATTATTGTAGTAATATTAGTTTACTAGTTTGTTAATTTCACTCAGGACAGAAATCACAATTTTATAAAAATGCAATACATTTGCCGGCACTCTCTCAAAGTTAACTGATCTTATTACGAAATCATATGAAATGACACACAGCTCATCGAACATATCGAAAAAAGCGCATAGCTTATCGAAAATATCAAAAATTGCACATAGCTCATTGAACATATAGAAAATGGCTTATAACTTCGAACATATCGATGAAATCATACAGAATATAAATTAGGATAAATCGGTACCTATGTGAATAATGTGGAAAAATCCCATATCAAGCACTATAGCCAGTTCAGAAGCCTCATTGATAGGTACATAATCATAAAGAAAAATAAACATAATTCAAAGCATATTCCACCTACCTCTATAGAATAATTCAATACAACGAAAACTCAAACAGCTTATTGATCTCACCTCGAAAAATACCAAAACTTAACTAACTACTCTTTATTCTCAATCGTTCGACCGTTATCGTTTTCTCCCAAAAAAAAAAACCACGTGATACATCCTGATTCACGATCAGTTGTATCATATCGATGACATCGATAGCACAGGAGGCAGAACGAAAGTTCTTAAATCATCTTACACATCATATAACAATAAGACTCAAATCCAATCATGGTTGCTTCCCGGCCATTTACATAAAATTGGGATCCTTGAATCACCTCTATGTCAATATGATAATGAAACTGCTGATTTGAATCATCTATTTTTTAACTGTGAAAACATTCCTGGAATTAATAATTTTATGAACAAACTCCAACAACTGAAATTACAATTCCCCTCCAGTATCCAAAACTTATTAGCAACGGAGGATAAAGTTATATATGACCTAATTGTAGAATTTGTTATAGCAAACAAAATGATTATATGAGTCCGACAGTTGAAAAAATGAGAATAAGAAATTAACGTAATGTGTGTGGCTAAAGGTTGAAATCCAAAGCCAAAAAAAAATCTTACACATCATTACTCAGCCTTGCTACACGAACCATATAGGTTTTTCAAGAGTTTCATCCTAGTATGTTTTCCGACGACCTACCTGAAATACGTATCATTTCGCATTCGCACTGTAAACTAGTACACAAAATAAGATATTTCATACTACGGCTCGTGGTTGATCATCTTGTCAAACTCGTATGAAATATCCTATTTTCCGCACTAGTTGCACAATATGTTCATAAAAGTGCAATTATCTCGAAAATTGCTGGTTTTTCCTGATTCAAACAAAAGGAATCCTGAAAGTAAGTATTTTTCTGATTTCACCATTGACGTAAAAAATAGGGGAAAAAAGTATGATACATTTCTTGTACGCTGATGATGAGATAATAATAATCTTAAAATATATCTTACTCAGGAACCAAGATGTTCATACTAAGAAGGAGAAAAACATACGTCTTGTGCTCTTTGGGAAACTGGATTAGGAAAATCACGATAACAAGCAAAATGAAGTTTTTAGTCTTCCTATGATTCCCAAGAGTGGTATTTAAATCTCCCTAGCAGCAGAATTCTTACCGATATTTTTTTTCAATGTCACGAATGTTTCCCGAGTCGAAGACGATGTCAATAAATATAAGGCGCTTCATTTTTGACAGAAAAAATATCACTTATTAATTCCGTCAAAAGGAACTAACAAAATTATCACTTGTAATCTCCCAAGCAGCAGAATTATTACCCATAATTTTTTTCAAGGTCACGAATGTTTTTGTGGTTGATAGAAAATTATCCCGAGTCGACATGAGTGGAACCAAGAAAAAAAATATAGGAAATTAGTTCTGCTGCGTGGGAGATTCGGTAAGAGATTTTTATAAATTGGAGTTGCTTTTAATAATTATGATGATAGAAGATGAACCCTACGACCCATTCTGCGTAGATAGTAACTAAGGTTTATTACTAAAATTTCAGGAACATTGAAAACAGAGTAATCTTTTTTCAATCATATCATATGATATTACATTATGTCCACCCAGATTTTATTCTGAGTAACTTTTGTCAATAGATAAAAGGCGCTTCATTTTTGACAGAAAAATTATCACTTATTAATTCCGTCAATAGGAACTAATAAAATTATCAGATATGAATCCAATCACCAGTGGAATTTTATAAGACTATTTCACAAACAGACTGAATAATGGTTGAAATTGATTAATTCGATCAGTTAGGGTCCGGATCACTATTTTCGGAGAATCTTTGATAAAGGAATAATTAAATGATAATTGAAAAAATAATAAAGGAAGTTCATAGCGGGAATCGAACCCATTCCGCATTATCAAGTCGGGGTTCGAGGGTTATTCCTATAGGAAAGTTTTTGCTGATTCATACTTTCTAACATTGCAATAGTCCATAAACGCTTTACATACAATTTTTTTACTGTAAACAGTATTATTTGGTATATTTGATTATTGACAAATAGTGACATTTCGAAACATTGAATATTTGAAATGTCGAAATCAAATTGTAGGAATCCATATAGATTGAGTGAAAACAGCCCGTAGGCATTTTTTGTGAGAAACTGTTTTGAAGCTATTTGAAATGCCCCATTTTCTTGAACCATTTGTGTTGTCACCCTTGATTCTGGTTCAAATCGATTTGAAATCGTCTCATGGACCATTTCAATATGGCGAAATGTAATTTTTTTGTTTCCTGAGGTTAAATAACTGTGATACGTGACATTATAAAACGTTGCACTTTTTCTGCTCATTAAATTATGACGTAGAGGTATAATAGTATATTATGATACAAATTTTATAAGACGCTAACGTGTCTTATAAAACGTGTTTCATATGCAATTTTCTATTTTGAATTGATTTGAAGAAAAAAATTGATTGAAACATATTCGATTGGTAACAATAGAGGTGGATAGATAGACTGGTGAATTCACTTCCTATCCTGTGACTAGTCCCAAATCTCTTGATTTCGCCTACTTTGATAAAACGTGTATAACGTGACATGGCGTGGGTGAATCTCGCTAAGTGTAGCCGCGATTTCAACCAAATTTACAGGTTACTGCAGGTGTCAATATGAAAGTATAAATATTTGATTCTGAATGACTTCTAATCGTTTTTAACAATTCCATGGAGCCATTTACCAATGAGTCTGATTCGAATATGTATCGAACATGATTGAAAGAAAATTCTTCAAATATCTTTCGACAGTATCGCCATCTATTGCTGTACATGAGAACCCCACGTAATGAGCTGAAATTCAATTGTTTCAAATCAAGGATTTGTCTGCTGAAACAATTGAAGAGTAGCGCCACCAGGTCTTATTTCCATCATTGTAACAATGATGACATTGACATACTTAAAATCTGACGCACAAGCGTAAAGCCCAGTTTACTGTTGAGCGATTTTGATTATTGCAATACCAGCGGTGAAAAATTCGATGTTGTTATTGTTTTTATTGCTCAATTTGAATCAAATAACCCTCTGAATTGACATTTACCAATTGAAGCATTGAGTTTTTCACTGCTAATATACCAAATCCAAATCGCTCAGAAATAAACTGGGCCCAACTCTTCTGACTTTCATTTGGCAGTTCGATTGTACCAATCTCCGAATAATAAAAAAAGCGTATCGAAATAGAGGCTATTTCGACACGCATTTGCGTTGCACAATGACTTCATTATACAACCAAAATAGAATTTGAAAATGTTTCGTCGCAAAAAAATACCTCATGGGCTGTTTTCCGTATAATCTTCATTTCATCGGTTGTGTTCAATCAGATTACCACGAATTAACTGATTTCATTGGATTTCCACTTGAGCAAAAAATGTTCGTATGTAATCTCCCTAGAGATTGAATAATTTGCCGAGGGAAATTTTCTTCAAAAAATTCGCAACCGAGAAAAAATGTACAGAGATTAATTCAAGCTCGCGGGGGATTCGGTAAGAAAATTTTGTACCAAATTTATTTATAATCTTTTTACTCACTAACTCATCAGTTAGGGTCCGGATCACTATTTTCGGTGAATATTTGTCGAAGGAATAATCAATTGATGATTGAAAAAATAAAAAAAGGTATATCTTGGCGGGATACGAACCCCGTCCGCCGCTGTCCACTAGGTTTCAATCCTCGAATCAACTTGATATTCTATCAAAATCACGCAATATTATGGTAATATAAGATAGGGAAATAAGTAGATCTGTGTTATATTGGACGATAGGTACAGCTGTCAAAAACTGTCAAGCCAGGGATATTATCACTTATTAATTTTTCACCTAGGTCATGTGACCGCAAAAATTTCCGGATAATTTAGGTTGTCGTCATAGCAACTTGCCGAAATCAAGGCATCTGATTGGTTTAATACAAAAAGGAACCTCCTAATTGGTTGGAAATAAATTTATGAAATTCTCTTAGAAAATAAGCACCATTCAACCAAATCCTATCAGTTCCAAAATCTTGGGGCCAAATTCGAAGAAAACAATAGCGTATTAAAAAATTAGGAGTTCGACACTGCAGAGATCGGATTCTGTTCCGCGGGATTCTCAATGGGGAACGTGTGGCGGCATTTTAGGCGCAAGCGTCTCTGCACCCCTTGCTTGCGGCGAACAGGACGCTTCCGAAAAACTACCCCTTAGTGTCGCGCGGGCCTCGTGCGGTTTACTTTTCTCGGTCGCCAACATTACCGCATCCGATTGTTGCCGCCATGGGAAAGAAAAATTCCAAGCTAAAGCAAGACACCATCGACAGGCTCACCACGGCAACATACTGTAAGTTTTTTTGTATCATCAGGCGCTTTATGAAACGCGAAAGTTGATCGAAGTTTTCCTTCGAAAATATACAGGGTGTCCCGAAACTATGGTGCCCAATTGAAACGGAAATCGAGAAATGAATAGAGCTTTCCTGGTATATTTTTCCTCAAATATCGTTCGTTGCAGGGTGTTGATTATAATGAAAGAATATTTTTGTTCAATTAGTGCTTTATTTAAGAAAAAACGTGTAAATGGCGTATAAGAAGGGTATAATACATATTTATACGCCCCTGGTGCAATCAGAAGAAATATTAATTTTCAGGATTCCTTTTGTTTGAATCCGGAAAAATCATTCGTTTTCGAGATAATTGTGCTTTTATAAACACAAACATACTAATTATCCATTGGTTTGGACATGAAGTGGATTTCCAACAAAGGACATTTAGGAAAAATATTTCTAACTTTCGAGGTTAATCTTCCGTTATAATTTTGGAACCATATAGTTATTTCGGGACAACCTGTATAAACAGACCGTATCTTTAATGGTACGAAACTGGTTGAATTGAAAAAAGAGCCCATCTCATAGTTAAAATGAAACGATGTTTCCAAATTGGATATGTGATTTTCACTATACACGAAAAAAAAAAACGAAATTGATTTTCATTGCTCGGACCTTATTGATGATTTTTTTGCAGCAATGTAGTTACATATCAGAGGAAATAAATGACTCAAACTCATTTCAAAAAACACAGGTCCGTATTCAAAGGGATGCCCTTGTAGAACGGAATGTCATAAAAAAATCAAAGCACAGCAAATTATAGCGAATTTGAAACAGATACGAAAATTCCTCATAACCTATAAAATTGGAGGCACTAGCGTAAAAGGAAAGGAAACGGACCATTTCGATTTTCCCAAGATTCTACAGTTCAAATAGTTTCAATCTCGGCTCCGATCATAAATAAAACACCCTGTATGGCATACATATAGAGCCTTGAACACCACTGGACTCGTTCTACATACTACCCTCCACTCCCCACTAAAATGACTATGTTCTGCGTGGTATCTACCAGAAAAGTAGTTGTTTTCTGCTCGTAGTCCACCAGACATTCATTTCAAACTACCTACGTTTGATATATTTAATTGGATAGACTATTTTATTTTTCAAAAATTTGTGACCATTTCATGGCTCTTCCATTTTTCATAATATCCTTATTTCAATTGATACAATTCGCTAAGAAACTGATATGTCATACGAATGTCTTTGTGTCATACAATGAATCTGGGAAAATGAAAATTCATCAATTTCAGAATACAGCTGCTGTGTAACATCAAAGGAATACAACGTTCGACCTATTTGTTTTCAAATTTGCCTGAAATATATTTAATTTGAGGATGCATCTCTTACAATTAATGTAAACAATGCTTCACGAATCATAATAACCAATAAATGTATTTACATCACAATAGTATTTCCTTCTTGACTTGTTCCCACACTTCATATTGTTACGAGCTGTGCTTTCAAGAAGACCGGAAGTCATTATCTCGGCGGGATGACTAGCCTTGATTTATGGCCTCGCGATAACATCGCTCGCCGACGAACCAATTAGCGGATGACTCATAACCGTCGCAGTTTTTCGAGAATGAACGGTATTTCTTTTCAGAACTCTATTGAATATTCAAGATTTTGCTAGATGAGTATTTTTTGCCTATATAAGCAGCGCAGTGGCGCAGACAGTTCTAGTTTGGAAAGAGTCAGTGTCATATGTCATGAACATTGAGGTTTGTAAAGCGAATATCGTTGTGATTCAACAAAGTGTTTGTTGAGTTGTATTTCGAGTGTTTAGTGAAATAAATTGTTCAGTTTTGTACTGAGTGTTTTAAATTTACGAACCCAAGTAGAAATATGCTGAACTGAACACGGGAAAAATCTGTTGAAGCTATTTCTGAATGCGAGCTGCTCCTATAAACTCCCGGAAGTCAATTTCGCAAATGCTATCAGAGATCGTGCAACATTTTTGATGACATGCATTTGGATTATCCCACTCTCAATAATATCCTCTCTATGACGGGAATTATTGAAAAAAGCGACAGCTGTTGTTCTGGATCACTTTCGTGATTGCTTTCCAGTTGACAGGAAGATTGATAAATGCTGACGGTGTTCGTTCGTGTTCGAAACCAGTTTACTCGGGATCTCTGATTGACTGGAAAATTTGGGAGACATACTGCGTTCGGCTCGGCAGAGGTTTTTTGTTAATCGGATAAATCCCAGCAGGGTGTGATCCATAGCGCAATTATCGATATATATACGATTGATGACCATATTCTGAATAAAACCCTTGAATATACAGAGTGTCCTGAAATTACAAACAAAGATTCTAGGACCAAAAATAGTGAAAAACCCTTTGATTAACTGTTGAAATTGAAATTGCTCATAACTCTCCTCAACTATAGAGTTTCGGGAAAAAGTTTATAAGGCACTTTCGACTTGAAATTGTTCAAGGAATATGCCCTTAAGCTATATTTTTTTGCTATTCTTGTTTCTAGAATCTGCATCTGAAATCTTTCTATGAAATTTCGGGACACCATGTATATAGGTAATTAGTCTCAATAGGTACTGAAGGATAAAACACGGCCAAGACATTTTGAGATACTCCAACATGAGTGAAATATAACAAAGTTCATGAAAGGAATTTTATAGTAAGTATATTATTGCTTATATATTTCTATACAGAAAATAACATCTTCCTTGGCATGCAAATATCATGCACAACACTGAACTAATCTGATCAATATTCAACAAAACAGTTTTGGAGTGTTTTGTCAAAAATAAACACGTTGGTTTAGCCGTCCAATGACCTTACACATACTTTTATTAGTACATTTATATGGACTCACCTAGTATCAGTCGAGGGTCAAGGTCATTTTGGAATTGTCTCCCCAGTCTCCCCTGAAATAGAAATATCCTATGTGTGAGAAAACAGTGTCAAGTTTTCGACAAAGTTTTGTTTGCATTTTAGATTAAGTTAAACCATACACTTTGGACAAAACTCATCTCCATCTTCATTCCGATTCCCATATCCTCCATTACCCCTTCATATTTTCCAGATAGGGATGCAGGTGGAGAACCATGGAGAGTATCACGTGATTTATTACACTTAAATGGTGTATAAGAAACCAGCTAATAGAAAAGAGTGTTATCGCGGAAGACCTCCATAACTTGTAGAGATTGTATTAGACAGTTCTAGTTTTCCAATCCGTTATTTAGGGTCAAATTTGCGTTGAATATCGCTACAATTCACAATGGCCACGTTTATACCGTCTCTTGGTAATCAGACTAATGACTTTATACCAACCAAATACCCTTGATCATGTTGGTGTAAACGGAATAGTTGGTCAGGTACTCATCTTGGTTTGGTACCGAAAATTGTTGAGTACCAGACTAAGTGATCAAGATGGTTTAAACATGTTCTGGCGTTCTGAACTAACAGTGCCCTAGTATACAATTGGGCCATTTGATGATTTCTTAAAAAAATATAATATAGAATATTTCAGATATTTGACAATGGACGTTTTACGCCAATTAGTAAAGTTGTGGTAGAGTTGCAAAACTGTTGCACGGACTCCAAACCAAATAGTTTAGTGGCACTGAATGAAAGATTACCAAACATACCAAATCAGAATCAAGCTGTTTACTGATGGAATAGTGTAAATAGGTATGCCAAATTTGCGCGCGTTATAAACGTGGCCATTATGCATGCCTTATAATGTCTGGTTGAATGAGGATTTTCCAAATTGTGGGATATACAATGGAAGTTATCTTATCCCTTGACCGGCTAGATCCCCAAATATTGCGGATTACGCCCCTCGATTTCTTTCCTTGGGGTGAGATAAAGAATGAATTTTACGCTACAAGGCCTAACACACATGAAAAGCTTTGTGAGCGTGAGAAGCTCGAGTAAATTTAGTACTTTTAACCGCTATCTGAGTTGTCTTACCAACCCTCGGAAATTTACCAGGATTTACAGGGTGTCCTCTTATATTTTGACCCCTACCTACAGCTTCAACTGTACCAGGTGGAAAAATACAATGAATATAAAAGCTCTATGGTTTCATAAGTACTCTTGGCACTTTCGAAACAAACAAATGCGAATCACAAGATTGAAAAAATGACAAAATATTTTTTTCTTTTTTGGTTCTACAATGAAGTCATTATGAAACGAAAAAACAGAGGCAATTTCGATATGCATTTTCTATTATTCGGAAGTTGGTACAATCGAACTGTCAAATAAAAGTCAGAAGAGTAAGACCCAGCTTACTCCTGAGCGATTTTGCATTTGGTGATACTAGCAGTGAAAAACTCAATGTTTTTATTGGTATATATTAATTCAGAGTGTGATTTGATTTGAATTGACCAATAAAACAATGACAACATTGCATTTTTCATCGCTGGTAACGCGAAAATCAAAATCGCTCAACAGTAAACTGGGCTTTACGCTTGTGCGTCATATTTCAATGTCATCATTGTTACCAATCGAAGATCTTTCTGTTATTTATCGATATTAAATCAATTTCTTTCAATGAGAGACAAATTAATGCAAAATAGATGAAGTTGAATATGACACACGTTTTATAAGACACATTGTCGCACTTGTTCCCTTGGAGCACTCCTTTCTTCGCTCGTCGTACTCCAAACAACGCGTGCGACAAAATAGCGTCTTCTATTATAATGTAATATTTTTTAATGAAACACTCCGTATATTTTCAACTATACTAATAGACTTTTTTCTTCTGTTTTCAAATATATATATATATATATATATATATATAGTTTGCTAATGTTTCCTCAAGCCGTTTTTCTCTTATTCAACTCACAATATTGAAGCTGTATTTACCCCCTAATACCTATGTATAGCAGTCAAAATCAATTTCATTGCAAAATGACGCCTGTTGAATCACATATTTTAAGAATAGAAATTGAAAAAAAACTGTATATGTTAATGTTCTGTAATTTTGATAAGTATTTTTATTGGTATGAAAAACTTGGCTAACATCAGCTCTTTATGATGTTAATAATTTCTCTCTGTTGAAATTCTCTTCTGAAGTTGTGAATATAGGGCTGCAACTTTATGTTGATAGGGTTTATTGAAATTCGCAGAATGGTTAATTCTATTACGGTGAAAAAAAACAAACAATGCCAGTTCTTAACAAATTTACATAATTGCGAATTGATCATGATAATATGAGTAAATCGATTGTAAACGGCTAAAATATCTTGAAAAGTATAGATGTATTGATATAAGTTATCAGATGCGATTGTTGTATCATTACTTGTCAGATTCATTTCCTTTCGGTTATAAAAAAAACAAAACACCTACGAATCCTACTTTTGAATTCTCCTCACGATTTTGAAACTATGGCAACACGGGCTCAATGTTCCTGGAAACCTCCCACTTCATGCTACGTAACTTTCGGGGAAAAGTTTATCCTTCTATAATGCTGAATAATGTTTATACCCCTTGAAGTCGGAACTACTTCAATGCATCATGTTTTTGCGCTGACATTGCGAATGTCGGGCAATTTTTAATGATAATAAAGGTTCTTATGAGTGAGCGTGTTGTATTTGACTAATACAGGGCTATTCAAATTCGAGTCTATGCATGGGGATTTCGATAACGGTAAGAGATAGAGGGTTGGTTAAATGGGGGCAAAGTAGCGTATTTCAGAGGTTAATTATAAGGATGAAAAAAATATGACCTAGCTGACAGATCGGAGGAGGAGCGGAGCGACGACTCCAATTATTGTCTGAGATCGGTTACCCTTAACGTTCGACATGCTTATAACGTTTTTTGCACAATTGATACCATTATAAATTATAATAATAAATTAAAATTAAGAGATTCTTTAACTCGACGGTAAGTGAATTACTTACCGTCGAGTTGCTAGTAAATGTCACCTACTGACGTAAAATCTGTCACGGAAAACAGTCAAAAATGATCAATCGTGCAAAATAGCTATTTGTATTACTAGGGAGGAAAGTGCCACTTTACTCCCATGTAATACATATGATTTTCCTCCTACCCACTAAATAAACCTTTTTCTACAAGCGCACTCTTAGAAAAAAAAATGATCAATCACTCAATAGCAATCCGAAATGTATAAGCTATCTAAATGTCCAATAATTCAAATCACTAACAAGAAAAAAGTAAAATAACGTTCTTGAAAAAAAAAAAGTTGCAATTGCCAGGAGCTGAACCCGGGACCTTCGGAATTCTGAACTCAAAAAACGTATATCTAAGATTCCTGAAGTTGAAATTTGTATTGAAGAACTACGTTGAAGTAACATTAATGTTTGATTTTTACCAAAAAACAGGATATACAGGATGTTCTAGAAATTATTGAAACAATATGAATATAATGAATTCACAAATTTCATCGTTTGCAACTTACTTGAAATGAGGGGGAGGAAAAATACTTTCCCCCCTAGGGAGGAAAAGTATGAGTTTCCTCCCTGATTTGAGGGAGGAAAGTGTGTACTTTCTATAGGGGTAGGAGGAAAAATAATTTTTCGTGCGTCCATATATCTGACTTCACTTCCTGACAAAATTAGATGAATATCGCAAGACCAATAACTGTAGGAATCGTATCTGTTAATCTGTTGAAAATACCAGCTCTGCTTATGCAGGCTTCATCAGTCCATATTTATCTAAAATAATTCGAAAACACCAATTTCGAAAGAGTAGTGGCAGGTATTATACAGGGTACCCGTTTCTAGATCTCCACCATGGGTATCTCAGTTATCATCATAAGAACTGAGAGTTCAGAATTAAGTTTCTTAAAAAAATGCACTCTTTGCAAAAACGATTTTTTCTCAATTAACATAGCGTGTGATACATAATTGTATTCAGGAGATAACAGGCTTTCCAAAAATGGAAAAATACAACATGGAGCCCATAAAAAACCAAAGTTGAGTGCTATATCTATGACATCAAAAACGCCAACAAGATTCCTTGTGAAAAAGAAGAACGTTTCTTGAAAAATCAAAAACAAAAATCACAAATTTCCTTTTTTTACCAATAATTCGAAGGCTAGAAATTATACGTTAAGTTCGAAAACGAATATGCAGAAATATACATGGTGGTTCATGATAAAAAATACAAGTTGAGACACCACATGATTCCTCTCAAAAAAGTGCCTGAAGAATGTTAAAAACAAAAATAATCATTAATAAAAAAGTTACAGTGGTGGGTTAAAAAAACACTTATTTCAAAACCACCCTGTATCTTTCAAACTATTCAAGATATAGAAGTGAGATTTTCGGCATTCGATTTCTTAAGAAAATCGACCTCGTGACATGTCGGTTCGTTTTTTTAGAACCCCCTCAGAAACCACTGTTACCCATCAAAAGTGTCCAGCCTGTACATTCCGGAACACACAAAAAAAAAAACAAAAACACCAGCCCGTCCATTGCCACCCCTGATCTCAGCACGGTCCCACGACCCCCTCCCCTATCACCCTACCCCTACCCCCTACTTCCCTACCCCCCTACCCCCCCCCCCAAAATATTTCCTAACACACATAAGGTGTCCTATTCTTTCGATTGATCCGATCAGGTAGCAGAAAAATAGGATCGCGAATCGGCTACCCCCACCCCCAATATCCCGAGGGATGGGGTTGTTTTGAGCATCGGCGGCGTGACTCGGCGCCCGCCGCCGCGGCGCCTTTCCGGCCAAGCGACAAACACGACGCCTGCTTGATGCGGCGGGCTGATTAGTCGTTTAAGGAGTTGATGGCGGTTTCTAATGTGGATTTGGATGGATTTGAAGATGAAATAGATGATTTTTTCAAACATGCGAAGCGTTGTGAGGCTAAGAAGTAAGAACAGAGCCTGAGCAAGAAAAAGGTTGGTTTGAATCTCGGAAGGGTGGCCAACAATCAACTGAGACATTATTTCTTTCATGAATTCAATACAACGCATGCGTCAAGTCATAGCTATTTAAGTTTTTAGACTTCTGTTCACAATAATTCTTGACCGCGCTTTCAGATTTCGGAGTTGGCTATGGTGGCAATAAGCGAAGAACAAGATATTTTTGAATGCCTTTAGTCAGAAATTCGTGATAAAGGTGAGTTTTTTGTACGGGACATTCATTATAGAGCATATACTTCTCTCTCAAACAGGTCTCTCCATGTAGTGTTCGATGGAGTTTCATCTGATACTCTACTCATAAATGCTGGTGTTCCTCAGGGTACACTTTTAGCACCAATACTATTTCTACTTCACATCAACGATTTGTTGAAAGCAACTTCATGTCCTATACACAGCTTCGCGGATGATAGTACCCTACATACCGCTTTCTCTTCCAGGACTCCTATATCGGCCCGTCAAACCAGAAAAGAATGAGGAAGAAATGTTAATAAAACAAATATGGACTTAGCAACAATTCTCGAGTGGGGATCTAATAACCTGGTAGAATTCAATGCAAACAAAACACAAGCATGTATTTTCTCTAGAAAAGCCCAACATAATTCAGTCAGGAGTAACCATATCATTGAAGTCTTCCATTTCGATGCTTGGCGTTACTATCAGCAATAACCTTTCTTGAAAAAATCACTAAAAGTGCATCCCATAAACTTGGATATCTGTTTCGAGCCAAGAGCTATTTCACTCCCAGTCAGCTGCTTATGATATATAAGGCACAGATTCGAATACTGTTTCAATATTTGGAGTGCCGCACCTAAACATATCCTGAAACTAATGGACTCTGTCCAAAAAAGGCAGTTCGTCTTGTCGGTGATGCCTCGATCACAAACTTGCTCACTTTTCTGGAACACCGTAGAAAAGTTGGCGATTTGTCTCTGTTTTATAGATATTTTCATGGGCGATGCTCTTCTGAAATATCAACAATCGTTCCTCCATTAGCAGTCTCTTCGAAATTAACCTGTCAAGTTCAGTATTCAAACCCCTTCGTGGTGACCTGCAGAATGTCCCTTTCAAAAGACTCGTTCATCCAACTAACATCGAGACTTTGGAACTCATTGCCTAGGGAGGTGTTCCCCGAGGCATACGATCTCCAGAAATTTAAGAAGAACACCAACTCCTACCTTCTTTTTCTTGGTTCTCACGATGTTCTCTGAACATTACAGGATATCCCTTTTCGTGAGAACCAGAACATAAAAAAAATGACTTCATTACATCATTATTTTGGGAATCATAACTCGAATAATGTTTCCAAAGGCAAAGAATTCTCCTCTTGTTGGATATAACTGAGAAAGAGCTCTGTAACGGAATCAATGCAGAAGATGATGATGAAAGCATTGAAACCATATCATCAGGTCAGGGAGATTCAGTCGCAGATGACTTGAAAACGGAGGGTAATTTCCGGTCAACCCTGAAGTGACAGAAAACAATTGCAAGCGTGAAAAAATGCTTATTTATGTACTTTATCTAAACACCGAATTTCACGAAACAATGGTTTCGTTATAATTCTTACTGTCTCTATTCGGAGAGAAGAAAAAAATTAACCAATATGTCATTGGCACTTTCTATGACCTATATATATATAATGAAAAAATCTGAGTACCTATATATGGACTGATGACGACTCAGCAGTCTGAAGAACTTTGCTACCAATTCAATAATAAAATATCTCGCACGAAACACAAAACTTTCTTCATTTGTACGGTCAATCGAAATTTCCCATATCAATATCATCAACCCTTTCTGTGATACTGACCCACTTCTTATATCGATCGCTTCTGTTTGGGGATCGTGTTCAAATATCAGAAGCGTCTGATTATAGGTCTATAGCCATATGCACGGTCACTTCTTGATTCTCAAAAAAAGGTTGTGCATGGAGTGTTTTGTCTACTATATTATCTACTTGAGGTTTGATATGTAGGAAGGAGCAGGGTGGATTTTATATTGCATTCAAATAAGAATAGTTCAACATTTTGTTCAATTTTTTTTTGCCACTGTTTATTAATTAAATGACCCATCATTGTATACATATAGTCATAAATAATAATATCTGTTATTCTTTGTTTTCTTTGTGAAGCCAGGAAGATGTAGAGATTTTTTGTTAATTTGTATATTTGATATGATCTGAACTAGTTAGGTGATCAGTAATTAAGAAACATCTCAAGAGGGCAATTGCTCTGCTCTGAACCATTTCTCCACATTTCATATTGCATTCGTGAGTGTTTTATTTTCTACAATGAATTTATTCAATGCCGATTTATATTTAGTGTAAATCTTCATCTCTTTATCATAATGATATTATTATCATAATGATATCAATTCTTCAATTCAAAATTCAACCCAAAAGGCAAGGGTTGGAATATCAGAAAAGACATATAAATCCAGGATCGTTGAAGGATATAAGTTGGAAAAATAAGATACAAGTGAATCCGATTCCGTAACAATTTCTTTATCCTAACTTATGCTACCAGTTGTGTCAAAAAAATTCTTATTCTAACCATTTCCCGCGACTGCGAGTACTGGAAAACTCTGCCGCAGAGAACATATTATGAGATATTCATTTGGTTTTTATTCATTTATTGGAGACGGAAACCAGAAATCCGATTTGTTTCCGTATGTATGGAGTTTGCTTGAATGCTTGAGAGCAGTGAAAACCTGCATGCTCTTTGCAGTCGATGTGAATCTCATCATTATTGAACAGCATCATTCATTCATTGTCTATGGAAAGCGTAAAGGATAAAGAAGGCATGGAGATTTTGTCTACTTGTGATCCTATAGGAATATGAAATTTTCTTGGATAAACTGATATTGTCCAATCATTTTTCAATTTTCAAATGGTCATTGAACATCTGAATGAGATCACTCTGGGAATATCCGATGAATGGGATAAACCCCATCTTTCTTGAAAGCAAGACGTTCCAAAAAACTTGAACTAGTTAAAAAAAATTATATGATGTGGCGTCTGAACCACAGAGCTATACATTTTCTAGCTTTGATCTAACATGAAAAATTTCAGTGGTGCTGATGTGCTCGGTGATTCTACTGAATATATTCAGATTTTCTGCATATCTACTGATACTCAGCACTTTGACGTTAGATATTATTTAATTGATGAAGATGTTGGAGTATAATGGTCCCAAAACAGATCCCTGAGGTACCCCAGAAGTGAGTGATGACTATGTAGATTTCTGCAGTAAACAAACTTTATCTTCAATTTTTACGTTCTCATTAACTGATTTCCTTTCTCATTTTCATTCATCAAAAAATGCCCATATTCGTGTTTGAGAAAATAGTATCTCCTTTGAGCGAAGGGAATTTTGATGGATACATAAACCCCATATCTTGCAATAAATCCAAAAGAATCACCAATTGTGAGCTGTTTACCGATAGGGCAGAACTGGACATCGTTAAAAGAGAGTCGTGAATGTTTTATGACATCCTTCCCAATTATCATCCTAAAATAAATGCTTACATTGCAATCAAAATGTTCTATCAGTGACAGTTATTCGCTTTATGGTTCATAAGGAATAATAGAAACGTTTATCAATGAGATACAATAAAATTGATTAGGAAGCGATATTGCTGTATATTTGAAAAGTTTCTACGAATCTCATCACATAAGTGTCGACTTTTGGGATTGTGGCTTAAATAAAATTGAATGAATATAATGAACAAACAAAGAAATAAGATGAAATTTGATTAAATTGCTTATAATTGTACGAGTAACTTTATTTGAATTAGGTGAAGCATTGTTCATAGTGATCTTCAACTCGAATTGCTCCAACGTTTCAGTTCTTCTGATCCCAAAGTGTATACATGGATGTTTTTTCTGAATTTACCGTCATGCTCCTTTTATCCAACCAAATATTTTCTTACCCCCCTCCCTCCGTTCTATGATTCCGGTAATGTTTAGTTTTGCCTAGGGCAATTCTACATATATCATGGTCTCGCGTAATATAAAGTGTAATTATACGACTATATGGGTCCCATAATTGCAGCAATATATTCTTATAATGAAGTACTGTAAACAGTTTGTGGGTGACATCACATAATATGTAGGTAGGGATAGGGATTCAGTATCTATATACATTTTGATATTGGATGGTTTAGTGAGTTGATTTTTTCATCAGTAGGTAATTTTTATGATTTGATATCAATCCGAGTCAATTTCATTATTTTTTTCTTCAATAAAGTTCACTCCCAATTATCCAAAATGAGGTACTAATGGGAAATGATACATGAAATCAACTATGACGAATAGAGAACAACAATTATTTCATACCGAATACAATAATCAACGGATATTATCTATATATGACATTATTATATACAATATGGGAACCACTTCATCAGCTAGAAAACTTTTTGACCCAAATTACATAGCTGATGTATGTTATTCGCTTAGAGAACTGATCAAAGTACATAGATAGATCTCTGGACAGGGGAAAGTACATAGTAGATAAATCATACAGGAAATAGCCAAAAACTGGAGTGGTAGTGTTAAAAAGAGGAAAAATAAATCAAGTCATAATCTAAAATACAACAGGTAGAAAACGATCAGAAAACAACTACATTCCTGTCATATACCACACGCAGAATATTAAATTATATCCACTCGTAGTCTATGCATTAGTTCATATAAATGAAATAAAAATACAATGCATGTATGTCAAATATATGAAAAGTTGTACAATAATATATTGATTATTCATTATTTGATGATATTATTTTCATAGTTTTGATTGAACAATGCGTAGTAATTTGTACATTTTCAATCAAACTTCCTCATCTGATACCCCTAGTCATTGCATTACTATTGGTCATTGAATCACGTCTCCCATGGAAAACGATAAAAACTGAAGACAGCTCTGTAGACTCATAAATAAATAATGATACTCATTTTCCACCCATATGATTTGCATCCCCCATTATGCATACATCATACTTGCTGCTGGAAAATGAGTTTCATTCCGTGTCGTTAAACAATATACTATTCTGTACAATCCGGCTCGAAGGACCAACATGTGCGGAAAGAAGAAGAATAAAAAAGCGAAAACGACTTCTTCGGTCGGATCGAAGGTGGCTTCAGATTGAAAATGTCTGCAAAATACCCCCCCTCCCCGATTTCTATGATCACATGCCAACGAGCAACCTAACCTCACAAAGTGGCCTTGTAACGGCTTTGTCTATCTACTCACTGTACAACTACAATCTATCCTGTCATTCCCATCAATATGAATAGATAATTTCATGTCACTTGGATAACAAAGCATTGCATATCTGCATGTCGCTTATCTGATATTGTTGCGATGTATACCTATCTACTATGCCCTCACGTAATTTGCATGCCATATAGGAATGCACGAGGGCACCACTACGTGATTTCATCTACCCAAATACGGAGTCTGTTGCATTCTAGCCATAAATCAGGCATGCTGAACGTCTAGCGATAACTGGAGATGCCGCGGGGATCAGGAATGCCATGAATTCAGACGAAAATGGCCGAAATCTGAGTAGGACATAAATGAAGCGAACTCATGGACGTCGTCTCAGTGCCCAATGGAATTGAAAGAATGCAATTTTTCACCTATTTTGAGCAGAAAATTATTACTTTCCTGTCTAATGCCACGTAGAACATGCAGTATACGCACCGATTCACAAATTGAGGGAAGTATGCAAACATTTCGACATGCAACAGCCTATTTTTTTAATCGCCCTACTTATAAGCGCCAAGCTGTAAGTCATCTCCCTAGTGATAGAAGCAGTGAAATATTTTTATAACAT
The DNA here is from genome assembly GCA_029955515.1 of Chrysomela aeneicollis. Taxonomy (NCBI): domain Eukaryota; kingdom Metazoa; phylum Arthropoda; class Insecta; order Coleoptera; family Chrysomelidae; genus Chrysomela; species Chrysomela aeneicollis. The sequence continues at coordinate 10,440,815 of JARUHQ010000018.1, read as the reverse complement.
TCAAATGTCTTAGAAATTGCTTTTACACCTCTTACTTCCTCAGTTATTATTTTTCATTGAATGAAATGAAAGTCTGTATTTTGTTCTTTTTCACACTGGACTTACGGATGAAATATGGGAGCATTTCAGCACAAGTTGATAAAATTAGATGAAACAATTTCATTTAACACGACAATACAGAATATGATTTCGAATGTAGGTTTAGAATGAAAATGTATCAATTAATATTCTTATCAAATATGATTTATGCAATAAAGATCACCGATATAGAAAATGAAATACTTATAGGAACAAATTACTTCGTCTCCCTAAAATATGAGCTAGGTAGTGAAAAATATCATTATCATCCAGGGATCAAAAGTTTTCCTTATAAGAATATAGGGAACCGGGTCCCGTAGTAATAAAATTTTTATCACCAAGGGGTATATTGAATTCTTCCTGATACCTACTAGCAATATTCCAGTGTTACGTAAATATCAGACATTGTAAACCGATGTGCATATACTCAGAGTTCCCATAAATTCAAAGATGTGGCCATTCTTTCAAAGGGAATCTTATTTTTATTCAACTTGCTTTATTCAAATATATGACATTATTCAGTCATCTGTCTGTCCATTGTCGATCTAAAATCTGAATGAACACCTAGTAGACACTTAGACAGTAGACAGTTATAGTTCCAGCCTACTAGGTTTCCATTTAGAACGACAATGGTCTGTTATTCAGAAATTAAAGTAATTTGAAAAATTCTAGAAAGTTCCATGATACATTTTTTTTCTCTACGAAGAAGAATATTATGTTTCACGATTTCGGATTATTGATTCTAGAAATGGATTTGTGGAAGTGGAACAACAAGCAAAATAATATCCTCGAACGGAAAAATCGGTTTATCCGATTTCGGTTTTTTCAATTGAAGAAAATTGTGTGCAATATCGCAAGTACCTACGACTTTTTCTTCGATGAGTTACCAAAATTTTTGCCACAGTTGCAACTATCTTTCGGTATAATAGAGTTCATTCAAGTAGCTGTCTTCTTCTTAAAAGTAACTACATTTTAGTTCGCTCTCCCAGTTATTGTTCTGAGGATCTGAATAAAATTTGCACAGACTTTGTGTACCAGATTCAAACAGTGAAATACTTGGAACAGGTCCAGTGGTTTTCCTGGAAAATATCCAGGTCTCGAGCAGAAACATTGTTCTTTTATCGCCGTTGAAATGTCTCAGATGAAATATCATCCACTCTCTTCTTTCTGTAATCATATATAGCTATCATATAGCTATCGTATAGGTAGGTATGCATGCTATTTGAACAAACTAGGAGTACTGGTAGGGGTCGCTGCATAATGCATATCCATACATATAGGATGATTTTTCAAAAAGGACTCTCCCCGAGAATCTTCGAAATTATGGAAAATCTTCAGTGCTTCTCACGTGGACATGCACACTACAAAAGGAAAAACAAAAAATATTATAATTGCAGTCTATCCAAGAGCACTTTTATCACCAGCATGATAATACCACACAAGACAAGTTCTGTCCTAAAAAAGGCAATTCGTCTCGTCGATTATGCCTCGCTTACAAACTCACTCACTTCTCTGGAACACCGTAAAAAAGTTGGCGATTTATCTCTATTTTATAGATATTTTCATGGGCGATGCTCTTCTGAAATATCAACAATCGTTTCTCCATTATCAGTCTCTTAGAGATTAACCCGTCAAGATCAGTCTTCACACCCCTTCGTGGTCACTTTAGAGACCTGCAGAACGTCCCTTTCCAAAGACTCATCGCCAGAAATTTAAGAAGAACACCAACTCCTACCTTCTTTCTCTTGGTTCTCACGATGTTCTCTGAACATTACAGGATATCCGTTTTCGTGAGAACTAGAACATAAAAAAAATACAATTCTGAAATATTTCTATTTCTTGCTCGACCTCACATATCTCCACAGAAATTCCATTTATGTGTGAAACTTTTTCATTATGCCATGCCAAAATGTATGTTTTGTTCCATTCTTGTTTTTATCACCTCATGTAAAGAAAGGATCGACTTCCCCCAATGCAAATTGAAAAACGAAACCGTACAATTTTCTACCTTCCTCCCTTTTCGTCCAATTCGTCGTCATATATGAAGATACTGAATGAAATATTGCTGTATAGCATAAATGAACGAGCTACTTCATACATTTGATGGTGAACTTGAATCACATTGTGTAGACGATTTGGAAATTTTGAACTTTTTGTAAGGCGATTTTTGTGTGGCCCTTGTGCTACCTATACTATTGATGATTCAGAATATATCAAGCTGTCATATCCATATAACGGTCGATTCGTACAGCATCAAGAATAATAAAATAGGCCATTCAGGATTTGGTATTTGATGAGATGACTGGATAAGTGGAATTTTGGTGAGGGATAGAACATGATTCCCAAATGGGTCTTCTGAGTGAGTGCATTTTTGTGACCACATTCGAATTCGTGTGCGACCCCATTTTCTTTCTTGCGACTCTCAAATTCTATATCGGATGCTGTTAGGTCCCTTTCTGATCGCTTTCTCATGTTTTCTCACTCCGAAATATTCAAAACCCCAGTGCCAGCAACAGCATTAGGAAATTCCTCGAAGCTCGAGATATCGATTCCCTGTTCGCTTCATTATACCGTGGTCCACAATGGAACTTTGTTTAACGTACCGTTTTTGAGAACATTATTTGGATTTTGGATACAAGTCAGTCGCCCTACAAGAAAGTCAAGGCCACGGTAGATTCCATCATGAATCAAACCGACACCAAGCCTCACAAACAAGGAATATTCTTCTTTATTGAATGAATCAGAATGAGTAGATAATCCCGGTAGAGTGTATGAATATCTCGGAAATGACAAAAATTATAAAAAATGCTTAATATCCGTCAATTTTGGGTGTATAATTATAAAAAATACTCGAAAGACAGGCCCAATTGACAATGTCAAAATTAGATTATCATGCTGAGAAAAATAAGGAACTAGTTTTCCATTAATTCTACCAAAATTTGCTCGTTAAATTGAAGAAACTTTAAATCATTGGAGTGTGAATAATCCAATGGACAAATCCCACAAAAAATTCCTAACCCAATCTTCAGACTCAAGCGACAATATGCCATATGCCTTTCTTATTCTCTCGTCTTTAGGGCTATAACAGGCCACGCCCCATTTTTCCCCCACGCCCAACAATCCACGCCCCTGGGAGGTGGAAAGGTGAGAGTGGCCATTCCGACGCAACTCCTACTGTCACAAACCAAAACCCCTTCAACGTATTTTCGATAATTTCACTATTATTCACGTAATCTGAATGAATATATTCACTCATGTAGTAGATAAACGATACAAAAAGATGTTCAAAATGTTTTTCATTGTTTAAATCTATCGGATTTGTCAAATTATTGCATCAAGCAATTTGTGATATAGGAAATCATGTAATTGTAGAAATCCAAAGTGATGAATTCTCTCGTCCTTCCCCGATAGTTTAAACACCCAGTCCGATTCGACTTTTTCACCTCGTTGAGAGCGTGGAAGATTAATAGTTCACCAAGTTTTTGAAAGAAAATTAACTTTGTAGCTATAACCTTGACGTTCAAGAGATTAATCGCATCTCTGGAAGGTTTTCTGGAAAGCATTCGGTGAGGGGTGCGAAAGTGAATTTATGTTTGTAATTTACTTCAAACGTCAAAATGATGGATATATCGATAGGTACTTGTTTCAATTCACATTCCGAATGAAACTGAACGGATCTCTCGAAATAGTTATTTATTTATCAAGGGAATTATAAGGGCCTTAATTACCGATGGCAAAGTTTGCCTCTCGAGGGCCTCTTTCAGACCAATTTCAACAGAATAAATGTTTCAATTTATCATCTTTCCAGTATATTTAAATCAGGAATTTTGTTATTGTTAGATTTTTGCTATGATACTTGTTTATAGAGGGAAATATAGCATCTCTAACATCCCAAGGGAGTTATGACCTCCTTTATTGATATCGTAACTATGACGATATAAGCTTATAATATGCCATTCAGACATAATAGTTATTTATGTATCAAGGGCGTAAAATATGCTTTTATGGACCGCAGCATGTAAGTAATAGCCTGAGCGATAGTGAGGGCTATAAACACGCCATTTTATGAGCGGTCGTGCGTAAAAATAATTATACATGGAGAAAAAATTAGGGATTCGGATAAGATGGCGAAAGGGCCATAGTAGATTAAGTTGCGGCACCTCCATCAAAACCAGATTTTTGTTAGAATTTATGTTTGGTTTAAGTTTCCAAACCTGTTAGCATGTAATTTTGTTTTTGACCGATTTTCATAACAATATGTCCATATTTAGAACGCAATAAATGTTTAAATTCATAACCTTTCTGGTATATTTGAATTAGGTAGCGTTGATTGTAGCATTGTTGGTTGTTGCTAGGTTGTCGCTATGTTACATGTTTATAAGCAAACTTTCTTTATCAATCAATGTTTTTCCGTTAAAAACGTGTTTATTTTTTACCACAAATCGACGATCTTTTTCTGATATAATGGAGGATATTATAAAAAAAGCGGAAAAAGCAAGACAATCATTACTTCCATCGAAAAGTGAAGCCCTATATCAAAAAGAATACAACTTATATCTGAAGTGGCTGACACAGAGAAATGTTATGTCAAAAGATGCCAATGAAACTGTCTTTCTGGCATATTTTCAAGAACTGGTAAAGTATTTTCAGTATTTTCTGGTAGATTTGGTAATAATTGTATTTATTCGTTGCAGTCAGAAACGTTTAGCCCAAATTCGTTATGGACTAAATGGTCAATGCTCAAATCGATGGTGACCATATATGAGAAAAGAGATATCACCAAGTTCAACGAACTAGAGGCATTTTTGAAACGGAAAAGTAAGGGGTATAAGCCGAAAAAGTCTGCTGTCTTATCTCCTAAAGATGTCATCAAATTTCTAAAGGACGCCCCTAATGAAATTCATTTATTGCATAAGGTAATTTTTTTCTCATAATTTTCTTTTTCGTTTGTTTATTTCGTTTTATTTGTTATAGGTTGTTCTAATTATGGGTTATTTTGGAGGATGCAGAACTCAGGAACTTCTAAATATGAGTATAGCAGATGAGGACCGGGATACTGTTATGGTAGTGAACGTACCGGAAAGTAAAACTGGTGTATCGAAGAAATTTACAGTTGTGGGTGAAAAAGAGTTCTCTGCTTTGCCTTTATTGAGACTTTATATGTCCTTGCGTCCTGAAGGTACAAAACGATTTTTTTGAGCTTCCGACAAAATAAATGTACAACTCAGCCAATTGGAAAGAATATGTTTGGCAAAATTCCCAGCAAAATCGCAATGTATTTAGGATTGCCAAACCCACTAACCTATACGGGACATTGCCTTCGTCGCACTTCTGCTACTGCCCTAGCCAATGCAGGAGCAACTATGACAAACTTAAAAAGACACGGAGGTTGGAGAAGTTCCACGGTGGCAGAGGGGTATCTGGAGGACAGTATTGAATTGAGAAATAAAACGGCGCGTATGCTGTCTACTTTGCCATCAGAAGAGGCAGGCACCTCGACTGTAGTGAACAGCAACAGCACCACCCATAAAAAAGAAGAAATTGTTTCCAGCGGCGGAAGTAATTTTCAGGGAACATTTGAAAATTGTACATTTATTATTTGTAATGACGTGAATAAGGAAAATATGTCTTAGTTTTCATTACATATAAACGTTTATAAGCATTTCTTGTATCATTTTCACCTGTAAAAGGTAAGAGGGAGTTTTTGAACCTTAATATCCCAAGGGAGTTATGACCCTCATTATAGATATCGTAACTATGACGATATAAGCTTATAATGTCACTGCCAGAAATAAAATGTATTTCCTCATCTCTTCTTATTATACGTATTGAATAATCAAGTATCCTCTCGTTAATATCCTGTTCTAAAAATTTTTCACTTCATTCTTTCTATTCTGATGACTGGCTCATAAATATTACGAGGGAAAATGAGGCAGATAACGCGCTGTAACTTTCATGAACGGGGATAAAAATGAGATAAATTTCTGTTCGAAAAATATCCCTGCTGACGGTATAAGTAATAATATCGAATATTTTATTAGAGATGAAGTTTATATCCCGAATTGGATCCTAAATGGTAAAAAATTCCATTTCATAAACATTTTATCGGACTATTACAAACCTGATGTGAGGGATGCATCCGAAATAGCTTTAATAAATTAATTAAATACAGGGTGAATTTCAACAGCGGTAAATGATATAGGGTCGCGGTCGAGAACCTCTAAGGCTTTTAAAATTAATTGTGAATCAATTATATCTCATTTTACTCATAGTGAAGCCTATTTTTTCAAATAATGGTATATTCTTTACTGCACCATTTTTTCCATAATCCAATAATATTGTATCATAAGTTCATGATCGAGTATTAGTTTTTGAAATTCGGATTAAGTGTGTAAAATACAACTGTATCATTTTCAACTTGAAAAAAATATTGTCGAGTTAGCCATGAAAAACAAAGGAAGCAATAGACAAAACCACAATGACTTTTCAAAATTCAATGACAATAACTACAATAAATTTATAAAAATTCATAGAAATAACTTGAAATAATTATTTTTCAAATGTCCACCACCCTGTTGTAGACATAAATTACATCTTCAAGACATGGACATTTCTCAAAAGATTTTGTTTTGTGTTTTTGGGCTCTTATGAGTTCCTCATGTCTTGTGGGATAATTATGAATATATGATATTCTATTTATACCTGCTTCAATTTTTTTTGAGTGACAATACACATTTATAAATGTAAATACAGGGTAGACACATAATTCCGTGATTTACGAAATATTGTTTACAAGAGTATTCATATAGCCAAGGTTGAATATCAAACGTATATAACCCTTTTTTGAGAAACAAATATTTTATTTACATTTGTATAGCAACCCCACAAAGCTATGTTGTATGATATATGCGAATGTACAAATGCATAATAGACGTTGAGAAGTTGACTCAATATCGCGTAATATCCACTATGGATTTTTTTAATTATATGGCCTGTACTAAAATCGAATCGATGTAGGTACCAAGGAATCTGGTGCAATCAGAAGATTCGACATATTCTTTGCCCACCTTCACTACAAAATTATTGATTTTTCTTTCATTTCTGAACAAAAAATGCATAAGAACCGTTCTACTAGATTTCACGATCAGATAATTTTTGCAACACCATGTCGTATAAACTCATATCGCTGGTATGGATCACTGTTCTCCAGAGTTTCGTTATTCTCATGGAATATTTTGGTTATCCATTCATTTTGTTTTCTGGCCCATCCATCATTTTCTATAAAACAATCTGCATTCGGGAGCAAAGGCACAAAACAATACTATGTAGAGCACATGCAGTTGCAATTCGTGGTGGAATTGGGAATTGAATTTGCGGGTATGCTTTTAATTGAAATAATGGTTAGTGTGGTATTAATGATTTATCTAACAATCAATCGTATTTTATTAACTAGTTTCCATCCGGATATTCCAATGATAATGCACATTCCACTTCACACCACAACCAAATCTAGGACTCATTCAGTGAGTGGGTTAAATCAATTCAATCTATGGTGACATTATCGTTACTCAATTGGGAATAGATTGCAATAAACGCAATGAAATATTTAATCCATAATAATACTCAGCGACCTGAGAGTAGACTGTGATTCAATCGATGTTTTAAATAAATATTCAGATCCATTATTTCTCCATGATGGGACTATACCGAGTGTCTCTTTCAATATACCTGATCATCTAATAATTTGTATCACAAAATGCTAGAAAAAAACACGTTTGGAAGGAAACATAAGTGGAAACATCTGAACGATCGTTTTTCGAATTAGTATATTATGATACAAGTTTTTTAAACGCTATTTTGTCAACGTGTCTTATAATATTTTGCATCGATTTGAAGTGTTTTATTGAAAGAAATTGATTTAACATCGATAAATAATATAAACATTTTCGATTGGTAACAATGATAACATTGGAATATTAAGAATCTGACGCTCAAGCGTGAAGCCCAGTTTACTGTTGATCGATTTTGATTTCTGCATTGTTTTTATTGGTCAATTCAATTCAAATCACACTCTGAATTGAAATTCACCAATGATAACATTGAGTTTTTCACTGCTAGTATCACCAAATCCAAAATCGCTCAGAAGTAAGCTGGGCCTAACTCTCCTGATGACTTTTATTTGATAGTTCGATTATACCAACCTCCGAATGATAAAAAACGCGTATGGATACGCATTCGCGTTCCATAATGACTTCATTATAGAACCAAAATAGAAAAATATGTATCCATCGATCTATCCATGCCATAAAAGTTTTTTCTCCTGAAGATGCTATTACCTATAGCAGGGGTCACCACATGGCGGACCGCGGTCCGCCGATCCATTTTGTGCGGACCGCGATCTACTTTTGATCTTTCTGATCTTTCTGATCATTCTGATCCATCTGATCCATCTGATCCATCTGATCCATCTGATCCATCTGATCCATCTGATCCATCTGATCCATCTGATCCATCTGATCCATCTGATCCATCTGATCCATCTGATCCATCTGATCCATCTGATCCATCTGATCCATCTGATCCATCTGGTCTTTTTAATCTTTTTAATCTTTTTAATCTTTTTAATCTTTTTAATCTTTTTAATCTTTTTAATCTTTTTAATCTTTTTAATCTTTTTAATCTTTTTAATCTTTTTAATCTTTTTAATCTTTTTAATCTTTTTAATCTTTTTAATCTTTTTAATCTTTTTAATCTTTTTAATCTTTTTAATCTTTTTAATCTTTTTAATCTTTTTAATCTTTTTAATCTTTTTAATCTTTTTAATCTTTTTAATCTTTTTAATCTTTTTAATCTTTTTAATCTTTTTAATCTTTTTAATCTTTTTAATCTTTTTAATCTTTTTAATCTTTTTAATCTTTTTAATCTTTTTAATCTTTTTAATCTTTTTAATCTTTTTAATCTTTTTAATCTTTTTAATCTTTTTAATCTTTTTAATCTTTTTAATCTTTTTAATCTTTTTAATCTTTTTAATCTTTTTAATCTTTTTAATCTTTTTAATCTTTTTAATCTTTTTAATCTTTTTAATCTTTTTAATCTTTTTAATCTTTTTAATCTTTTTAATCTTTTTAATCTTTTTAATCTTTTTAATCTTTTTAATCTTTTTAATCTTTTTAATCTTTTTAATCTTTTTAATCTTTTTAATCTTTTTAATCTTTTTAATCTTTTTAATCTTTTTAATCTTTTTAATCTTTTTAATCTTTTTAATCTTTTTGATCTTTTTGATCTTTTTGATCTTTTTGATCTTTTTGATCTTTTTGATCTTTTTGATCTTTTTGATCTTTTTGATCTTTTTGATCTTTTTGATCTTTTTGATATTTCTGATATTTCTGATATTTCTGATCTTTTTGATATTTCTGATATTTCTGATATTTCTGATATTTCTGATATTTCTGATATTTCTGATATTTCTGATATTTCTGATATTTCTGATATTTCTGATATTTCTGATCTTTCTGATCTTTCTGATATTTCTGATATTTCTGATCTTTCTGATATTTCTGATATTTCTGATATTTCTGATCTTTCTGTTATTACTGATATTTCTGATCTTTCTGTTATTTCTGATCTTTCTGATCTTTCTGATCTTTCTGATCTTTCTGATCTTTCTGATCTTTCTGATCTTTCTGATCTTTCTGATCTTTCTGATATTTCTGATATTTCTGATATTTCTGATATTTCTGATATTTCTGATATTTCTGATATTTCTGATATTTCTGATCTTTCTGATCTTTCTGATATTTCTGATATTTCTGATCTTTCTGATATTTCTGATATTTCTGATATTTCTGATCTTTCTGTTATTTCTGATATTTCTGATATTTCTGATATTTCTGATATTTCTGATATTTCTGATATTTCTGATATTTCTGATATTTCTGATCTTTCTGATCTTTCTGATCTTTCTGATCTTTCTGATCTTTCTGATCTTTCTGATCTTTCTGATCTTTCTGATCTTTCTGATCTTTCTGATCTTTCTGATCTTTCTGATCTTTCTGATCTTTCTGATCTTTCTGATCTTTCTGATCTTTCTGATCTTTCTGATCTTTCTGATCTTTCTGATCTTTCTGATCTTTCTGATATTTCTGATATTCCTGATATTTCTGATATTTCTGATATTTCTGATCTTTCTGATCTTTCTGATCTTTCTGATCTTTCTGATCTTTCTGATCTTTCTGATATTTCTGATCTTTCTGATCTTTCTGATCTTTCTGATCTTTCTGATCTTTCTGATCTTTCTGATCTTTCTGATCTTTCTGATCTTTCTGATCTTTCTGATCTTTCTGATCTTTCTGATCTTTCTGATCTTTCTGATATTTCTGATATTTCTGATCTTTCTGATCTTTCTGATATTTCTGATATTTCTGATCTTTCTGATATTTCTGATATTTCTGATATTTCTGATCTTTCTGTTATTACTGATATTTCTGATCTTTCTGTTATTTCTGATCTTTCTGATCTTTCTGATCTTTCTGATCTTTCTGATCTTTCTGATCTTTCTGATCTTTCTGATCTTTCTGATCTTTCTGATCTTTCTGATATTTCTGATATTTCTGATATTTCTGATATTTCTGATATTTCTGATATTTCTGATCTTTCTGATCTTTCTGATATTTCTGATCTTTCTGATATTTCTGATATTTCTGATATTTCTGATCTTTCTGTTATTTCTGATATTTCTGATATTTCTGATATTTCTGATATTTCTGATATTTCTGATATTTCTGATATTTCTGATATTTCTGATATTTCTGATCTTTCTGATCTTTCTGATCTTTCTGATCTTTCTGATCTTTCTGATCTTTCTGATCTTTCTGATCTTTCTGATCTTTCTGATCTTTCTGATCTTTCTGATCTTTCTGATCTTTCTGATCTTTCTGATCTTTCTGATCTTTCTGATCTTTCTGATCTTTCTGATCTTTCTGATCTTTCTGATATTTCTGATCTTTCTGATCTTTCTGATATTTCTGATATTCCTGATATTTCTGATATTTCTGATCTTTCTGATCTTTCTGATCTTTCTGATCTTTCTGATCTTTCTGATCTTTCTGATCTTTCTGATCTTTCTGATCTTTCTGATCTTTCTGATCTTTCTGATCTTTCTGATCTTTCTGATCTTTCTGATCTTTCTGATCTTTCTGATCTTTCTGATCTTTCTGATCTTTCTGATCTTTCTGATCTTTCTGATCTTTCTGATCTTTCTGATCTTTCTGATCTTTCTGATCTTTCTGATCTTTCTGATCTTTCTGATCTTTCTGATCTTTCTGATCTTTCTGATATTTCTGATATTCCTGATATTCCTGATATTTCTGATATTTCTGATATTTCTGATCCTTCATCCTTCTGATCCTTCATCCTTATTTATCTTCATTTATGCACAGCCATACGATCAACTAACCACTTGTATGCTTGCCTGGCGTCTAGACCAATAAGAAGAGAGGTCAGAACTTCCCTATCTCTTCAACGCACCGTTGTTTGATGTATATAGTTATCGAAACACGTGTCGAGGTGATAAAAATATCATTTTGGTGTGCTCATCGTGATTGAAACAGGTAAAATACACTTCAAAATTTCAATAAAATTTCACATAAACCGCAGGTGAACCTACTGAAACCAACAATATGAATTTACGACTGAAAATAATGTCATGAGAGACACGCAGATGTTCATTTACTGAAAAAATTAAGTTCTACTTTCATGGAATGATAGTCAGCATGATCGTTAATGAATTTTATTGTCCCATAAAGCCATACCCACTGATAAATAAACTTCAAGCTAACTATTTTTCACTGTTGAACAGTATTCGCACGGGAACATTATCACCTCGAAGTTACTGCAGCATTCTCAAATCCCCCTAGAAGCATATCTCAGAAACTTTGAATAATATTCCAGGGCTTACCTACCTAACTAAATTCTGCCACGAATGTGCTGAAATGAACATGTGGCATTAGAGAAGAAGCGCGCCAGATTTCAGTGAAAGTGATTTATTACAGGAGCTGACGTATCAAACCGCTGAAAATTTCCCGGAAACTTGTCTCACCAGAGATGGATTGGGATGACAGGATTTCTCAACTTTTCATATGAAGGGATCACATGATAGCTATTCATCATGTGATGGCGAAAGAAATATTTTCACACGGGAATTCTGTGCGTTGACTACTTTTCTGAAACTATTTGATATTTATTGGTGAATTGTTAGGACGGTTAAGATTTCTCATTTTGTTTTTACTACTACTTGTTGAAATTCATGGCTCTTCCTTTGGACGAAGTGAATACGCAAAGAGATTCATAGATTTGTAATAAAGAGAGACGATGCTAAACAATTGCCGTCTACCTTAGTATGTATCGCGTTTGCCCTACAGAAACATATCGATATTTTCGAACATATCGATACGTATATTCAGGGACGCTCCAAGTATTTTCGGCGCCGTCGTGCGAAATAATGATCAGCGCCTCTAATAACCAATGTTATAATATTGAGGTAAAATTACCACCCCTCTCTCCTAGTTGTTCGTTGATTTTTTTCAATAATACTATACTTTCCAGTCAAATATCTATATTTGTGACAAAAAAATACACGAGAAATGTCAATAGAATATGAAACAACAGTATTTGAGAAAACAAAAATAGAATAGCAATTTTGTTTTCGAACAGATAATGATGGAGAGTATTTTCAGTAATTGGACTTTTCTAGCTTTACTTTTTGCAAATTCATCAATAATACTTTCCATTTCGAGTTGCTTTAAACAGTCAGACTCTATAGAAATAATTGCAAGATTTTCTAATCTAACCGCTCTTGGCCCATTCTAGATCTTTTTTATCAACTTCAATTTAGAGAATGACTTCCCGGCTGTAGCTACAGAAACTGGAATGGTTAATAATATGCGCAATACAATCGTAATGTTTGGAAATGAGTGGGTTAGGTTATTTGTTACAGACATCGCGTCCTTGTCGCCATTTTGCATAAATTGTAATTCGTGTAAAATATCTGTTCCATCTATATCTTTCTCGTTTCGATCTTTGTCGGTTGAGGTCTCCTCCAGTTTCTTACAAAAATTGAATTGATCTTGATAGGAATATTTGCCGCAAAAATTTAAAAACATCAGAATGACACAATAAAAGTTAAAAAATTTCATTTACGGATGAAAGAGTTCTGAAAAGGAAATTTACTTTGAATTTCATTTCTTGATTTTCAATCGGCTGGTCGTCACCTTCATTTGCCTCAACACTTCTGTAGATATACATTTTGCATCAACTTCTAAGCAAGAAGCTATTTTTGGCATCTACTAATAAGTCAATAAAGCCTTTGTCAGATCGATATTGTTTGAGAAATTCATTAAGGCTATTCAAACTTTCGCAAGCCTTGGAAATATTGAATTTTTTTGATTGCAGAATCTAAGTAATAACATACACTTTATTTAGAATCTTGTACCACAAGACTACCATACACACAAACTCATAGTTTTTAATTTTTTTACCTAAGGAAGTAGCTAGATGTTTTGTAGCATTGTCGAAATCATTTCCGGAAAAAATTTTATAAAGAGCATTGTATATTCCGCCCTACTGAAATCTCACTTACTTTATTATTTTTCAAAATTGCCTCAGATACATAATAGCAAATAAGGCACTCTATACGTCTTAGGCGCTTATTGCGACAATAATGAAGAATCAACTGGTCGCCGATCGGCGAACTGTGTTGGTGTAGTACATTTTCATCACCGGTTTGATAATGTTGATTTGTGTTGAAAATTCAAAACGACCGTAGGCGCCTTTTTGGTCTTGGCGCCGTCGTGCGCCGCACGAATTTGCCCAAATGGACGGCGCGTCCCTGCGTATATTCAATCAAACATGTCAAAATTTGATAACTGAAATCCAATATATTGTATACTTTCTCTTAAAATTTTGAAGATTTCAGGCTTTCGGAAAGATCTCACTAGTCCTACGAACTCGCTACTCGATAACAATATAATTTTGGCAGGTCTCTATGGCGGTATGTAGTGTACTATCATCCGCAAAAATGTGGACGGAACAGGACGTCACCTCTAACAGATCGTTGATACGTAGCAGAAACGAAGGTTGTGCCGAAACAGTTCCTTGTGGAACAATTGTGTTAACAGCACTATACCACAGTTGTGGTGGAAAACAGTATGAGGCAAATTTTCCAAGAAGGCCTCTCTACCAGATTCGGATAAATATCTCGGAGATGTCCAATGCTACAGCCAGAGATTCCTGGAAGTCATTTTATGTTCTATAAAAGATATCCACAATCCTTATTCCCAGCTATTCCTGATGTGTTCCAGATGATTTCCATCTGATAAATAGAGTCCTGTTTGCCAAAATCTAGCAGGACATTGCCAAGCAGAAGCAAGATAATAGCAGGATTACTAGATTACCCAATTACAGGATATCGAATAATGGGAGGGTATATTCACGACGGGAATGTATAAATCTCCATGAGATTCTTCTATCAATTAGGATTCTGAGATGGCAATGATCATTCCGTATTCAAGAATCTGGGATCTGTGGTGAACTAATTAAACTATATATCACTGTTTGCGTCTAAGAATAAACTTTTTAAAATGGAAATCATGCTGGCAGAGATAATATATCAAGTAGGTATATGGCTTTGAGATCTGTCGTCATGACTTATGGATACGTACTGTATCTATCATATGTTTGATTTTCGAAAAAAATAAAAATCAGTCATAGCTTCGGCGAAATTGATAATGTATCGATTTGCCATCAAAATGAAATTAACACATGATCTAATGTCACAGAAAATCAATTCCATATGATACATTTTGAAATAGAATCGAATACAATAATGTTCGCCACTGATGTGTTTTTGATTTTCTATTCATGGGACATCGTTTCAGATTTTGATACAGGAGAAATGGGGAATTTTTGAATCTCCAAGTGCCGAATCCAGAAAGACCATTGATCAAAAAAAGTTCAATGGAAATACGGACGCAATACACCAAGATAGTTTAAACACTACAATCAAAGCGAATTACGTCACTTCTAATGAAAACGTAATTTTGTTTTGTTTCAACTTCGGCAATCCCTGCAGATACTTCTTTCTGAAGATGATATTTTTTTCAAAACCAGTCACCTTGCCTATTCTAGGAGTTTAAATACCATTTTATCTTTATTCGATATCTCTAGGAGATATCGATTACCGGTAAATTTTATTTATATTTTCACATAACTTTGACAATAAAATGTTCTCCGAACTAGGTACCTGAACAGGCAAACTTGTAAGAGTCAGTAAACCAAATTGCTGATATTTCATAGATGATGATTCAGGATGATTTCGTTCCATAATTCCATGAATGAGCTCATTCCAGATCTTCATATTTTAACGTATATTCGCATACAACAGTTATTTATTTATTCATAAGCCTGGAGATATCCAGGAAAACCCAAATATTTTACTGCCTGCCCAATTCTGGAAAGGAACTCATGAATAAAAATGTGCAGTGACATTTTTATGTAACTTCCAATTACTCTTGGAGTTTGTGAGCTTCCCTGAACAAGAAAAATATTAATCACTCGACCAACATTAGAAGAGGAGTTTAATTGAAATCGACTATACAAGGTGGAATTTCGAGATCAATTTCAATCTGTATCACTGACGGGTCAATGGTAAAGAATATAAAATAAAGGAAGAACCAAATGATATAATGATATCAAGACCTAGAGAAATGCTATCAGCCTAGATAGAACGTGTAATCTACTTAATTCTGAATTACTAAATTTTAACCTAATAATGTATAATTATTATAACACACTATGAATTATAATGAATTTCTGGCTTTTTCAAATGATCCTAGAAAATTTCAACAATCGTTTTTTTGAAGCTTTTTTTTGCAGAATGAATACTCTTTGAACTTTGATACCATTCCTATTTCATTTGTTGAAAGCGGATAAAAAGCTAGCTGCCTCCACGTTATATACTTGATATAGTTTATGTTGCTCTACAGCTCAAAATGTGAACAATACATTAATTATACGTTTTCATGGATGCTGAGGCGTTTAAATTATTTTCTCTGTGTAGTGACCGTGTAAAATTGATATTGTTGACTGAATAAAAGCAGTAATCTGGTGCAGAAAAGGCAACGGAGTAGATGATTTACACGAAAGCATAATTTCTAATAAACCACTTAGTTATGATGAGAAACTTCAAGCACCTTACACCACATTAGGAAGTTTGTACTTTGCTGAAAGTTGTTGCTCTTATCTGGAATCAAATGAGATTTCACAGAAACTCTTGTCTCCAAATGGTGAACTATAATACTTGTCACTTACAGAAAACCACTTCTTTGCATCGATTATTCTTAGATAATATTCATATAAGTTCGAATTTTTTAACGCTACATTTATTTCAATCAATATAATTTCAGTGAACCAATATGAATCACAGAAGAGGTTGTTTTTTAATATAGTAGTTGGCAGATATCTATTGAAAAATATGGAGAAACTTTAGCCGTGGCATTGAATATTTCCAAGACATTTGATCGAGTTTGGCACCAGGGACTCCTCGCGAAGCTTCCATCTTATGGTTTGCCCATTCAGCTGTGTTCTCTGCTTGCTAGTTTTCTCTCAAACAGGTCTCTCCATGCAGTGGTTAATGGAGTTTCATCTGATACTCTACTCATAAATGCTGGTGTTCCGCATGGATCAATTTTAGCTCCAACACTATTTCTAATTCACGAGTGGGGATCTAATAACCTGGTAGAATTCAATGCAAACAAAACACAAGCATGTCTTTTCTCAAGAAAAGCCGATCTCACTGTGTCCAACATAATTCAGTCAGGACTAACCATACCATTGAAGTCATCCATTTCGATGCTTGGCGTTAAAACCAGCAATAACCTTTTTTGGGAAAATCACGTGAGGTCCATTTCCAAAAGTACATCCCAAAAACTTGGATTTCTGTTTCGAGCCAAGAGCTATTCCACTCCCAGTCAGCTGTTTATGATCTATAAGGCACAGTTCCGACCTGTCCTGCAATACTGTTCCCATATTTGAATTGCGGCACCTAAACATATCCTGAAACTATTGGATTCTGTCCAGAAAAGGGCAATTCGTCTCGTCGGTGATGCCTCCCTTACACAAACTCGCTTACTTCTCTGAAACACCGTAGAAAAGTTGGCGATTTATCTCTATTTTATAGATATTTTCATGGGCGATGGTCTTCTGAAATATCAACAATTGTTCCTCCATTAGCAGTCTCTTCGAGATTAACCTGTCAAGTTCAGTCTTCACGCCACTTCGTGGTCACTTTAGAGACCTGCAGAATACCCTTTTCCAAAGACTCGTTCATCCAACGAAGATCGAGACTTTGGAACTCATTGCCTAAGGGGGTGTTCCCCGAGGCATACGATCTCTATAAATTTAAGAAGAACACCAACTCCTACCTTCTTTTCCTTGGTTCACACGATGTTCTCTGGACATTACAGGATATCCTTTTCTCGTAAGAACCAGAACATAAAAAAATATATACATTCCAGTATTTTTCAGGCTCTACTCAGTTCTGAGTAAGTACACTCGTAGAAAGGTCCCCGTCATAATGTGAAGTTGTTGTCGATGAAAACTGAGACATCCCATACAATTTTGCATGGGATGCCAAGTGAGTCAAATATGACATTTGATTCATCCGATCATCGATTTTTGGAGATCTGCCAATGGCAAAATTATTGTGGGATGTTGGATCGATGCTTTTAGGAATAATTGCTGGATCTTTGGTGGGAAAATACGGAAAATCCATCCTGCTCAGTTTATATGAGGCTTCTGGTGACTCTGGTGAAGAACGTCGTAGTATCAACTGGGAGGAAGAGTGTGCAAAAGATGAGGACGAGTGCGATTGTGAAGCGGAAGATGACGATATTTAAACTATAAAAGTCAGGCAGTTCAGGAAATGATGTCGGTGAAAATCTTCAAGACCTCAGTACTGAAATTCATCTCGGAGATCAGTAAGAAGAATAATTTCGCTAACAGAGTACTAAATTGGGTAATGTTCACTCATATTATATGGAACATTGGATGTATGAATTCACTGCTCAAATGTTTGTGCCAGTTTCTTGAGAATAAATATTCAATTCATGTGTCATACATTTTTATTTCATTATGTTATGAATTTGAACCATCTCAAAGACAAAATTTCACCAATAGATTTCGTCCTATGGGTTGTGTAATAAAAAAGAAGGGAGAAAAAACATCAAAAACTGCATGGGAAGGGTAACAGCAATTTCAGTAGGTACCTATTCGAAGACCTATAGACAAAGTGAGAGAGTCGAATGAAGGTAAAACTTCGTTTATCGCACTCCTATGAGTTCGGAAAAAATTTTTGGTGGAACTTACGTATTTTGACCTCCTGATCACGAATCTGAAGTCAAAACGCGGCGGTCTCAAGTATTTTCGGAGATACGGCCCCATTTTTTCTAAAAAATGTACTATTTGACATCTCAAATTTCAGTTAATAAAAACACACAAAATTAATCCTTCTTTGAGCCAAAACATCACACATGCTCACATTCACTTGTTTCCAACACTTTTTTGCATAAAAAACTGTTATTTTCACAAAAATTCGCCCTTCTTCAAAACGTAAACAAAACATATTTTTTCACCATGAGCCAAACAATCACGTTGCCAACATCATAAATACAAATTACCAGAAAATCAGTGTAAAATGGTTGTTTTGTTTACATTTCAAAGAAGGGTGAATTTTTTGAAAAATAATCGTTTTTTCTGCTGAGAAGTGTTGGAAACAAGTAAATATATGCGTGTATAGTGTTTTGGTTCAAAGAAGGGTGAATTTTGTGTATTCCTAATAGCAGAAATTTGAGATGTCAAATGGTGCATTTTTGAGACAAAATGGGGACGTATCTCCGAAAATACTTGAGACCGCCGCTTTTTGACTTCAGATTCGTGATCAGGAGGTCAAAATACGTAATACCAAAAAAATTTTCCGAACTCATAGGAGTGCGACAAACGAAGTTTTACCCGAATGAAAATGAGGTTACTGCCAATAATAATGCATCAGATAAAATTTTCGTGATTATCTTATTGAATAATCCCTTTTGTAATTTTCGAGGGATAATATGAACACTGAAAATAGATTACTACCACATATGGAAATATAATTGAAAGTGAATTATTGTCATCGGCCTAGATAATTCTCCAAAGAACTGCATAATCAGTTCCTCTCTGCACTCACCAAGACTAACATCATCAAACAATAAATTTAGTATGTATTCCTCCATTGAAATATCATGAATAATACATAATACGTAGGTAGTGGTATTCAGGATGTGATTCTGAGTTGATTACAGGTTATAACAAGAAATGTTCAAAGATAATTGAAACAAACACAAATAAAGTTCATGAAAATACTTGATAGATAATTATTTATTCACTTAAATACCATGTATTGATTACATCTTTTTTGTTCTAGTTACTGAAAAAGAGATCCGACAATGGTGAGTATAACAATGAACAGCATATCTTGGTAAAACGCTAGGAGTTTTGGTTAAATGGGTTTATCTTATTGGTTACTGAAAGTGCGTACTTTTTAATTTCAACGTTTAAAGCTTAAAAAATTTCTAGTCCAATATTTCGGCTTCAAGAAATCATCAGTTTTGATTTTTTTCTGATGGTTACAACGAAAAACACATCTTGTACGTATATTACGAGAAATTTTGTATTTGGTCCTGATCACAAAGTTTGTGATCAGGAAAATTGCCTCCAGTAGGTAAATATTCAAACTGCTCCAAGATAACTGTCCAGTTCTTTCTTATCTTAATTGGCCACAATATTGAAAGTGTAACTTTTGAAAGTGTTTGAAAGTGTTTTTTAACCGCCAACTTAGTTGCAAAGCAACCCTCGAAGTCTCATTGAGACTTGTATGAGTTAGGAAGACGGGGACCTTAGCTTTTTAAGTGTCATCCGAAGCACTACAGGATTGATATCTAGGTACCACATGTATTACAATGTAATGCATAACCAAATATAAACCCTGGAAATACATTTCATGAAAATAAAGAAAAATATCGAATTCATTGTCTGCTAAACTAACAACCCTGTATGTATATTATTTTAGTTCAACATGCTTTTATATGCATAATAAAGGTTGATGTTTCTTTCCTAATCCATTTCAAGCTTGCATATCGATCTCTATACTGAATAATTATTTTCCAGGCCCAGGGTCGGTTTCAGGGGGGGGCAATCAGGGCTGCAGTCTGGGGCCTGGTTTCATTCGTTTACGCTAATTAGTGTATTTTATTATTCCTAAATAAGCTTGTTCTGGAAGAATTCGATATGTTTTGCGATATGTTATTCAAACATAGATAGAAAAAATTGTTTTACTTGTATGAAATATAATTAGGGGCCACCATTCCTTTAAATTCGGCCCTGACTAGACTTCGTCGGGTAGCGTGTGGATCATAACTAAACAGATTCCAATACTGATAATAATATATATGTAAATGTGTAGAAACCAACCCCTGTACATACTTCAAAAGACTAAAGATTTCTTATCGCATTAGCTATAGAGGGTGTTGCTTAATAAGTGCAACATTTGAAGGGGCAGGCTTTTATGTAAACAAGAGTTCTACGGTATTTTTTGAAAAGAACCAAGCGTCAAAAAATCGATTTTTCTTGAAGTTACTCAGGATTTGGCAGTTTTTGGGCCTGTTTTACTAATAAACAGGGTACCTATGGATATTTCTTCCTTTTTTGTTGTGATCTTTCGTATAGGAGTGAGACATGCAAACTAAACAACATTTTTAATTCAGAAATATGTGTTGAAAGGAACGATCTGCGGCAAAACTTTTTCAAATCTTGTATAGTTTCAGTAGAAGTAATAGTTTCTCATTTAATAAATAAAATACAACGTCGTAAATGTAAATAAATAAATTGAGAAATGAATCTTCCATGAAAATGGAATCAAAGTGGCTGTCACTATTTGTTTGCATAAATTATGACATCAATGAGAGTATTTTAAAATCAAGATAGGACATATATGTACAAGCTCGGTACCATAAAAGCTCTAGCTACTCTGTCAGAAAAACCCACAAATGCTTCAGAATTGGTGTTGAGATAACTCATAATCCTAGATTGGCTTGGCTTTAATAAAAGCTCCGTTTTTCGAACCATGTCGCCCAAATGAAATATGTTTAGTAAATGTTGCCAAAGTCACGCGATATCCTGTTGCTAGAAATCGTTAATGTTTCGCACGTATTTCACAATATTATGATTCCGCCTTCATTCAAATATGTAGAAGGTGGAGGGGTAATTTTGGAATGGAAATTGATATTTTATGACAACATCATCATTTTCTGAGATCAGACGCAAAGCTGCCGAATTATTCACAATCTAATAGAATTTGAAAATACAACAAGTGGAAATATTACCCAAAAACCACAAAATATTTGAGAAAAACCAAATACGTATTTCGACAACTAAGTTGTCATCCTCAGTGAAAATACCGATGAAACTGATTTGTCCTCTACTTTAGAATTTGAAAAGACGATGAAAACTATGAGAGATCTGTGAAAGATGAGTAGGCATGCGAATTTTCAAGCTATGTGCCAAAACATGTATCGAATTAGGAGTCACTCATAATACTCATCTATTCTAATGAGCTATTCAATAATTCATGTTTTTTTTTACAAATAAGATCTCGAGTAATGATCCAATGAAGTTTGCGAATATTTATGATGTTATCTTTTTTATTTGTTTAGGGTTCGTTGAATATAATAAGCCTTCAATAATTCTGTCGAGATCGATACAAATTGCTTTCGATTTTCTTTTCTGCTCACAATATGAAATATGAGTACAACGTGATATAAATAAATCCTGTTATAATCTCAGTTCCCGATGTTCCCATGTCAAATGAATCAGGGGTTATTCGAGTCGCTCTGCGAAAATCGATCTCTTATATAAACGCTAAAAGAGTTCAGCCCATGTTCAGCCTATATAGGGTGATACTCAGCATGTGTGCGTACAAATATCTGCCATAGGCTTGGCTATAGGTAACTGCTGATTACTTTGGGAGTCTCCATACATATTATTGAGGGTTCCGTCTCAATTCAATCACGTCATCTCAACTTAAAAATTTGAAACCTGTTTTCTTGAAAATGAGTTCAATTCCATTATAGTATATTCATTTCACTGTAAGAACAAACTAGATCGCCCCATATTGGCATCTTTGTTTGAAATTTTAAAAAATAACCTTGAATAGCTTTCGAAAAGTTCGGAGAGGCGAGTAATAGTATATTACACAACAAGTGTGGAAACGTAACGAGTGAAGGAAATGCACTTTCCAACGAGTTTTGTACACTATTTTTCCTACGACTCCGAATACTTTCATTTCGCGGGAGGTCTTGTCAAAAATGTAACTTGAGCGGTCTCTATAATCTCAGGTGGTTTTGATTCAATCGGGTCTATTCTGTTTTTAAATAGCAATATGGTTACAGAGAAAATATTGCTATCACAGCAGAGATTTGATGAATTATCGTTTTAAAAAACGACTTTGAAGTATATAATTTGTTAATCTCCATGAAATCTTGCTATTTCATGTCTTCATCTCGGATAAAAAGTGAATATTAGAGTTATAATATCGAATTATATAAACATAACAATATGGTTATCATAACAAGATTCAAACAGAATTGACCCGAATATCAAGTACTGTTTATTTCCATATTCAAGATTATATTCGAATACTTCTCGGGCAATTCCTTATTATGTGAATTACTGATTGATTGAATTAGTTTTGTTTGGACAAACAATTTTATTGATATTTGACACCATACGCATGCTAGCGCCAGTAATCACGCAACAAGGAATACAGAACCACAGAAGTACGTAGTGCGCAAGCGCGTCCGAGTTAGTGCGTCCTTGACTCCTTGTCAAATGTAAATAGTGCAAACATCTGGGATACTGTGATATGATGCAACATGCGACTGATGCAAGCCGCGCATAAAACTGTAGCCGTACTCTTTACAATAGATTGGAATATCAATTTCTGATATTTCCTTGCACACATTTCGAGAAGAGCAAGAATGCCACAAATTTAATCATTTATATCCGACATCACGACACCAAAATTGAATTTGCAACTACTGCCGTTACCGTCTGATGTAGTAACTTCAGCAAACTAGTTAATATCCGGTTGTTAAGGATTTACGGGTTTCCAGATATTCGAATAATTGTTCCAAGTGGCATCACACATTCCTTTAGGTTTCAGAAATTTGCGATTAAATAGAATTGTCGAAATAAATTAGTATAATTAACGAACAAGTGAACACGGGAGCACGGGACCCTCACCACAACTGTGGGTTTGATATCCCTCAATATTTCCCATAGGAATAGAGGATAGAAACAGTGGAAAATATTTCCATTGAGAGATGATACAGGGTGGCGAAGATAACAATGAACTGTGCAGGTATCTTGGAGATTTTCAAAGCTTCAAGCTTCATCAACCAACCAACCAACAAGAATTTTTGTTACGATAACAGAGTAAAAAAAAAACGAATACAACACCTGATGAATATCAAAGTTGTGTCGTTTTTATCACACATTTCACAATTGAGTAATAAGTGGTGTTAATTCCGATCTTAGTAGTGAAAAATGACACGAAGGTATGGTGAAGTAGAACTATTCTGAAACATGGAATCATAAAAAACATATTATATTGTATAAAAGTAACACCAAGTTACACCGTGTCATATCACGATGGCATCGGGGCGGTGTATGTACATGGCAATAATCATTCTTCAAGTATTGCATCCTGAAAACACCAGATTTGATATAAATTAATAAAAATATTGTATGTAAGCCTGTGAATGGTGCGCTCATCCAGCTCATCTGTTCGATCTTAGAACCTTAGAACTTTAGCCAATAGGTGGCACTGACGTCCTTCCTACCATACTTGATTTCAATATTGGGCATGATATATTAGATGATTTTGATAAAGATCGATATCAATTGCCCTAGTGAAAACAGTTCGTCATCAACCGAATTGTCCCCAGATTCTTCTGAGTCTAGATCATCATATAAATTATATTTCAATAGGAAATCCAACCTAGTAAAAAACACCGGAGGTGGTGAAGAAAAGCACTGATTCGCCTGAACACACTGATGATATCTAAGTATTCGCATGTACCTGCTCAGTGACTAAACGCACCGAAGAGAATTTCGTTGATTCAGCATCAAGAAAATCACAGAATGTGCATCACACCACTGCGGTGTCAAATCGCACTGTTGGAAATGCATAAACAACACCACCAAAGTGTTCATTCTGCTAAATTCAACACCAACACTATTGTTACTCACAACTGGGTTCGATTATTAAAATGAGTGAATGAATGAATGAGGATGAGTGAAAGGTGGGAGCGAATCTTTAAAAAAAAAAACCTATGGGAAAGATCACAAACACCTACAGTGGTGAATAATATGCCGGTGTTTACTGACACTAAAACAATCAGGACCTCAGGGGACACCAGACGGTGTTAGCTGGTGTATTTTTTTTCACTGTGCACAATAATATTTTGCCGTATGACAGAACGAAACTCGCTAAACTTCTGCACAATTCCTTCGCTTATTTTGGTACCTACGAATATGCCATACTTCACAGTCCGTTGCTCATTGTTCGAATGAAAGCTTGGTTAATTGCGAGAACGTCTCAGAGTCTTCTAAGTCGTTAACAAAAGATTTCGATGAAACTTCGTTTTGTTTCAGGCACAAAGGGTTCCTAAAGGACTGTCCTAATGGGCTTCTGACGGAACAGGTAAGCTTCACACCTCATTAAATGAATCATTTGATTCACATTCATCTTCTCCGATTATCATCTATATATGATCAGATTCGCATATCTTCATCTAAAATCTGTGTACTGGGTGAAAGTTTTGGTAATTTTGCACTTATCATGCGATCTATATTTTGATGAAAATTTTTGTTGGTACTTATGTATTTTGACCTGAATAACACGAATTTCGTTATATTATCTTGAACATGTCTAGTTTTCGAGATAATCGATGCCAAAGTTCGAAATTTCACCTTCTTCAACTGATAACCATCTTTCTTTTTGACATGTATTGAAGAGAGACAACACATATCACTGACTCGTGTTGCTATAAGGCAGCTATGAATCCACCTTGATTCGCTCATGTAGCCTAGTTGAAGAAATAATAGGAAAAATGCGGAAAAATTACATATTTATGATATTTTTCTTACACGAAAATCATAATTAACCATTGTAAATGCTTGCAATATGTCCTGGGATCTAAGAAGATACAATACTTGCCCAAAAGTTGCCATACAAAGAAGGTGAAATTTCTAACTTTCGTATCGATTATCTCGAAAACTAGAGATATGTTCACTATAATATTATGAAATTCGTGTTTTTCAGGTCACGTAAGTACCAACAAAAATTTTCATCAAAATATGGATCGCATGATAAGTGCAAAATTACCCAAGTCTTTACAAAAACCTACAACATACTAAAACAGTTCGTCTTAGGCAAACTTACCTCAGTACAAAGTTGCTTCGATTGAGCAGTAGACATATTTGGAGATGCAATTTTCAAATTGTCAGCTTTATAACTTCGAAATGACACATGTCATTTTGCTCAGATTTGGTATGTTATTGGCATAGCTTTATCATGATCATAAATATCTAAACCTTCTTCGCCATTGCATAGATTGTGTTTTCTAGTGCGTTGATGTACCGCGAATATTCAAAATAAATTATCACTTGCAATCTCCCTAGCAGCAGATTTATTACCGACAATTTTTTTCAAGGTCACGAATTTTTTTGTTAATAGAAAATTATCCCGAGTCGAAGACGTGGGAAATTTTCTATCAACCAAAACATGAGTGAAACCAAGAAAAAAATTTTAGGAAATTAATTCAGCTGCATTGGAGATTCGGTAAGAAAATTAAATAGATTGGAGTTGCTTTTGATATGAAGAGAAGATGAACCATACGATCTATTCTGCGTAGATAGTAACCAACCGTTCATTTTTGACTGAAAAATTATCATTTATTAATTCCGTCAATAGGAACTAACAAAATTATCAGTAGTAATACCACAAGTGATTGGATTCTCGCAATAAGTCTGTTGATTTATTCCATACGAAACAGACTCATGAGATGAAATCAATCACGAGTGGACTATTTCACAAACAGACTGAATGGTTGAAATTGATTAATTGATATGGTGAGTTTTTATTTTGCAGGGCTTCATAAAAATATACAAGCAATTCTTCCCACAAGGAGATCCCTCCAAATTTGCCTCACTAGTTTTTAGGGTATTCGACGAAAACAATGTGAGTATACAATTTTCAATTCTCATCATAAATTGAATTCACTTGTGAGGTATTTAATACGATAATTTTTCCGATTATTTAACCTCTCATAGCCGAGACACTTGAATGTTGTATGTTTAAAAATGTTTAAACAATTTTCAGTGATCGTTGTTGTAAATTGAAGAGTGTGAGTATACTGTAACTTCTGTCCGGCTCGAAGGACCAAAACATATATTCCGTTGAATCAAGCTCGTATAGGACTAAAAAATGTGCATGTTGAATTGTATGTACACAAGCGAATCCAATAAGACTCTGGGGTTGATTGATCAGATGCTAGCCGGAATTGAAAGAGTCAATAAAAGCCAGTGTATCGATGTTTCACTTTATATTTTTATTTCTGTATTCTACCATGTTGGCTACGTTACACACGAAGAATGCGAAGATTCAATGGGAGCTCTTTTCATCGAAAAGCTCCCTTGACACAGCAAAATCTACTCGCTCTCAGACTGTGTATTGTACTATAGGAAGTCTTTTTCTGTTTCGCAACGGCTTGAGATCCTTTATTGCTGTGATTTACAGTCTTTCATTTCGTAAATTCCGTGTGGTTGGCAGATAATCCACACTTCTTTCAGGTAGCTGCGGGGTATTATCGAGCTAGAAAAGCTTCAAATATATCATGTAATTTTTTATCGACGTATTTTTTATATATATTTTGACTGCACGAAAGGAAAATCTATCATGTTCGTGGAACGTGAAAACATTGATGAAACAAAAGTTTCAGAAGAAAAGTGTGAAGAATTATACATCAGTGTGTGCCAAAAACTTGTAAACACAATATAGGGACATTTTTTATTGAAAGATTTTCAGAGAATTTTATTCTCCATGAAAGTTGGTGCATTCAGTTAGACTAATTGTAGAATAATAATGGTCATGAAATAGGTAGTATGTTTGAATTTTTCAGTCGGTTAATTTCAACTCATTCTTGCAGAAATTTAGTTGTTGCCATAGTGATTGCCATATTGAAGCTTCTGATTGGTTCAAACAAACGCTAAGAAATTGTCTGGGAAATTATCCGATAAGAGAAAATTTTAAACTATTCAAGTTCCTTAAAATAGTGTTCACTCAAAATATATAGAATTTTTAAAATTGCTAAATTTGGCATCCATTTTTGAGTATTTTGTGAATTAAATTGTTTGAACACTTTCAAAACATTTGAGAAGCCTTAACTGTATCATTCAGATAAATCCTGAAAATATTTGACCTAACCCACTTGTATTTTGAGAAATTATTTTGGTTGGAAATGATTAAAAAATATGCAACTTCGAATATTCCCAGAAACATAACACCCTGTGCAATATTATTCTGCGAAAAAATGAGACAGCTGAGACAATCGACAGGAATAATAATTCTTCTTAACTTCGAAATCCGTTCGCTCGTTATTGATGAGGTGACATCCGGATTGTGTTTTCAATCTGTTCCTTGTTTCTGGTTGCGTGCAGTTCGACTGCTCGTTTATCTTTTTCATTCGATTGATTTTATATGATATCAAAGAAGTGGTCTATTGCGGAAATTCAGAAAAAGCTGACGACATCAACCAATAAATTAGCTCACTTTATGGATCAGTAGGATATTTTCCTTGTGGTGTTTATGCCATTTTATCAGGATTTTCGTGGATTTACCCACTTCTTAAGGCGGATTTCCATGCCAAACGGACGAGTTTGCGACTAGTTTCAGTTCCAAAAACACTGAAAACAGAAACAAAAAACTTGCTGTATTTTCGAAAACAAACTAGAAACTTGGATTCCACCAAACAAACAAAAAATAAGTATGTCGCGTGTTTTGTTTTGAAGATGTTTTCTGTCGTTTCCACTACACGAACAGTTTTCATCATGCCATCAAAACACAATCATGTCTTTTCTCTATAGAAAAGCCGATCTCACTGTGCCCAACATAATTCAGTCAGGAGTAACCATACCATTGAAGTCTTCCATTTCGATGCTTGGCGTTAATATCAGCAATAACCTTTCTTTGGAAAATCACGTGAGGTCCATTGCCAAAAGTGCATCCAAAAAACTTGGATTTCTGTTTCGAGCCAAGAGCTATTTCAATCCCAGTCAGCTGCTTATGATCTATAAGGCACAGATCCGACCTGTTCTGGAATACTGTTCCAATATTTGGATTGCGGCACCTAAACATTTCCTGAAACTATTGGATTCTGTCCAAAAAAGGGCAATTTTTCTTGTCGGTGATGCCTCGCTCACAAACTCGCTCACTTCTCTGGAACACAGTAGAAAAGTTGACGATATATCTCTATTTTATTGATATTTTCATGGGCGATGCTATTCTGAAATATCAACTATCGTCTCCATTAGCAGTCTCTTCGAGATTAACCCGTCAAATCAGTCTTCACACTCCCTCATGGTCACTTTAGAGACCTGCAGAACGTCCCTTTCCAAAGACTCGTTCATCCAACGAACATCTAGACTTTGGAACTCATTGCCTAGGGAGGTGTTTCTCGAGGCACACTCCTACCTTCTTTCCCTTGGTTCTCACGATGTTCTTTGAACATTACAGGATATCCCTTTTCGTGAGAACCAGAACATACAAAAACTATATGGAGACACACACACACACAAACACACTCTGTTTACAAAAACAGAGACAAAACACAGAAACATTTTGATATTTCCGCCTGGCGTCGAGACTTTTTGTTGTTGACACAAAGTCTTCAAAATATTGCTTATTTTGGCAACAAATGTTTTCGTTTTGTCGAAATCGACACAGCTGTTTTGTTGAGGTTTTGTCCCTTTGTTGGAAATCCACCTTTAGATAACTGGACCACGACATATCAAAATAATTCTCCCCTTATTTCATGATCTGAAATGAATACTCATGCAAACAACGGCCATTTTCATAACATGCATTCAACATTCAAATTAATCCAATGTATATAAAAAACACCAGTTTTCTGCTGAATAGTCTACTTAATGAAATCCGGAAATCTCCAATCCTAGATATGTCTTCTTCTGAATAAACTCATTATCCTGAGTTCGTCTGTGATGATGTTTATATCATAAAATTTTTGTGAGATATAAAATGATATTAGTTCATCCATTGCACTTAGTTTATTTACAATATTTCTTCACTAGGGAAGAATATCCCTACATAAATATATCTGCCTTGATTTCGAGTTGTTGAACTCGATTATCACTTCCTTCTGGAATTGATTATTACGAAACATAAGGGGAATTTGTATTCAACATGGCTCACTTACTATGTAGGTCAATTCATATTATTAGGGCGAGTGGATATATCAAACTGTATTGAAATTTCGTTACTTTAACAGGCTGACTTTCAAACTTCCACCCATAAAACCCGCGTTTCAGTCGCTGGAAAATCTCATCGCAGGATGTCTGAAGTCTGAACTATGAGCTCTTAAAACCGGCCATCCGAACGAAAAAGATTATATTGGTGATTTTCAAGGTGAAAGCAGGAGTATTTCTATGACCCCGAAAATTTCCTCGATGTCGAAAAGTTATACAGGGTGATTCACCAATACCAGTTTTCTTTTAATTTTTTGTAATCTAAAAGAAAAATGGCGACGTAACTAACGAAGTTTTTCATAATGAAATCTATGATTATATATATTTTTTTATTTCTAGGATGGTTCGATAGAATTTGAAGAATTCATCCGAGCCCTTTCAGTGACGTCTAGAGGTAACCTCGACGAAAAGTTACAATGTGAGTATTCCCTAACTTCCCAACGTATTGTATATTCTTGGTGAATCAGGGATCATCATGGTGATGACAAGGAATGATCAAACGTCACTGAAAAGTGATATTTTATAGGCGTTTAACCACCCCTGAACAGTTTCTCAGCACAACTGATATAATGGAATTCACTATGCGATTAAGAAAAACATCTTCTGTGCTTAAGAGCGAAGATAATCACGTGAATAATCACAAAATCGTCAAGAAGCGAAAAAAAATCGGCAGTTTGTGCAAAAAGTGTGTGTGCTCTCATTATCAGGTGAAACATCATCTTATCTACAAATTATTAGAACAGGTCCCAGTCCATCAATTTCATCAGATAAAATATCTCGAAAAGTTTTGAAGCTACATACTCTCATTTGCCCTAATATCATAGTTCTTGATACTTCGTTATTTCTTGGTAGTTTGATTCAACTTTATTTTAATGTTGTTTGACGAACTGTGAACTCATGAGTACCTCAAGGATAAAGCCATTTCTTCACTCTTTATCCATTACTGATAATAACTGCTGAAAATATAATGAGTATGTGAGATACTTTGAAAATATTCTCTCGTTGTCAAATATCTGCTTTGCTGGTTTTATCCTCAATTATCCCATGTCTATTTTTTTATATTCAATTATGAAACGAATCAATTGCACCATGAAGAACACAAATAAATCAGTGAGTGAATGATAAATGAAATGTATACTTTTCAATATGCTAACAATCTTAAAGTTGTCAAACTAAATCTTAGAAATTATTGTCCCCTTGTATGCAAGGTCAAAAACAAATCATGATTATATTCCTCAGAATATATTTAAATATCACATCAGTGGTTGGATTAAAATTAATTGATTGATTAGAATAGTGCCTTCGATTTCCCGCCTATTTGGTTAGACCTACGCAAGAAATCCCAACTATGTGATGGAATAGTAAAATGCGAAGATGGCACCGAATTCAAGATACATCGAGCTATTTTAGCCGCAGTCAGTCCTTACTTCAGAGCGCTCTTCACGAATTCGATAAACAGAGATCCAACAGAAGCTACCGAAGCTAAAATGAACATAACTGGTGATACATTTCAAATTTTCTTAGGTATGTGAAAAAGGTCTAGATTATTAAGAACAAGAAAAAATAAGTTCATTCGTTCATTCGTTCATTCGTTCATTCGTTCATTCGTTCATTCGTTCATTCGTTCATTCGTTCATTCGTTCATTCGTTCATTCGTTCATTCGTTCATTCGTTCATTCGTTCATTCGTTCATTCGTTCATTCGTTCATTCGTTCATTCGTTCATTCGTTTATTCGTTTATTCGTTCATTCGTTCATTCGTTCATTCGTTCATTCGTTCATTCGTTCATTCGTTCATTCGTTCATTCGTTCATTCGTTTATTCGTTTATTCGTTTATTCGTTTATTCGTTCATTCGTTCATTCGTTCATTCGTTCATTCGTTCATTCGTTCATTCGTTCATTCGTTCATTCGTTCATTCGTTCATTCGTTCATTCGTTCATTCGTTCATTCGTTCATTCGTTCATTCGTTCATTCGTTCATTCGTTCATTCGTTCATTCGTTCATTCGTTCATTCGTTCATTCGTTCATTCGTTCATTCGTTCATTCGTTCATTCGTTCATTCGTTCATTCGTTCATTCGTTCATTCGTTCATTCGTTCATTCGTTCATTCGTTCATT
Source organism: Chrysomela aeneicollis (assembly GCA_029955515.1). NCBI lineage: Eukaryota > Metazoa > Arthropoda > Insecta > Coleoptera > Chrysomelidae > Chrysomela > Chrysomela aeneicollis. Next base: position 10,408,928 of record JARUHQ010000018.1, on the reverse strand, counting down.
CGTTCATTCGTTCATTCGTTCATTCGTTCATTCGTTCATTCGTTCATTCGTTCATTCGTTCATTCGTTCATTCGTTCATTCGTTCATTCGTTCATTCGTTCATTCGTTCATTCGTTCATTCGTTCATTCGTTCATTCGTTCATTCGTTCATTCGTTCATTCGTTCATTCGTTCATTCGTTCATTCGTTCATTCGTTCATTCGTTCATTCGTTCATTCGTTCATTCGTTCATTCGTTCATTCGTTCATTCGTTCATTCGTTCATTCGTTCATTCGTTCATTCGTTCATTCGTTCATTCGTTCATTCGTTCATTCGTTCATTCGTTCATTCGTTCATTCGTTCATTCGTTCATTCGTTCATTCGTTCATTCGTTCATTCGTTCATTCGTTCATTCGTTCATTCGTTCATTCGTTCATTCGTTCATTCGTTCATTCGTTCATTCGTTCATTCGTTCATTCGTTCATTCGTTCATTCGTTCATTCGTTCATTCGTTCATTCGTTCATTCGTTCATTCGTTCATTCGTTCATTCGTTCATTCGTTCATTCGTTCATTCGTTCATTCGTTCATTCGTTCATTCGTTCATTCGTTCATTCGTTCATTCGTTCATTCGTTCATTCGTTCATTCGTTCATTCGTTCATTCGTTCATTCGTTCATTCGTTCATTCGTTCATTCGTTCCGGTGGAACCGTTCATTGGAAACAGCATCTTATGATTCGATCAATTATATACATAAGTACGAAAATTGATTTGTCATTTTATATTCTCTATTTTTTTCTACTCATCCAAAAGTTACGCGACTCACCATACATAGGTATCACTATTGAATTATGCTACATCAAACATTGATCAATAATTTTATTCGCGTTTTTCTCGTTTATGGTGATCGAAATGAATGTTTTTCGTACTTATAACATACCGGGTGTAACACGATCATGGTACACCCCCCGTATCTCCGTTATTAGTTTCAAAGGTAATTGATTGAAATTTGGGATATGCTATATACATAATAAGCGTCACTTTTTGACCTACGAAAGATTTTTGAATGGAACACTCTGTATATCATTGCATTTCTGAAATCTGCAAAATTTTCTAAATCCAATGATATCACATAAGTGACATTTTAAACGTCAAAATTTTTAATAATTTCATTTTCTTATTTTCTTTCAGCTGTAATTTTTATTGTATTTATCGCACATTTTATTACCAGCTATGAATAAATTCCTTATTGGTAGTACTAATAAATGGTACCACGGTACCAATATGGTTTCATTTGAAAAAATTGAGTTTTACAGCAAAATCGACTACGATGAACTTTATTTGCTCATAAAAAATGCAATTTAGTATTTTTGACGGGATTCAGATTTTTCTAGCATTAGACGAATCAATTGGAATAAATCGGAACCATCATGGCACACCCAAATGGAAAACTGAAAATTGAATTTTAAAAAATTTTGACGTTTGAAATGTCACTTATGTAGTATCATTGGATCCAGAAAATTATGCAGATTTCAAAAATGTAATAATATACAGGGTATTCTATTCAAAAATCGAGAGTTGGTATCACTTCCGGCGAAACCGGAAGTAGAAAAAAAAATCATTTGTAGGTCAAAAAGTGACACCTATTACGTTCATAGCATGTCCCAAATTTCAATAAATTACCTCTAACGGAGATACGGGGGGTGTACCATGATCCTGTTACACCCGGTATAGCTTTCGAAGAGAAATTTGTATCGTCAGTCAGTGGAATCTGAGGCTACTGACAGAAAATGATCCAGCTAGTTAATCTCATTGTTTGATTAATTGCACTATATGGAAATGATAGGAGTGAACCCATCATTCTCTGTTAACTCTACTGGCAGTACATCAGTATGAATTACACGGCTGACTTCCAGTAATAGATAAAATCCCCGGATTCATGAGCTGGATCATCAGTTGATGAATATTTTGTGAACATTTCATCAGCTTATCTTTTCCCTACTACCTTCTCACAATAACACAAATGACACGAAGTACGAATTTTCGCTTCATCCCTGTTTTCACATTCATTCATTACCATCCACTTCCAAATCCTAAATGGGAACTTAGCTATCAATCACCCTCATCCTTATAAATGGGCCAGGAATCAACTAGCCTTGCTAAACATATCAACTCATGAAAGATCTTGAGTTTCTGATATTCAGAATTCAACTGTGAAAAGCTGAAGCACTTCTTTTGAGCTCAACAATCCTCAAAATACACCTTCAGAATAGTGAAGTTCCAAATCTATAATGGATAATCTTTTATTAAACAAATGTTGGCATTGACTGCAGACCTTGTCATATATTATCTGAAGTGGGAAAACCTGAAACAATGCGTAGAAGAGCTTCAGGGCAAGGGTTCTCAATAATGATTTAAGCAGTAAACTTGAAGCAGAAACTGCCTAAAATGTAAGAAAGTTACCAAAAGTCCGTCTTTCCTTATTTGTTATCAATTGAAATAATTCAGCTGCTTCATTAATACCGAAAGGAATATCATCATCATCATCATCATCATCTATAAATGATGAATACCTCATTAACATTATATTCAACATATACAATCCTACACTTTTCTTGACAATAGCGACATTACTACTTGGAGTGCATCAACTTGAACAAAATAAAAATGAATCGTATTTCTTCAGATTATGCCTATACTGGTCACTGCGTCATCAATAAAACCAATGTCAAAGAATTGTTGAAATGTGCGGATCAATACCAAATTCTCGACGTGGTACAGCTTTGCTGTAATTTTCTGATGGAAGAACTGACTCCATCGAACTGCCTTGAGATCTTGAAATTTGCTGGAAGATATTTTTGCAAAGACCTGATAGAGAGAGGAGAATTGTTCGTCAAACATAATTTTCCACGACTCCTCAAAGAGAGTTATGAAATTTACAACCTATCTGCACAACACCTCGAAGACATTCTCAGAGATGATGAACTGAATGTCAAAACGGAGGAAACTGTGTTCGAAGCGATCAGGATGTGGATCAACTATTCTCCAGTTAGGAGGAAAACTCATCTTTTTAATTTGATCAAATGTGTGAGGTGAGTATAAATCAAAATTTGAGCCATGTGATGTTCTTCTTCCACTTCGATTAACAGGACTTTACAAGATCCAATCTTTAGCTTTTTCTTGGAATTCGAAGCTTGTTTTGTCCTTTTTGAATCTCTCCCATCGAAATCTTCAGGTTGAACTGAAAGCTATTATTAGACAAAGATTCTACCAAATGCATTTTCCATTTCAATAAAAAAGAAACCTCGAGGATATATTGTTGAGAGCCGATAACTGCCAATCACCTCATTCTTATAAGATAAGTAGGTTTAGAAGGATATACAGCAACGTAATTTCAGATTAGGAACTCTTACCTATGATTCTGTCCAAGAAATATCCAAATGGCATCTGCTTGAAGAGAACCCTCAATGTAAAGACTATCTTCAGGATGTTCGAACAGTGTTAGGAAGCTTGAGTCAAGAGGACGACGTAGACTACATCAACAACTACCTCTTCAGACCAAGAATACCATTTGGAGTTTTGTTTGCAGTAGGTGGTTGGAGTGCAGGTGACTGATGAATAATCAGTTGGTCTCGTGAAAAAATTATAAAGGATGTTCTATTCAGGTAGCCCTACAAACTTTCTGGAGACCTATGATAGCAGAGCAGACAGATGGTTATTTTCTGTGGACACAGACTCATCTCCAAGAGCTTACCATGGCCTATGCAATCTCAATGAGATCATTTATATGATAGGTCAGTTTGAAGTACAAAATGTGAGCTGAGAAATCACACAGATATTCAGAATATTTGGACTCCTTGGTATATTTGTAAACACTGATTTTCATGTGATTGAATGCCGTTGAGAAAATGCTTTCCACTTTTCCCTACACATTGAAAACCATACGTGTTCAACAAATATTTGTGAAATCGAGAATGAGATCTCGATAAAAATTTAGTATGTAGATAGAGAAGGGAATGAATGCATTCATCATTTCCATAAAATCGACATGAAAACAGCTCCCATTGGGAAATATATTTTTCCTTGTATGAGAACGTCATAAAGCACAATGTTTTGTTATTTGGAAAGCAGCTCATATCACTATGGCATTGTTATTTGGAATAAAAGCGCACTCTCGGATAGAAATAATAATACCTGTTATAGTTGGTACCTACTCACTGTTAGCAGTTCTCACACCACATTCATATTTATAAAAGTTTCTACTTCCTTTCACTATGGAGAAAAATATTTTTTTACGATTTCGGTTTCATTTCAATATACTATCTTTCTGTTTCCCCGATTGAAGAATTACTTTTTTCTTAGGTGGTTTCGATGGTAATGAATATTTCAACACAGTCAGATGTTTTAATGCTCTGGATCACAAATGGAGCGAAAGGTCATGCATGTACTATCCCAGATGCTACGTCAGTGTAGTGGTACACGATGGTAAAATATTTGCTTTCGGAGGTTATAACGGGCGTACCAGAATGAACTCAGTAGAAAGATATGATCCTGAAAAAAACCAGTGGGAAATATTGCCGCCAATGCAGAAACAGAGATCTGATGCCAGCGCCGCTGCTGTACAAGACAAAATTTACGTTGTGGGGGGTTAGTTTGACTAATGCATTTCGTTCAATGTGTTATTTATTAGTTATAAGCAAAATGTGTGAAAAAATCGGTGTTTCTCGCCTACTAAAAGTTCACACCAGGGCTTACAGACTCGAAAACTTCGGTTTATTATACTTATAATTATAATTCTCAGCGATAACTAGTATTCAATATCCTAATCGATAGTAAATTTTCTTCGAAAAAAAAGATTTGCTGTGACCAACCATTGTAAATCAAGCATTAATTTATCTACAGCATTTCATCAACCCCTAACCAGGTGCAAAACAAGAAACACAGCAGGTCAGCCATCAATTTATTTATAGCCAAAAGTCCAAAGCACTACACAGAGGCTCAGGAAATACGGCATTATTGATCCTCAACATGTTCAATGTTTATACCTGATTACTCTTGAAGATGACCTGGTGTGCTCATTTGTAGAGAGGGTACTAATTATTACAGACATCGAAGTTGGCACATTGGCCTTAACCTGTTGCATTTAATTTTTATATGAAGCTCTGAAGTGAAACAATACTAGATTTCGTTCATCAAGTTATACAGGGTCGCTGATATGTATGGAAACGGTCGGGTATTTCCTAAAGTAAGATAGCTAGCGAAAAATGTTAAGATACAAAAGTTGTAGGGTTTTTCAAAATCCATTAAACTAATGAAAAATTAAGTATACAGGATGAGTCAAAAAGTCAGGACGAAACAAAGTTGCTTTTTCTCTAATGGGACGCCCTGTATATTATTCCACATTTCAATTCTGCTCGAAATTCTGAACAAAATTGATGAAGCGCTTCATTTCCTAAATTCAACCGATTTCGAGATATCGAATTTTGAAAATAACTTTTTACTACTCTCAAATTTATTAAAGAAAAAGCACGAAATGATGCATATTTATTATGAAAGTCACAAAAGGTGGAGTATGTGGATATTATGATTACAATTTAATTATAATTTTTTTACAGAAAATAAAAAAAGCATAATTGTTCAGGGTTGATTAAAATGCAATTAAAACAATAAAATGTATTTTTTAATGAATGTCCAGGATATTTAAAATTTTATGAAAACAATAGTTAAGACAGGAGGAAAAGAGAGAATACAAGTTTTAATAAACAACAAATTTTTCTTTGAAATTCTATTTAATAAGGTGCTCAAACTGTTCACCATTTACCTCCTGACAGTAATGAACTCGCTGAACAAAATTTTGTAGTGAATCTAAAATCATGTGAGGAGGAATGGTAGAAATTTCATGCCTTATTCTTTCTTGCAACTCTTCGATATTTGGCGGCCTATTTTTGTAGACTACATTTTTTATGTGACCCCATAGAAAAAAGTCAAGTGGGGTCATATCGGGAGACCTAGCTGGCCATTCAATTGCTCCCCTGCGTCCAATCAATTTATTAGGAAAAGTTTCATCTAGATATGCCCGTACCATACGTCCAAAATGTGGAGGAGCCCCATCTTGTTGAAACCATATTTGTTCTGCCGGCAAATTGGGATTGTTATTATTCGGGAATAATCGTCTAAGCTCTGGAATAATATGCTGTTGTAAAAGTGATGAATATCGTTCAGAGTTCAAATTTCCGTTTATAAAATTGGGTCCTATGACGTGTCCACCAATAATGCCACACCAGACATTTACTTTTTGTGGCCGTTGAGTGTGAACTTCCTCCATCCAATGTGGATTTTGGTCTGACCAATACCTATACAGTTGTGTCGATTCACGTGCCCGTTTAAACAAAATGTAGATTCGTCAGAAAACAATATGTGGTTGACAAAGTTGACATTTTCGCTTAATTTATCCATAATAACTTCACAGAACTCGATTCTACGATCAAAATCGTCTTCACTCAATTCTTGTACCAAATGAATTTTATATGGATGGAATTTTTGCAGTTTGCAAATTTTTTGAATGGAATATCGACTCATGTTATGATTCAAAGCCCTCTGTTGTGCCGAATTTATTGGATTTTCCACCACATCTAACATGACATTCAAAGCATTTTCTTCATTTGTAACGCTTACTGGTCTTCCACTTTTTGGTCGATCTTTGACATCTCCAGTTTCATGAAAACGCTGCAATGTTTTTGAAACTGTTGATTTAGAAATTGGTTCCCGATTTGGATGCAATTCATTAAAAATATTCACTACTTGGTCACAACTTCGTCTTCTATCACCGAATCCTATGATCATTAAAATTTCAATACGCTCAGTATTAGTTAAACGTGCCATTTTTGCGCGAAACTTATTTACACTAAATGTATTTTTGACATGTGTTGTCAAGATCATCACTGTTAGACAAAAGAACGACGCGGCGTTGTTATGGAGCTGGAAACTTTCAAAGGTAACTTGATGGACTATGAACTTAATGGACTAACATTTTTGGATAATTTATTATAAGTTATTTTCAAAATTCGATATCTCGAAAACAGTTGAATTTAGGAAATGATGTGCTATATCAATTTTGTTCAGAATTTCGAGCAGAATTGAAATGTGGAATAATATACAGGGCGTCCCATTAGAGAAAAAGCAACTTTGTTTCGTCCTGACTTTTTGACTCATTCTGTATACTTAATTTTTCATTAGCTTAATGGATTTTGAAAAACCCTACAACTTTTGTATCCTAACATTTTTCGCTAGCTAACTTACTTTAGGAAATAATCGACCGTTTCCATACATATCATCGACCCTGTATACAGCATATCATCAACGCCTAGCAAAATCCGAAAGTTTTATAGAACTATCTAATAAGTTGAAAATTAAGGAACAGGACAGGTCAAATGTCAAGTTATTTATAGCCGAAAGGCCCCTTGGAAGACAAAGGGGACAATTTTGAATAATCAAGAATAGCTCTAGCGTTTTTGAATTAGAATTCCTGTCAATTGAGACTAATTCGAAAAGTATAACTTTTTGACATAACTATAATAGTGAACGCGATATTTTTTTGTTGCGTTCTCAAAAATCTACTCGTTTACCTCTCGACCCAATTTTGTGGCCCGAATTATATCGAAATAAATACAATTCATCCAGCTGACAATATCCATAGGTTTTAACGGCCAAGAAGTAATGAATTCGGCTGAAGTTTACGACACAGTTACGAAACAATGGTCTTACATACCCCAAATGAATTCAGCCCGATCTGGGGTTTCACTCATAAGTTACGGAAACACTTTGTATGCGATTGGCGGTTTCAACGGTTATACCAGGCTGGCCTCTGGCGAAAAATACACACCAGATGTATCAACGGCTTGGTCAGATGTTGCTGAGATGCTTACGCCTCGAAGCAATTTTGCCAGTGTGATATTGGATGACTACATTTTCGTGATCGGAGGGTTCAATGATAGATTTGTATCAGGTGAGAATCTTAGGATTGAATGTTCCTCCGAACAACAAACCCACTAGAATAGTAACACCCCAAGTTGCCTGAAGCCAACATGAAATTCATATTCATATGTTTTTCCCCCCACATCATCCCAAGACCACATTTTTTCAAGGTTCCCAAATATATATCCTTCAGTCGGTACTTATATGAGTCATATGTATTCAATGTTCGTCATATAATACAGTGCCTCATTTATATATAAGTGGTTTATATAGATAGCAGGTCTTTCTGGAGATTGCGGCATTTCTGGTGAATGCGCCAACGCCGCTAATTTCGTTTACCCGATAATCGACCGAACGCTGACAGTGACAGCGCGGAACGTCTCGTTTTCAAATCAAATTTTGTTTGATGATTCATTAAACGACATATTTCCAATTTTGTGTGAAAATTTGAATAGGATTTTACTAAAAAACCGTGTTTATTCTGTTCAAATCAAATTTAAAGGATGGTGAGCCGTTGTTGTGTAAGATACGATTTGAAAGTGGTGACCAGAACACAACATTGCACTGGTTAGTTACTCAGTGTCGTATCATTCGTTGTATAAACATTATATTCACCCACTCTCATATGCAAAACGATTTTTGGTAATTTAAAAACATTCTCGGGTTTCCCCGTGATGAAAAGTTGTGGATATATATAAAAATATTATATCAAGAAAGAGGATATTTCAAGAGACGCTAGAGTTTGCTGCACTACAAGTGATAAAATGGTTGGCCCAAGTGGTAAGAAAATGCTCAGAGTAGTAGATAAGCCGATATTTAGTGGAATTGAAAAGTAATAACAACATGTTTGATGTTAAATTTCTCTAGTTCGAAAGTTGAAACTTTATATTGCCAGAAAATAAACAAAACAATTGTGACAGTGAATTTAATATATAAAAAGGGAAAAGCCAAAAACTCTAAGTGGAGTGGTGGTGTAAAAAAGGAAAATAAATATCTCAAAGTCATCTCCACAACATTATTAGAATAATGTAACATAACAAGGTAGAATACGAGCAGAAAACAACTACGTTCCTGGCAAATACCACGCAAAATATTGAATCATATCCACTCGTAGTCTATGCATCAATTCATATAAATGAATAAAGATACAAATATTTCTTTCTTCGAACATGCGTTTATGCTCCCAACGAGACAAACACGCCTGACAACCTGTAGACCGGTTTCGGGCTTATTGGCCCTCATCAGTACAGGGTAGTCAACATATATTATCATTCGGGTAATAAATCAAAGATGTATAAGTATTTTCAGAAAACTTTGATATTCAATTGTTTTCATTCAGTCTCATAGGAAGAATGGATACGATAATTTTGTTAGTAGGTCAATTTATTCAAATTTGGACCCTTTCAAGATAGCAAGATTCTGATACTGGGGGAATCTGTTGTTGCTATCCTCGTTTAAGAATGAGGTAGTAACTGATTTAGATGTTGGCTTCAAACAACTACTGTGGTAAAGCTTGGTTCATGCTCATACGAATATCGGAAAATTTTTGCGAATAAAATGGCCGCTGAGAAGAAATATCGCAATAAAGTTGAAATATTTGAACTTTCATCAGGATTTTTCATGATACTACAGCAAGCACAAATCAATAGTGTTGAGTAGAAATAATATCAATGTAATATTTGTTATTTTCTGACTCGCATTAATTTTGCGAAATTCGTATGAGCATGAATTGAGCGTTATTCATCTAGTATGTTTTATGATCGAAGGAACATTCAGATTCTTGAATAATCATTTAATCAACAGTATATATGAGTATATTATCGATATCACCAATGTTATTGAAGATTATCGATGAATAACTTGTTATATACGTTGAAATCAGAAAACAAAATTGATTCCAACCAGGTTATACTATTTTCCAACCCTTTTTTTCTGTTGTCGAAATTAGCTAGTGGCGTTTTTTCTAAGGCAGCCTGTATATCATGATAGGATTGGTTTCAGGATCTACTACAATCAACTATGTTGAATATTACGACACTGATTCAGACGAATGGTTCGATGCAGCATCTATGAATGTCAGTAGATCAGCTTTGAGCGCTTGTGTAGTGCATGGGTTGCCGAATGCCAAGGACTACACATTTTTGAGGAGAAATGCTGTCGATATTGGTCCCGAAGCATCAAATAATGGAGAACGATGAACATGCCTTGTTGGATTGTGGTTGGCGCCTTTTTATCTATACCACCTTATACTGGATTATTGTTCTATCAAATTTGCCTTCTTGTACAATAAATGGATTCATTTGGTTGGCTATTTCGAATTTTGCTATTATTATACCTATAGGGGGAAGTTATAGGGTTTAGTTTCCTCATTTCGTGAGTTGGCACTACTCTCCAGTTTACCTGGAAGTATTCAAGTCATATCGATATTTATTTCAATTGAATTTATAAGGAAGTTTGTACAACAAATATATTGTGAACAAACGAAAAACGATAAGATTTTCACGATAAATATATTTATATATATTTTTTCACTGTAGCTTCATCAGGTTCAAGTATACTGAACTAACTACTACGATAACAACCATATTTATACCTAATTACGCAGTTATAACAATATTTGTACCTGTAGGGATTAAAGAATGTTTATCCTCTTTATTGCGGTAAATAACAAAAATAAAATGAATATCTAATTAAGCTATTTTTAGGAAAACAAATTCAACAAAGGAGAATTATTTAAAGTTAATAATGGATATAAAGTCAACATCATACAAAATATTCTCAAAAAGAAACTCCATTCAAGAGCTATCAATCAAGTTTTTTCTTTAAACAAACATGTTGTGAAAAAATATATACAAATTCGAGTCTATGCATGGGGATTTCGATAACGGTAAGAGATAGAGGGTTGGTTAAAAGGGTGCAAAGTAGCGTATTTCAGAGGTAAATTATATGGATGAAAAAATATGACCTAGTTTCTTCAGTTCTGGTGTTATACAGGAAAAATCGAAAATTTCTAAATTCTTCTTTTGTCTATATCTTTTTATTTTACGAAGATTTTTTTTAAATTTTGCCACTTTCCAATAGCAAATTTTTGTAGCCTTTCCAAATATCTGAATAAAAATTATATACAGGGTATCGTATAAATTGGGCCACCCTCAACTTTTAATTTGCAAATACGGACCTGTATTTTCATGTTTCATATTGACGTAGTATTTTCATCTGAATTACAGAGTGTTTTGATCATGGGTTGCGTGAACTGAAATGTGGATGAATTACATTGGATATATTATTTTAAACCATACCATCTCGATATTTATATTTTTTTTATCAAGGAATATTTCATTCGAAATTGTCATCTGAATATATTATCGCATTGTTCTACCGATTACACTATGAATTCAAATACGGCAGCATATCTCTGCCAATCCCAACCAAACCATTGCCATTGAATCAAGGAACAAAGTAAACACCGTTCATGGTCGATTTACACCAAGTCAAGAATGGCCATGAATAACTGTCCGTCTGATTCAGGTAATGGATTTCGGTTTCTGAAACCCATTGACTTCGAGAGCGCAGCTTCCCTATTCCAAAGGTGTTGGAATGTTTGTTTCTGATTCAAATTGCGTGACAAATCAAGTAATCCATTCGAATTCGATTACAGAGGGTTTAGAGGCACGGCTGGCAAAAGGAATATTTTCTTGCGGATATTCCTTTTTCATCTGTTCCTTCAATGCTATGGTGAATATCATCAGAAAAATATACAGAATTACATTGAAAAAATAACGTTTGAGTTGAGCAGAAGGAGAGATCGAAAAAAGGAGTTGTAAAAAATTTTTATTGGGATGGAAAAAGGGCCATCATCAATGAAGTAATTCATGTGAATCCCAGCATAATTCGATCAGAATGAATTATATACAAAATTGTGAATTTCTCTAGAGGGCTGGATGAGTTTGTTAGTCTAAAATTTATCTCGTTTAACGCTGAAACCTGACTGGCGTTTTTTCATAGTCTAGAGATTTTCCAAAGGAACTAACTACTCTATTTCACACGCCATCATGCCGCTATCTGAGCCCATCATCAATCTCAGAATTCTATGAAGACGCAACTATATAGGGGTGATTTAAAAATCCAATAAATTTTCGTGTGCATCCAACCCACTGATCCTGAAAGGATTTATCGCTCCAGACTTTACTCGTAACGACCAAATTGTTGGCAAGATTGTCCCTGTTTTTGTTCTTTCTGTAAAAGTTCAGCTGCGGAAATGAAGCTTTCAATTTTCCATTATATGAGAGATCAGGCAGGCTCTATCGTATACCGCTTACTTTACTTTCATAAAATTTCACTTAATTTAAGTCGTTAATCAATGAACAAAGATCATTGGTGATACAGGGAACTATTATCATAATCATCGATAATTGTCTTTTTTGAGGGAAATCTATATCACTTTATGCTCTAAATACATAAATAGCTATTACGATAATGGTGTTGCCATAATATGTTCTACGTTCAGGTTAATTCATTGATTCAACCGCAACTGGTGTGTGCTCACGCCCAAGTTAAATTGCTGAACTTCCATATCTCTGCAAATATCCCCTATACAAACCGAGTATGTACCTACACACCGTTCATTACCATGCAAAAGAGCTATCGTTAGATTTAATCAGTGGAGGTACATTGAAAATAAGTTTGATGTGATACCGAGCATATCACTAATTTATCAGACCCCTATTTCAAGATTCTAGTCAGATATTCAGTCGCCTGTCTCTGCCTTGCACTTCTGGCTTGATTTAATGCTATAGTAGAATTCATACAAAAAAATACAAGCATGTCTTTTCTCTAGAAAAGCCGATCTCACTGTGCCCAACATAACTCAGTCAGGAGTAACCATACCATTGAAGTCATCTATTTCGATGCTTGGCGTTACTATCAGCAATAACCTTTCTTTGGAAAATCACGTGAGGTACATTGCCAAAAGTGCATCCCAAGAACTTGGTTTTCTGTTTCGAGTCAAGAGCTATTCCACTCCCAGTCAGCTGCTTATGATCTATAAGGCACAGATTCGATACCTGTTCTGGTATACTGTTCCCATATTTGGAGTGAGGCACCTAATCATATCCTGAAACTATTGGATTCTGTCCAAAAAAGGGAAATTCTTCTCGTCGGTGATGCCTCGCTTACAAACTCGCTCACATCTGTGGAACAACGTAGAAAAGTTGGCGATTTATCTCTATTTCATAGATATTTTCATGGGCGATGCTCTTCCGGAATATCAACAATCGTTCCTTCATTAGCAGTCTCTTCGAGATTAACCCGCCAAGTTCAGTCTTCACACCCCTTCGTGATCACTTTAGAGACCTGCAGAACGTCCCTTTCCAAAGCCTAGGGAGGTGTTCACCGAGGCATACGATTTCCAGAAATTTAAACACCAACTCCTACCTTCTTTTCCTTTCACCAGATCAAGTTTGCTTTCTGATTAATTTTCAGGTTTAGAACAAGCAAAGTTCGAAATGATAACGTACTTCATGAATGCATACTTTCTTCGAAAAACGACTAATTTTATTCAACAATTCTTTTATGCAAATTTGGCCGAAATAACGAGGAATTCGTATTTTTGTGGAACTCCAGTCCTAATCATAAAAACGACTACCGCTGCGTACTAAATGGGCAATTAACCTTTCCAACCATACCTCCCCCAAATTGTGTGAAATAAAAAATATGTATCCTCGTTTTATGCATCTGACAGCCTGATGACAATTCAAACCGAAACACCTTAATGAAATTTGTGTGTATACTGTGTATTATTCCACAACAAAAGCTGGCACCAAAGTAATTAAAACAAAAAACCTCATTGTTACAACAAACACCATCATAGGTACATTGTACACATTGTAAACATCGTTGAGGGGTAGAAATCCGTGAAACGAAGAACAGCCGTTATAGGGCTCATCTATCTATAAACAACGTAATTCGTGTGGATTCTGAACCATGTTTCACGTTAACTTTATTGTTAGAAGCAACTACTAATGATGATGCTGGATATAACCAAGCTAGAAAAAAGTTACGAACTAAAACTCATATAAAACTCGATGCAATATTGGTTTCATCTGGGTAATGGGCAATAGGATAATGTAGAAGTTCAGATAACAACTTTTGCGAAATCACAAACCTGTAAATTTGGATCAATCGTACTAATGGTAGTTGTGGTTGAAATATAGTGTTACAGTATCATGAAGTTTTAGTTTGTCTTAGAAGATATTATCAAAAGTTCCAATAAGCGCTACTCTGAAACCCTCTTATTCAGCGAACATTCAAACAACAGCATTATGGCCGCTTCTTGTGACGTTACAAGTCCTCTGATAGGCGTATTCCTGTGTTGCCAGTTATACTATTTTTCGAAACTTCTGGGGAAATGTTACTCAATTTTACTCCATGAATGAAAAAAATTGTTTCAGCATTCAACATATTGAAATGGAGACTTCTTATCTCCATATAGTTTTTTTATGTTCTGGTTCTCACGAAAAGGGATATTCTGTAATGTTCCGAGAACATCGTGAGAACCAAGGGAAAAAGAAGGTAGGAGATGATGTTCTTCTTAAATTTCTGGGGATGGTATGCCTCGGGGAACACTTCCCTGGGCAATGAGTTCCAAAGTCTCGATGTTCGTTGGATGAACGAGTCTTTGGAAAGGGACGTTCTGCAGGTCTCTAAAGTGACCACGAAGGGGTGTGAAGACTGAACTTGACGGGTTAATCTCGAAGAGACTGCTAATGGAGAAACGATTGTTGATATTTCAACTTCTCTATTCCCGGGAAGTGAGCGAGTTCGTAAGCGAGGCATCACCAACGAGACGAATTTTGGACAAAATTCAATAGTTTCAGGATATGTTTAGGTGCCGCGTTGCTAAGTCCATATTTATTTTGTTAACATTTCTTCCTCGTTCATTTCTGGTTTGACGGGCCGATATAGGAGCCCTGGAAGAGAAAGCGGTATGGAGGGTACTATCATCCGCGAAGCAGTATATAGGACATGAAGTTGCTTCCAACAAATCGTTGATGTGAAGTAGAAATAGTGTTGGTGCTAAAATTGATCCCTGCGGAACACCAGCATTTATGAGTAGAGTATCAGATGAAACTCCATCGACCACTACATGGAGAGACCTGTTTGAGAGAAAACTAGCAAGCAGAGAACACAGCTGAGGGGGCAAACCATAAGATGAAAGCTTGACGAGGAGTCCCTGGTGCCAAACTCGATAAAATGCCTTGGAAATATCTTATGCCAAGGCTGAAGTTTCTCCAAATTTTTCAATAGATAGCTGCCATAAATGTGAGACGTAAGCGAGCAGGTTACCAGTTGATCTCTGATGACGGAAGCCATATTGCCTATCGTTGACAATTCCTGAGTGTTCCAGATATTTCATGAGCTCGATGTTGATGGCTTTTTCCATGACATTTGTAATAATTGATAGCAGTGCGATAGGTCTGCAGTTAGGTAATTTTGAATGGCATGTATGTACACTGAGTACTATGTAATTACTTCTTTGGTCTACTAATAGTGCAGATAAATATTATAAATAACGTTCCGCAACGCTGTAAACATTTTTCTGTAACGCTCGCTGATAGGTCAGAATCTGTTACGTCACATCTCGGTACGGTTTCTACAGTATTCAATCAGAAACTTATCTTTGGGAATTCATTTTGGAAAATCTATTGAGAAAGAAAACTTCATTTATATTTTTCAATGCCATAGTGAGGTTGTATCGTCTGCAAAAAATGTAAACCTTCCTTGTATGTCGATATCAGATAGGTCATTCATTCACCTAGAGAAGGAACAAAATGGGGCCAAGCACTAATCCTTGTGGAACTCCACAAGTTATTTTTGAGAGAGTGGAATTTTAATTCGATAATTTCACGATCTGACTAATGTCCGAGAGATGAGATTTGAACCATTCGAAACTATAAGAGAATTATTTTTCTAACAGCACTTCGTGATCAGCGCAATCAAAGACATTGAAAAAGTCACAGAAAATTACTGTAGCCACCTCAGCTATGTAATTTAATATCGTTTTTTTTTATAGGCATGTACGCTTGTTTTGGTGTAAACCTTGTGCCTTTCTTGCTTCGGCACAGCATTTTTTCACGCGATAAATATCTGAGCTCTCAGGATATAGATATAACCCCTAATGACCTCAGTTATCAATCCTCTCTTTCGCTGTTCTGCAGTTCTGACCAGCTTTCCCAATCAGGACTCCTAAAAACTTCGAAGATAGTGCTCAACCGACGAAAAAGAAAAATACTCGAAATTAAGTACAGGCAGTACATCCTGCTGTCAAGCTCGCGACGCTTTCCGAAGAGATAACAAACGCAGTCTAAAATAGGCAGGCAGTAGCGATTTCTCTTCCTGCTGTGAATTTCCTGCTTTCGCAGGGGGTGCTAACGTTCACGCAATGGTTATTTAATGGGGTCGGAAACAAGAAACTATTAGGGAATGCGCTCGAGATATTGCATGTATCGTGCAGATCATTATCATCTCAGGGGTCCATTATCCCCGCGATAGTGATTATAATACCAAGGTGCAGAACGAAGACTTATATTACCCCAAGGGGAGGCGACATCCCTTTCATAAATATCTCTTTGTTTTGTCGCAATGTTCCATAAGCAGATCATTAGTCTGACAAAGATTGTGCCAATCGGACGTCTTTGTCGCCGCGTGAAAATTCCTTGACATTGGGCAACACTGCGTAGTTCTTTGATCGACTCGAGGTTTCAAAATGGGGATTGGGGAATTCAGAGTTGGAGTGAATCACTAATAATGTGTTTGTAATTAGAAACGATCACACCTAATTCGGAATCACTATTAACATCTGTTAGAGATTCTAATAACCACACTCTAATTCCACACTCTGTCTTATTGTTGTTTCATCAATATGAAAGCCTGGTGCTAGTATATCAATCGAGCAAAACGGTCAGAATTATCAATAGTACAGGTATCACAACGAACGTAAAAAAATTAGAATTACTTGTCCATGAGGCCAAACTGCATATTTACCAAATCGTTTTGCAGTGGAGTATTGCTATTCTTTGTTTTTATGATCAAATCTCTAAATTCAGTAATGATGAATACTGTGATCTGTCTAACTTCAGCCAATGATCTGATAATATGGAACGAGGTGCAACATTTCCACTGAAGAAATTTACATGGAAAAACAGAATCATAGATCAGAATGTTGATTGATTTCTTGATAATTCAATTGCTTTATCCAGGTTTACATGATATATAAAATAATAGCCAGTGCAATATTTTCCCAATTGTTTCCAATATGATCAACGAATCCCATAGACATGATAATAATAATTATTATCTTCCAGCGTAACTAGCCAACAATACTGAAGTTTACAGAGAACCTATAAATTTTGACAATACCTTCCAGTCGGTCATGCTAAGACTATACAGTGGACCAGGAGTTTGAAAAGTGTGATTGTGTTTTTAATTGAAAGAAATCACTTCAATCTACATTGTTCTTTCATAAATCTTGATGCATACAATTTTGTTTCAGGGGCATTCAGGCTCTATGATGTTGACAACGATGGGTTCATAACCAGAGATGAAATGTACAACATTGTGGATGCCATTTATCAGATGGTGGTAAGTATATCAGATGGTGGTCAAAACTCACCACTTCTAAGGTATTTTTCCACAAACTATTGACAAAGTATGACGCTGTCAAATCTCAACACAAAGTTGATGTTTTCCGAGGAATGTCATCAAGTGACAGCATATTTGCGCTCGCATCCATCATTGTTGAAAACGAACTCATCATTCTGTTAATAATAATAATAGTGACAGTGAATTATCTAACACATCTCCTGATGTAGCAGAAATTGCGAACATTGTAAATTTTTGAACCTCCTACCAGAGAAATCGAGGAAAAGTTTGAATTTTATGACATGATAGATTCATGAAATAGTGCCACATGAAATGCTAAAGATATCAAAGTATCCTAAACTCGTCGTATTTCTCAAAAAATTATATAACGTATAATAACTGTGGGATAGACATAAGTTTTCAAGTAGCCTCAATAGCCGACGGGTTCAAAGCGCGACTTCTCAAGCCGCCAGCCCGGGTTCGATTGGATTGAATTCCAATATAATAATGAAAGATTCATGGAATTCATGTTTTCGATAAAGAACATTATCAAATGTGAGTTGATTGAGTGAAACATCGAGTTTTCTTGTCTAGGAACTGTGTTTGAAGAAAAAATATTGTGTGTATTTCGAGCGCGAAGTGTTTTGCCACTCTCGAAAGATCACTGTCTTTTTCGAGCGGCTAAAAATACACAAATATCTATTAAGCTCAATTTATAAACTGCGCTGCCATAGCTAAAGTTGACGCTGCAGTTACTGTTCATAGATGGAATATGCTCAAAATGAACATCTGTTCATAAACATCGCAGCTGCCGTCGGATATCTCCTCAATACATTTTGGAACTGTAGCTACACGGCAGCGGAGTTTATAAATTGAGCTTTATCAATGAGATGGATGAAGTAGTGAGAGAAAAATGATTGAAATGACGATATAGCTATTAAATTTTCAACCTATATTGAACAGAATGATGGTTTAATTACAACTATGATGTAACGTTACCCAAAAAACTGTTCACTTATAAACAATTCTCAAAGTAAAAACATTCCAACTGTTTTGATCTTTCAATAATAAGGCATCAATGGGCGAAGCCTCTCAAAAAAAAAGTCGTAACGACCCTATTTTTCCATGCCCTGACCCAGGCTGAATGCACGAGTAAATAGTCTGGATTTTCATTTCCCGCTGTTCTTTCCAGTGACGTTTCCATTTCGGTTCGAAAATAGAGATATTGGGACTGGAACAACTGAAAGTTTGCTCTGGGAATAAATTTCGGTCGTATTTTCCATATATATGGAGATATTCTAGAATCAGGCTTTGGTCAACGATGCTTTTGGGAACGCTGTAAAGTACCCAATCACTTTTTTTTTCTTCGTTGCCTATACCATCGTTTCACTTTTAATAATCTTCCTCTTGAGTTTCTCTTGAAGGGTCCATAGTTCGTAAGATGGAAAATAAATCATCTAATAATAACTGGAGATGGTTTTGGTTCTCCTGGCTGGATATCTTGGAACCATGTTTATAATATTTTTTGTATACTATTTTGTGAATTTTGATTCAGAGTGGTGATTTGATTCAAATTGACCAATGAAAACAATAACAACATTGCATTTTTCACCGCTGGTGTCGCAAAAATCAAATTCGCTCAACAGTAAACTGGGCTTTATACAGCGTGTCTCACTTTAAACGGCCCTCCCTCTATATCTCAGTTATTAGTTATTGATATAAAAAGGGGTCGATTTTTCATAAAATTATATTAGGCATTTTTTTACAGCAAATCTAACCTCATATTATTGTTCTTCATGGTTCGAAACCCCCATATATAGGTATAGCAATACATCAATCAACGAACGCACAGAGTTCAATAATATTTCGGTTTGAAATTTTCTTACCGAATACCACTCTAGCTTCAATTAAAAACTGTAAATTTTTTCTTCAACACGAATTTGTAGAGTATTTTGTGCTGTCTTTGAAATTTCCAGTAATAATTGAAGCTCCAGTGGTATTATAAGTGAAAATAATAAGGGGTATCGAATCTGGCGATCGAGCTGGCCAATTAATCAATTCCCTTGTATAAATCGATTAAGTATTTCCTCCCAAATGCAGAGTATTTTTGAAGATACTCATCATGAAACGGGTGTCAAAAAAACATTGGAAACACCGTGTCACCAAGATATTTTGAGTGAATGTCTGTAATACCGGCTCTAAATTTCCTATGTTTTCTCTCTATACTATATAAAACTCTTGCGGAGCAATCAATTTCTCTTTTGTTATTTATCCGATTCTCTTTGGGTTTTTTTTTCTACGCCCCCCAAAGTCAGTGGAAACTTTATTTTTGCCTGCTTTTAACGGAATTCGATTGATCTTTCTGATCCTTCTGATATTTCTGATCCTCCTGAACTTCCTGACATTTCTGACATTTTTGACATTTCTGACATTTCTGACATTTCTGATATTTCTGATATTTCTGATATTTCTGATCTTTCTGATATTTCTGATCTTTCTGATCTTTCTGATCTTTCTGATCTTTCTGATATTTCTGATATTTCTGATATTTCTGATATTTCTGATATTTCTGATATTTCTGATCTTTCTGATCTTTCTGATCTTTCTGATCTTTCTGATCTTTCTGATCTTTCTGATATTTCTGATATTTCTGATCTTTCTGATCTTTCTGATCTTTCTGATCTTTCTGATCTTTCTGATCTTTCTGATCTTTCTGATCTTTCTGATCTTTCTGATCTTTCTGATCCTTGATATTTCTGATCCTTAATCCCTATGATCCTTCTGATATTTCCGATATTTCCGATATTTCCGATATTTCCGATATTTCTGATATTTCCGATATTTCCGATATTTCCGATATTTCCGATATTTCCGATATTTCTGATATTTCTGATATTTCTGATATTTCTGATATTTCTGATATTTCTGATATTTCTGATATTTCTGATATTTCTGATATTTCTGATATTTCTGATATTTCTGATATTTCTGATATTTCTGATATTTCTGATATTTCTGATATTTCTGATATTTCTGATCTTCCTTATATTTCTGATCCTTCTGATCCTTCTGATCCTTCTGATCCTTCTGATCCTTCTGATCCTTCTGATCCTTCCGATCCTTCTGATCCTTCTGATCCTTCTGATCCTTCTGATCCTTCTGATCCTCCTGATTTTTCAGATTTTTCAGATTTTTCTGATCTTTCTGATCTTTCTGATCTTTCTGATCTTTCTGATCTTTCTGATCTTTCTGATCTTTCTGATGTTTCTGATGTTTCTGATGTTTCTGATGTTTCTGATGTTTCTGATGTTTCTGATGTTTCTGATGTTTCTGATATTTCTGATATTTCTGATATTTCTGATATTTCTGATCTTTCTGATCTTTCTGATGTTTCTGATGTTTCTGATGTTTCTGATGTTTCTGATGTTTCTGATCTTTCTGATCTTTCTGATCTTTCTGATCTTTCTGATATTTCTGATGTTTCTGATGTTTCTGATGTTTCTGATGTTTCTGATGTTTCTGATGTTTCTGATGTTTCTGATGTTTCTGATGTTTCTGATCTTTCTGATCTTTCTGATCTTTCTGATCTTTCTGATCTTTCTGATGTTTCTGATGTTTCTGATGTTTCTGATGTTTCTGATGTTTCTGATATTTCTGATATTTCTGATATTTCTGATATTTCTGATATTTCTGATATTTCTGATATTTCTGATATTTCTGATATTTCTGATCTTTCTGATCTTTCTGATCTTTCTGATCTTTCTGATCTTTCTGATCTTTCTGATCTTTCTGATCTTTCTGATCTTTCTGATCTTTCTGATATTTCTGATCTTTCTGATCTTTCTGATCTTTCTGATCTTTCTGATCTTTCTGATCTTTCTGATCTTTCTGATCTTTCTGATCTTTCTGATCTTTCTGATCTTTCTGATCTTTCTGATCTTTCTGATATTTCTGATCTTTCTGATCTTTCTGATATTTCTGATGTTTCTGATGTTTCTGATGTTTCTGATGTTTCTGATGTTTCTGATGTTTCTGATGTTTCTGATCTTTCTGATCTTTCTGATCTTTCTGATCTTTCTGATGTTTCTGATGTTTCTGATGTTTCTGATGTTTCTGATGTTTCTGATATTTCTGATATTTCTGATATTTCTGATATTTCTGATATTTCTGATATTTCTGATATTTCTGATATTTCTGATATTTCTGATATTTCTGATATTTCTGATCTTTCTGATCTTTCTGATCTTTCTGATCTTTCTGATCTTTCTGATCTTTCTGATCTTTCTGATCTTTCTGATCTTTCTGATCTTTCTGATCTTTCTGATCTTTCTGATCTTTCTGATCTTTCTGATCTTTCTGATCTTTCTGATCTTTCTGATCTTTCTGATCTTTCTGATCTTTCTGATCTTTCTGATCTTTCTGATCTTTCTGATCTTTCTGATCTTTCTGATCTTTCTGATCTTTCTGATCTTTCTGATCTTTCTGATATTTCTGATATTTCTGATATTTCTGATATTTCTGATATTTCTGATATTTCTGATATTTCTGATATTTCTGATATTTCTGATATTTCTGATTTATTTATTATTGACGAGTTCCAATCTCGAAAGAGTTGTTGATCAAGTAACTATTAGTAATGTTTTATTTCATGTGTCAGTTCATGGTAAAAAATATGGGGAAACATGCATTTTCGTATTAAAAAAAAGTTGATGATGGCCGCGAGAAGACAAAACGTCGAACTCACAATCTTAGAATGCTATTTCGAAGATCACAAAATGTGGCAATGAAGAAGTTCTTTTGATTGTTTTTGTATTCCCATCAGTTATAAAGCAAGAATGAGATGAAATAGAAAATTCAATAATTCAAGTTTTTTCGAATAGTTCGAAAACTAAGAGCTATCGCGGATTTTTTTCACCATAATGATGACCATTGAATTCCGCAACATTGCCCCAATTCAAAGTTCTTTGTATGTCTTACGGTTCCCGAGATCCCAATGATGAGCGTCGAATTTGAATAACCCTGTATACTATTTTTCGAAAAAAAAAATGCTTTCGAAAAATTTTCCGTTCGATTTTTTTTTGTCGGAAACTAATCCCACCTACCATGGGAGCCGTTAAGGGAGGGGGCTCAGACAGAGCATTGTTCAAAAAGATCTTCATTTCAATTGACAAGTTCAGCCAGCGTTGAGAGAGAAAAAATATATCAGCCCTATTGTTGTCTTTGTCATCAAGATTGTAACTTTAAATAATGAAAATGCTATGATTGGGACTAAAAAAGAAGAAGACTTACATAACCTGTATAAAATTGGTTTGTTTATCTTGTAGTTCGTTTCCGTTATTACGATTATTTCGAATATTTTTGTGAGCATTGTAAGCTTACAATAATTGTTTAATAGTTCCAAACACATTATAATTGTGATATTAGTCTTCTATAGTTTTTTTTACGTCGCAATCATAACATTCTCGTTATTTTAAGTTGCAATCTTGACAACACTAGGGCAGACATATTTTCTCTCTCTCAACGCTGGCTGAACTTGTCAATCCAATGCATTATACTTTGATTTGAAAAAATGTGCCCTCCTCCACCTGAAATTTTCTGTAACGGCGCCCTTGCCACCAACCACACCTAACAACCACCCAATCCGCAGGGGCAGCAACCCTCGGAGGACGAGAATACTCCGCAGAAGCGCGTCGACAAGATCTTCGATCAGATGGACAAGAACCACGACGACCGACTCACCCTCGAAGAGTTCCGAGAGGGCAGCAAAGCCGACCCCAGAATAGTGCAGGCGCTCACTCTGGGGCCAGAGTAGCCCCAGGCGGCCGGGGGCGGTCTTCCTGCCGCCCCCGCTACGTCCTCGGGCGGTCTCGAAATTCATGGGGGGGAGGGTTGATTTGGGGGATGGGCGGTCGTGATTGTTGTTGTTTGTTGTGCGGGGGAAACGAGGAACCGAAAGTTGAAATCTGATATTTTTCCGGGTGTAAATAAACTACGCAACACTAGTTACGTCGCACCCCGAAATTTTGCCCCTGTTTAAATTTAAATAACTTTTTTCTTATTTGAACAATTTGAATTCTGTTTGCACTGTTCGCTAGCTCAGTCCTTCAGCATCAATCTTGTACTTCTTCGATACCTAAGATTATTTCCATAAAATTGCTACAGGATGTTTTTTGGAACTGTGCAAAATTTCTAAATTTTCAAAAGGATCCCAAATGAAGAAAAACAGTTTTTTTTCAACTTTAACAGCAGAGGCATGAAGATTATCTCATTACCTTTGGCCATTTCCAAAATTGCCTTCTTATCACTTTTCTTTACAGAGTGATCTCAAAAAACCAATTTTTTGGTTTTGCAGTCATAACTTTTGTCCCCATCAACCGATTTTCAAAATCCCAGGCTCATTTTGAAGCTGAAACCTCATATGAGAAGATTTGAAGATCAGAATTAACTCAAGATGAACATTCAAGATCGAGGGTTTCCTCAAAGGTGACCCAAATCTGAAACACTCTGTAAATCCCGACTGGGAGGAGAATTAAATGAAAATCAACTTGTTTTCGGAAGGATATTTCATTCTGGATACATCCAGATCTCTTTTTCTTTCAGTTGTCAAAAATTGTGCGTGCGAAAACCGAACTGAAACGCCATGTTGTAGAAAAAAAATCAGCCCAAAAAAATGCATGGTCCGTAACCAACGTAACAAGAATCATAATGAGTGACTGACAAGACAAGTTGAAAATTACGTTCTCGTGAAAATGAAGATCAGAACAGAAAAAACTATTCGTAGGTCTTTCTTTTCTGAAGATATAAGACTTCATAAAAAAATTAAAAAAAAGAAATCTGTATGCAACAAAATTTCAGGGTAACCTTCTCACCCCCTATACAAAGTCTTCCATCATGTTTT
Organism: Chrysomela aeneicollis; assembly: GCA_029955515.1. Classification (NCBI taxonomy): domain Eukaryota; kingdom Metazoa; phylum Arthropoda; class Insecta; order Coleoptera; family Chrysomelidae; genus Chrysomela; species Chrysomela aeneicollis. The sequence goes on along the minus strand of JARUHQ010000018.1, from coordinate 10,384,441 downwards.
GGATTTTTTTCGAAGAATATAATTTTTCAGACCCCCAAAAAAATTGTATACGTACTCCTATGAAACAAATTTTGTTATCTCTTGATCAACTTTTTCCACTGAACACAGCTATGGGTACCGCTTGTCTCGATTCTGAAAAATAACTTTTTTTCGCCCTGTACATCAAACTATGATAATTGGAGTACCCGAGTTTGGGCGATTCTTAGTAGTTTTGTACGAAACTCACGAGAATAATATGTAAAAAAATCGCCAAAATCTCCTTCCCCTTCATCCGTACCCAAAGTACCCCAAGGGGGGAAGGGGGGTGAAAGAATTTATTTTTTTTTAATCTTCGATCCCGATGTGGGGGTCAGGTGAAATATGTTTACCGATATATCTAACCGTTTGACCAGCAAAAATTTTACCCCAAAAAAATTTTGGGGGGGGGAGGAGGTGAAAAAAATGTTTTCAGTCTTTTTGGTGGTGATATTTTCGTTTCGATCAAACAACGTTTTGGATATTTTTCTTTTTTAATCGGGATTTCGAGGGGGTTTAGATTTGGGTCACCTTTGCAGAAACCCTTGATCTTTAATATTTATTTTCAGTCAATTCTAATCCTCATGTATGTTCATCTAACGTTTCAGCTTCAAAATGATCCTGAGATTTTGAAAATCAGTTGAAGAGGAAAAAAGTTATGACTGCAAAACCAAAAAATTGATTTTTGAGGTCACTCTGTAGATAAAAGAGATAAGAAGACAATTCTGGAGATGGCTCAAGTTAATGAGATCCCCTTTATGCCTCTGCTGTTAAAGTTGAAAAAAAACTGTTTTTCTTCATTTGGGATCCTTTTGAAAATTCCGAAATTTTGCACAGTTTCAAAAAACACCTTGTAGCAATTTTCTGAAAGAAACCTCTTGTAACAAAAAAGTACGAGATTATAGCTAAAGGACTGAGCTAGCGAACAGTGCAAACAGAATTCGAATTGTTCAAAGAAGAAAAAAGTTATTCAAATTTCAACAGGGGCAAAATTTCGGGGTGCGACGTAATTAGTGTTGCGTAGTTTAATATGGCGCATATAAATACACATTTTTTTCTAATTCAACAGACCCTGTATGTCTAACCGTTTGAGCCGTAACCCTTTATAATCAAAGCCGTTGCCGAGTTCGCCATGTAGGCACGCGATTATGGGACACCCGGTACACTCCCATAGGGTTTATATCAATCAACGCCGCCATAGCAACAATTAGACCTGTGGTGGTAAGGAAACCTTCGAAGTAATCAGATATCTGTCAATTCAATTTTGTGATTTGATTCAAAAATTGCAAAATCCGTGGTCGTTCACTTGTTTAGAAGTCGTTTAGAATAACAATAAGTAAAAATATTTCTGATTCCGAGATAGTAGAAGCAGCGGAAGCGTCACAAAAGTTATCGCGGAGAATTCAGCCGGAGAAAAAGGTACTCATCTTTTCCTAAGGAAAAAGTAATTGCATAAAAAGTGATATTTTCAACCTGTAAAACGTATTTTCCGTTATATACAGAAAGATAGTTATTTGTATGCTTAGGCCGCGAAATACCTTTTAAACGTACCGAAAGAACAGTTATCGCCGGGGCCGCTTGCGACCGAGTCAAGATAATCTTGAGATCGTTAAAAAGTTTCGCGGCCATGGCAACTCACTATTTTTCGTGCAATCGTTAAAATTATTAGACTGGATAATTGTAAATAAATATATAATTGCTCTAAAATCAACAGCAGTTCATATATATATTGACAGTTCTGGACAAAACGCAAAATGTCTGATGCTGATAGCGATATTTCAGTACCTTCCACTCCTACTGAACTCAAAAGCGTTGTGAATTCGGCGCTTTCCGTTTTAATACCCGAAAAATCTAAATGGCAGTACGTAAAATGTTACGGCGAGTTTAAAGATTGGTGTGACAAAATAATCCTGTCTTTGTAGTATTTTTTTTTCAAATGACATTGAACTCGGCTTTTTTATCACACTCAATAGGTTTGAGTGTTGTAATTTTAGTGCATAGGCAGGCAATGAGTTCAATCAAACTGATAATGATAATATCAAAACAGACTATGACAGGAAAACACGAAATGATGGAGTTTTAAAAATAATGTCAAATTGGAGCAAATTTGGAGAAAAAATTATATGTATACTGATGAAAATATAATGGTAAATGATTCGAAGTTGGTTAAGTTAGACAAATATTGCCTATTTCAATAAATCGGAAATGACCGTTTGCAAGATATACAGGGAAAACCAAAATGTGGTTTTCTTTTCATTCAAATTTACTATGATTTGTAGTGGTTTGAGTCTCAATACGACATTTCATTCTTCACTCTTAATTCTTCAAAAACGGACCTGTTTTTTTAATTAATCCAAGTACTTATCTTCCCGAATTCAGATGTGTAAAGTAGTTTTTATTTCTAGCGCAAATAAAAGAAAATTGACCATTTTGAATTTCCAGGTATATTTCGGAAAATATTTATGATATTCCATAGATATATTCAATGAATATTTCAACATTGGATGTTGGATGTTATATTTTTATTATCCAAATTTTTACGGAAAATGATATTTGGCCCCAAATGAACATGTTGTTCCCTACATAATATATCCTCCTTTATCCAATGACTCTTTTGGAGAGATAACACGTAAAGAAAAAGTCTTTGCCAACCGACAATTCAATTCACATTTTAATTCTGATATTATGTGTACAAAAGACTACGACGCTCAATTAAGAAAAAATACGAAAAAAAAAGTCACATTACAAGAATGAGTCACGTGGTTCACGATATCTTAACTCATCCTTGATATTATACATTCGTTAATTTTATCGAGATAATGTAAAAAAACATATTTTTTATCATTGACATAGGTATAGTATAGGGGGTGTTAAAAATTTGAGATTTCAACAATATTCCAAACCTACCTACCAAACTGAATTTCCTTTTTTTTGTTCAATTTCTTTCGATTCATAAAATTTCCGATCTCAGTTCAAATCCCACATTCCATCTTCAAATCTTCATAATAACTTGGAGATTTGTTAATAAGATTTCACTCGAAATTACGCCTACAGGTAGGTAAGTAATATGGAACTTATTTGTAAAAAACGTATCTAGGATTAGGAGAATCTCTACTCATCAATAAGTATTTTCGTTGAATCCAAATAATGGGAAAGTAAAATTTTTATTTTTTCATTGCCGTTGGGTTTTCTTCGAAAGCAGTACTTTGTCTCTTCCTATTTTTTTTTCCATTGACAAGTCTCGAATTTGTGATAATAAATACAGAGTGTGCCAAAATTAGCGTGAAAAATTTCAACAGGAGCTTCTACTACCGAGAATAAAACTTCTGTTGAAATATTTCACGGTAATTATGGAACATCCTATATATCGGAGCTTCAGTGAGTTCAATTACTATAGAGAGCACAAACAGATGACAATCAATTTAAAAAATTTTATTTGTTTGTGCTTGAATTTTAACTCTAGATGTGTGTAATTTCATGTAAGTGATCGTTAAAAGATGGTATAGTCACTGAATGTATTAGTTAACTATACAAACTGGTCGATATCCCTTATCGTAAATTTTTTTCAAATTCTTTCGAATCAATATCTATATAATTTCCCAACTTAGTCTATAATAGTTGGTACTCAAATAAAATCACTGATTCTTATTTTGATTTTTCGTTGTTAGTCGTGTCATAACCTCAAAAGTCATTTAATCAACCTATGACAGATAAAATATTTAAGTTTTAAACACGAGTGGTTTGGAAATGTCTTCAGAAATAATACATGAAACTTCATTTTCATTATAGCACTTCATAATTAGTTGTAACTATAAGTAACTGATGGCTAGAGTGGCAATCAGTTTTACATTTTGAATGAGAACTAAAAGTCAATACACTAGGTATATAAATTATAATCTCTATGCATGTTAATCCTAAAATATTCTAAAGAATTCAGTAGTCTGATGAATAACTAGCAACAAAATGATGACATGGTGTACAAAATATACAGGGTCGCTGATATGTATGGAAACGGTCGATTATTTCCTAAAGTGAGATAGCTAGCAAAAAATGTTGGGATACAAAAGTTGTAGGGTTTTTCAAAATCCATTAAACTAATGAAAAATTAAGTATACAGGATGAGTCAAAAAGTCAGGACGAAACAAAGTTGCTTTTTCTCTAATGGGACGCCCTGTATATTATTCCACATTTCAATTCTGCTCAAAATTCTGAACAAAATTGATGAAGCGCTTCATTTCCTAAATTCAACAGATTTCGAGATATCGAATTTTGAAAATAACTTTTTACTACTCTCATATTTATTAAAGAAAAAGCACGAAATGATGCATATTTATTATGAAAGTCACAAAATAAAAAAAGCATAATTGTTCAGGGTTGATTAAAATGCAATTAAAACAATAAAAAGTATTTTTTAATGAATGTCCAGGATATTTAAAATTTTATGAAAACAATAGTTAAGACAGGAGGAAAAGAGAGAAAACAAGTTTTAATAAACAACAAATTTTTCTTTGAAATTCTATTTAATAAGGTGCTCAAAGTGTTTACCATTTACCTCCTGACAGTAATGAACTCGCTGAACAAAATTTTGTAGTGAATCTAAAATCATGTGAGGAGGAATGGTAGAAATTTCATGCCTTATTCTTTCTTGCAACTCTTCGATATTTGGCGGCCTATTTTTGTAGACTACATTTTTTATGTGACCCCATAGAAAAAAGTCAAGTGGGGTCATATCGGGAGACCTAGCTGGCCATTCAATTGCTCCCCTGCGTCCAATCCATTTATTAGGAAAAGTTTCATCTAGATAGGCCCGTACCATACGTCCAAAATGTGAAGGAGCCCCATCTTGTTGAAACCATATTTGTTCTGCCGGCAAATTGGGATTGTTATTATTCGGGAATAATCGTCTAAGCTCTGGAATAATATGCTGCTGTAAAAGTGATAAATATCGTTCAGAGTTCAAATTTCCGTTTATAAAATAGGGTCCTATGACGTGTCCACCAATAATGCCACACCAGACATTTACTTTTTGTGGCCGTTGAGTGTGAACTTCCTCCATCCAATGTGGATTTTGGTCTGACCAATACCTACAGTTGTGTCGATTCACGTGCCCGTTTAAACAAAATGTAGATTAGTCAGAAAACAATATGTGGTTGACAAAGTTGACATTTTCGCTTAATTTATCCATAATAACTTCACAGAACTCGATTCTACGATCAAAATCGTCTTCACTCAATTCTTGTACCAAATGAATTTTATATGGATGGAATTTTTGCAGTTTGCAAATTTTTTGAATGGAATATCGACTCATGTTATGATTCAAAGCCCTCTGTTGTGCCGAATTTATTGGATTTTCCACCACATCTAACATGACATTCAAAGCATTTTCTTCATTTGTAACGCTTACTGGTCTTCCACTTTTTGGTCGATCTTTGACATCTCCAGTTTCATGAAAACGCTGCAATGTTTTTGAAACTGTTGATTTAGAAATTGGTTCCCGATTTGGATTTAAAAATATTCACTACTTGGTCACAACTTCGTCTTCTATCACCGAATCCTATGATCATTAAAATTTCAATACGCTCAGTATTAGTTAAACGTGCCATTTTTGCGCGAAACTTATTTACACTAAATGTATTTTTGACATGTGTTGTCAAGATCATCACTGTTAGACAAAAGAACGACGCGGCGTTGTTATGGAGCTGGAAACTTTCAAAGGTAACTTGATGGACTATGAACTTAATGGACTAACATTTTTGGATAATTTATTATAAGTTATTTTCAAAATTCGATATCTCGAAAACAGTTGAATTTAGGAAATGATGTGCTATATCAATTTTGTTCAGAATTTCGAGCAGAATTGAAATGTGGAATAATATACAGGGCGTCCCATTAGAGAAAAAGCAACTTTGTTTCGTCCTGACTTTTTGACTCATCCTGTATACTTAATTTATCATAAGCTTAATGGATTTCGAAAAACCCTACAACTTTTGTATCCTAACATTTTTCGCTAGCTATCTTACTTTAGGAAATAATCGACCGTTTCCATACATATCAGCGACCCTGTATATACTTATTGACTCTCATTTCAGAATTCTAAAAACATCATGGTATTATAAAACAAGCGAGTCAAGAAATTGGTTTCAGTCAAATTTGGCTTATTTTATTTCTGAACTAGACAGCAACTAGCATAATTATTATTAATTTACACGACCAGAATATATTTCATTTACTTGTTATACGATGTGAATTTCACAACCTTTCTGCTGCTTTCAGCAAAAACGGACGTTGTTAAATTTATAAAACAGACTTGTCCGAATCATCAATCATATTAACCTATAATTCTCGTCAGAGTCAGAAAATTCAACAAGAAACTAACTTTGTGATGGAAATCAATGAACGATTTTACTGTTGATGACTCAATATTTCTTGAAAGTTTCGTGATAAAAGAAAGGAAATTATATGCCTACAAAAGGCTACAAAACTATACGTAGGTATAATTATCATTATGTGCGTATCTGCGATACGACAAAGTATATGAATTATCAGTAACAGTTTTCATAAAAAAAAAATCCATAGCTTAAAATTTCATATGGTCGTGTGTGAAAATGGCTTCAATCCAGAGATTATTCGTTTGTATTTTGTATCATAGTAGCCATATTCTTGACTCAGTCTAGATATAGGTAAATAGTTACATGCGTGGTTGATACTCCTGAGCAAAGCAATGATTTTTACCTATTTTTATTATCGAATACGAAACTGATATGACCTTGGATCAACAAGCATCAAGCATTGATTGTTGTTGATCAGAGGGTTTGACAATACTTCCAATATGTATAAATCATATGATTTCAATGTATGTCTATATTATAGTCTGAGAGTCTGAGATCTTCATCCTCTCTACTTTTGAATCATTTAATCAGATAAACTAAACGAAATGGTCTTGAATAGACCTTATTGAAGGCTGAATCACACTGGTCTATCCTAATTGATATTGTTGGAGAAATAATGCCTATCAGCATTCTCACTATAAAAATTTATAGTCATTATAATTATAGTTCCACAATTCATAATCAAAAGAAGAAAAAACATATTAAACCTTGAAGTCAACAATGAGGACATCAGGTCAGAGTTCATTTTGCCTGATTAAATCAAGACTGATTCAAGAGTGGATGGGATAGGGAGCTCCATTTTATTCATAACTCTTGCACACTTATACTGGTGTAAGAATATTCAATCATCGATCTTTATACCTTTCCATTATCGATACTAACTAGTCATAGGTTTAACTAACAAATTTCAATCCTATCGCAACCAACATTTCTAGAAACTTGATCGGTAAGGCTAGACGTAGAGTTGTTATCTAATTTTAGATCATATATTCGATAGTGAGTATTTCGCACTTACTTATAAGTTTGTTTGTGATTAGATACTTGTTCCGTTGCTTTCTGCTTCCCAAACTGAAATATGGATACATTTTTATTTATTATTATCATTATTATTGTTAGTATGAATAAAAATGGGTAGAATTTTTCATTATTTAAAGATAATATCAGAAAATGGGCTCAACTTTATAGTACACAGTACAAATTATGCAAACTTAGCTGAAAAGTTTTTCAAAGAAAATCAGTTAATAATCCACTTGAACACATCATCATTAAGAACCTTTGCAGTTCATATAGAAAATCCAATTATTTGATTAATGTTGGATGAAAGTACTTATCTCGAGAGCTATACTCAGAACGATATGGGTATCGATCTATGCATAAGCTTTCGAATAAGCGCTTTCCTTGTTTTTTGTAGGCGAATAGAATCAATAGTTTTTTTCGAAGTTTCATGCAGGAGGAAGATTGAAAAGAGTAATGGTGGATTTATGCAGCGATTTTAAGTCATAAGATTTAAGTCGTAAGTTTTTAGTCATAAGTCGTAAGAAGTTCAATCATTGGTTTTCAATGTTACCATTCATACACTTGACATAATTTTTAAGTTGCAAGTCATAAGTTTTAAGTCATAAGAATGTTGGCCAACTTTCATCTCTTATGGCCTCAAACTTAAAACTGATCATATTTGCGCATGCGTTCGAAGTTTTCAAATCTGTGACGGTTTTTTATAGGTTATTGTCTGTGATTGTGTTGTTTATTCAAACTTATATCAGAATTATCAGATTATAAAAAGAAAAAATGGATATTGATGACTGAAATTGTAAAGTGACCACTGACACAACCACAGAAATTGACCAATGGGAGAAGTTACCCTTAAGACATGACAGTCCTTAATAATTCCTGCATAAATGGTGTTTTTTCATTTATGTCTTAAATCTTTTTACTAAAAACTTACGACTTAAAACTTATGACTTAAAATTGCTGCATAAATCCACCATAAATCTCAACCAATATCTGGAATCTTTGCCCCCACATAGCAATGTTTGACATCAATATTCATTCCGCCCATGCGCCGTTTATTTTCAAAAACAACTTACGCCAAGTTCGAAGTTAGTCGTAGATCTCGGCCTCACCAACAACAATGACACTTTTGTAGGTAGATATTTCAACCTCAGGTTACCAAATAAATACAAATCGAAATACAATCGAATTGGTTGAATACCGCGCACAACCTCTCTTGTCAATTTGGCCATTCTTTTCGCGCATGCGCGTCTTTCCACAGCCATAGCCGCCTCAGCCTGCGTTTTCATCACACACCACTTATTAGTAGGGGAGATATGGCACCAATTATGCACAAGGTTCCTGGGGTTCATCCCAATGTGTCATATGTGTATTTGTTTATCTCAATTCGTCTACGCCTGGTCATCAGATCAGTCTAGGAGAGCTTGTTTGTGAATGTGAATAAAGATGTCTATAATTGGGGTTGCAACTGAAACTGGAGTTCTAAACTGGCATCAATTGATATTGTGCTGTAATTGAATGTTATTGATCCTGTAGATTTCATGTAAATTTACCCTTATATTTGATTACAGTGCATATAGGATGTCATTGAATATTTGCCAACCATCATTTGCGAAAAATTTCATGAAATTGTTACGTTTTATTATGTCCCATGCCATTGTATTATCGTATAATCAACATCGTTCGATGAATGAATTATTATCAACCATTTTTATGATTTTTTGTTTTCGAACTTCTGTGATAATTACAATCATTATTGTATCGCAATAATAAAGAAGCTGTGTCTTATTGTATTTGCAGTTAGGCTGTTCTCGATATTTGTTTCGGAATGTGAAATTGTTATGTTTATTCATACATTAATTATTGTTACATTATGATGTGGATAATTATTGTGTTCTTGTTATGCAATGCTGTCCAAATGTACGAACACATTCAATATTATGTTAAAAACCATTTTTGATGAAAATCCGAAAATCCTCATGATATTCTATTTGTGTTTTGAACTGCTTATCTCTTCTAATATTAGAAAAATGAAAATATGCTAGACAAAATCGAAATAGACTTGTTTGTGGGTTCACTAAAAATGGTAACATAGAAAATGGATTCATCTGTTACTTTTGGGCCGCACTGTACATGTATTTAACTTTTATGTACAAAATATATATTGTAGCATGAAATTATATAATAGTTCTTAAATTGTTTGCTTTAAGGTTTCTATAATAAAATCAAGATTCAATGCACTGCGTTTCAATTCAACCATCATGCTCCTTAAGTATATATTGTAGATTGTAGATTGTAGGGAGGGTCTTTAATAATATATCTTTTGTGGATATTAACCCTCAATCTTATCGAGGCCTGGCATTTCGAGGCTTCTTGCGAAGTTTATCAGTTTCCTGAGAGCTATGTTCCTGACATCGGAGGGATTCAAGAAGGCTCCCCTTTCAGGAACTTGAGCCTCTCGCAAAGGAGTGCTGGGCATTCGCAAAGCAAATATTCTGCAGTTTCAGCGAAGTTCTCGCAGTAGCGGCAACTATCATACTCTCTGTTATAACCATCTTTTTGACGTGATATCTCAGTGTCCAGGGAGGAGTCCTGTTACCAGTTTCAAGTCTTTTTTGTCCAACTCGAGAAGCTGTTTAGCTTGTCTTTGACCTGGCACTTCATTCCAGTGAGATTTCATTTCATCTGCTTCCCAGCGTCGGAACTCTTCTCTCAAGTGGGCTTTGGAAAGTCCACAGAAGGGTTCTGGGCCGAGAAATTGTGTATTTGCCCCTTCTTTGGCACGGCAGTCTGCTTTCCTCGTTGCCTTCAACTCCCGTATGACCTGGCACCCACATCAAAGTGACCTGGTTGTTCGCTTCCAGTTATTTACAGTCCAAAGTCAACTTAGACTCACAAGTGTATGACTTCAGAGCTTTTAGTTCTGATAGAACATATATTGCCAAGCATATATGTATACTTACACAATAATTATATTTTTTTACGGCTGTAATTCAACACTCTCCTTTCTCAATTGTTTTTGGAATACGTGAATGAGATACAATATAAATGTCTCCAATTCAATTTCCTGACCGACCTTACCTGAACCTATTACCATTGTATAAGGACTATTAATTTTCACGCCACGTCTTTCATGTGATAGTAGTAGAAAAATAACTCACACGGAATGCTCAGTAATCGCATTCGTATGATTAGCAAAAAATATCAAATATGTTCGTGGAAAACCTGCTACCATTCGGTTTATATCAACATTCGTATACAAAGGAAAGTAATACTTTAAATGACGACAGCGAATGTCAATGTTCTTTCAGCCTATTTTACTATTAACTAAAGTGATGTAAAAAAATACAACATGGGTATCGTCACCAGAGAACAACAGGTTTTTGACTTGCCCACGTCACATATGAAAAAAAAGGCGTTAGGGAACAAATTCTTTATTTACTTCTGTGAATCGACCAATGAAGTGTGTTAAGTATCATTACCAACCTGTATCAAATTATCAATATTCAAATTAGTGCAAGAACGTGAAAAATTCCTCGATGAAGTGAAGCAACAATTAATATTCAATTCAAGATGAAGAGCTCTAACAGTTTGTTCCTCTGTAGCTTCGAAGAGGGAGTTCTTGGAAGGTGTCCAACAACCCTTATCCCTCCTCTCAATCTCTGAGTATCAGACACTCTCCTATTAAAAAAAGCCTCAATATCGTCCACCAAAGCCTTTTCTCCAGCAGATGGAGTATCCTCAAGGACTACACAAGCAGCGGGGTGATAACCATCTCTGTCATCAGGAACACCAAAGACTCCCGCCTCTTTGACTCGAGGGTGTTCTAAAAGTATAGCCTCCAGGGCAGAAGGCACTATGTGCCAGTTTTGGTACTTGAACATCTCCTTGATTCTATCGACGATGTAGACACAGTTGTTCTCGTCGTAGTAGCCTACATCTCCAGTCTTGAAGAATCCTTGGTGATCGTAGTAAGGGGAGGAATTGATTCCGTGGTAGCCTTTCATATTGTAGATGGTTCTGATGTGGATTTCTCCACGTTTGTTACAGCTTAACGTTCGTTTTGAATCCAGATCGACAACCTGTAAATATTTACAATGTCACAAATCTACGGAAAGATTTTTTGAACTATGTTTTCCCTACGATTATTAGTACCCACCTTAATTTCTACATCCCTGATTGGTTTCCCTACTGACTCTAGCCGATACAGGAGGTTTTTGTCTCTTGTAAAAATAAATGATGTCGAAAAACATGCAACCTCTGTACAACCATAGACAAATGAGACGTTAGATTCCTTGAATAGTTCTCTAGTTCTAGCCAGTTGTTTGGAGCTAATTTTACTCCCTCCAATAAGATAAAGTTTGAGAGAAGAGAAATCATATTTTTCCGGGTTTTTCACATTCGTGAGTTCATAAGCAAATATTGGTGGGCTAAATAAGAGCGTAACCTAAAAATGAAAAAATATATAAGCACTTTTCTAACGTTTTTACAAATGATTCATTCGAAGCTGTAAACTAGAGTAGTATAGTTATGTCAGAACAACAAGCCCACTAGAATAGTAACACCCCAAATTGCCTGAAGCCAACATGAAGTTCATATTCATATGTTTTTCCCCCACAGAGGTTGCCACATCGTAACATTTGAAAGTGGTAATCATCCCAAGACCACATTTTTTCAAGGTTCCCAAATATACATATATATATCCTTCGGTTGGTACTTATATGAGTCATATCAGTGTATCAGAAGCTATGTATTCAATGTCCGTCATATAATACAGTGCCTCATTTATATATAAATGGTTTATAGATAGCACGTATTTCTGGAATTTGCTGTATTTTTGGTGAATGCGCCAACGCAGCTTGTTTCGTTCAACCGATAATCAACTGAATTGTGACAGTGACAGCTTGCGAAACGTCTCGATTTCAAATCAAATTTTGTTCAATGATTCATTGAACGGCATATTTCCAGTTTTGTGGGAAAATTTTATTAAGATCCTACATGAAAACTTTGTTTATTCTGTTTAATTCGAATTCAAAGGATGGTGAATCGCTATGAAATTTGTGAAAGACAATTTAGAAGTCGTGACCAGAACACAACATTGCACTGGTAAATTACTCAGTGTCGTATAATTCGTTGTATAAACATTATTCATCCACCCTCATATGCAAAACGATTTTTGATAATTTAAAAACATTCTCGGGTTTCCCCGTAATGAAAAGTTAGTGAAAATATGATCAAGAAAGAGATTATTTCAGGAGACGCTATAGAGTTTGCTCGTAAATAAACTCTAAGGGTGTTTTAGAGCGTTTCTGAAAACTACTGGCTCATGTCCTGAGATCTGTTGTTTACCTTGTATTTCTGGATCATGCGAAATAGTTCTTCGGCATCGAATTTTTGAAGAATCAGCCTAGTACCACCATATTCTATCGTGACAGTCAGTATCAGAACAGCAGATATCCAAAAGAGAATTGCATAGTTCAGAGTTACTGATGGATCTTGAATAAAATGACTGAAATCACATAAGGAGCTATAACTGTATGATGCTAAACCAGGTCTACAAATTCACCATCATCCATCCACCTTATTGGTTACAGTTATAAAACAAAACAGAGTCTCGCCTATCAAGAATATGGGTTCAATTATATAGGATGACTAAAGAGTGAGTATATCTCATCATTGGAAAAATATCTATATTATTTTCCCAATGGACTGAAATTTCACATACCAAACTGATCATAACTAGCCTTTTCAAATGATATGTCCAAAGTTATTCAGAATTTGTATTAGTCTCTGTCTATAAATTCTAATGACAATACGATCTTGGCCTTGATGAATGGGTTAAGTTTTGAGATGGGATGAATAGTGAGGTTGAATAAAATTGTTTTCGTAATGTTTTCAGTCACGTGCTCATTTTGATACTCACAGAGCATTCCTCGCCTCATTTATAATCTTGAAATGTGATATACAAATCCCTTTGGACAGTCCAGTAGTCCCACTACTATACAGAATGAAGGCTGTATCATGACAATCGGCGACAGCCGTCGGTCTAAATGACATTTCCTCTACACTCGGTATCTGCAAGTCTGCGAAAGTTGTGAACTCCACAGACTTTCCCATGACGATCAACCCCGGTTTTATCTCCAATGCTTCGAACGCTTGGATCATGCTCTGGACCAGATCTTCCTCGACGAAAACGAATTTCGGGATGACGGTTTTCATGCAATGTGCCCATTCTCTCGGGGTTTGAGTCGGTGCTACTGCAGATATCACGGCACCGAGATACAAGGTGCTCAAGTGTGGTATGACCGTGTCAATCGTGTTCCTGGTGCAGCTCATCAAAACGTCATTTTGGGTAACACCGAGTTTTCTCAGACTGATTGCCACTTTTATCGATCGCGAAAGTACGCTGGAATAGGACTCTTCCTGACCAGTAGCTCCGTCGATCTAGATAAAGTAATCAATTTTTCTTTAACCTTCCTGGGATTGTAACCTTCCACAATCAAATTAATGAAGAAAAACTCATTGCTATTATTCCATATAATAGAAACGTTCTCACCTGAAATATCTTATCTTTGAATTTATCAGCTTGTTCGAAAAAATATTCCCCATAACCTCGACTATACTTGGGGAATTTACTTCTTCCACCTGAAATTATGTAGTCGCTCATATTTTAGTTTGAACTGCATCAAGAAGTGTGAAATGCTCGGTTATATAGGATATCACCAATTATTCGAAAAGTGTGAACACATGGAACATTTTTCCAGGAAATGCACTGATCAGAATATGTAGATCTTCATCATGCCATAGTTTCTTCTCTAATTTACGATAATTATATATTATTTGGTTTTTGAAATGCATGGCTTTGCGTGCAGAGCAATTTTCATGGCTCGATGACAACTAACTCATACTCTTGATCATAACTCCTACTCAATAACTACAATAATGGAAACCTATATTTTCATCAACGATATAGATTCTTTTCAAGTCAACGCTTTTATTATGATTGCAACCCATCATTCTGATGAGAATGCAGCATATATCACATCAGGTGGTATAGGTATATTGATTCGCTTATTTATAAAATGATGTGTAAAATATAAGATATGCCGAATCATTCTTCCTGAAACTTGTTTACTACCGGTAGCATTAGATAGGCCAAATGGCATACCTATGTATAATGTCAATAATATTTCAATTATTATACAAATTCATAACGAAAATTCTAGACGTCCATTTAGGATTCTGCAATGACATTCTGCAATGTACATATTTCCATTCTCTCTTCGAAAATTATATGATTTTTATATTTACTGCTAGTTGCGAGAACGGGGAAAACCAAAATGTCCGAAATGGACCGTTTTCTTCTTTGCGCTGGTTCCTTTATTTTCTGGGATATTGAAAACTTCCTTCTCTGTTTTGAATTTGCTTCGATGAACTGTGCTTTTGATTTTCAATACGACGTTTCGTTCTTCATTTACCATTTTCGAGTTTCCAATAATAGTAGTACGAGATAAAAAATACGACCTGTGTATTTAAAAATTGCTTTTCCTCACCTCGAAATAACAGAAGATATAAATGATTTTGAACAAAAATTTGATGCTTTTGATTTTCAATAAGTACGACGTTTCGTTCCTCATTTACTATTTTCGAGTTGCCAATAATAGTACTACGAGATAAAAAATACGACCTGTGTATCAAAAAATTGCTTTTTCTCACCTCGAAATAAAAGAACATATAAATGATTTTGAACAAAAATTTTATTTTGATCACTGATGCCCATATTCATATTTTCAATAACAACACTGTATTTTATCAGCCGAAATAGCTCAGTTGGGAGAGCGTTAGACTGAAGATCTAAAGGTCCCTGGTTCGATCCCTGGTTTCGGCAGTGAATTTTTTGATTTTCCTATATTAATTTATGAAAATAATGAAAAAGTTGCATCGGCCGGGAATCGAACCCGGGCCGCCCGCGTGGCAGGCGAGCATTCTACCACTGAACCACCGATGCTTGTTAGAGATAATCGATTTTCAATAGTTACGTGACCTTCGATAACTCCTCAATGGCATTAGAATGATATAACTTTCATGGAGTAATTTTTTTTTATTGATGAATAACGCCCCAATCGGATATTTATTCATATCCTTTATCTTTTCATTATGAGCTGAAAGATCTCAATGATCTCATTGCAGTAATGGTAACTAA
The DNA here is from genome assembly GCA_029955515.1 of Chrysomela aeneicollis. Taxonomy (NCBI): domain Eukaryota; kingdom Metazoa; phylum Arthropoda; class Insecta; order Coleoptera; family Chrysomelidae; genus Chrysomela; species Chrysomela aeneicollis. The sequence goes on along the minus strand of JARUHQ010000018.1, from coordinate 10,368,823 downwards.
ACAAAATATTTTTATACTTTTTCCATATTCTGAAAAACAAGTGCGCCCCAAATCTCAAATGTGCGGCCATATTTTATATTGCATATTGATGATATAGTAATATCTGAAACCGGAACATTCAACTGCAACCACAGGCAACCATCAGCACCTTGCCTCTTCATTCACTTTTTTTTTCTGTACATTTATTCGTTGTTCATTAATGTCAATTACTCTTGTATCGTTGTTTCATTTTATGAAGGTTTTGGTACGGGATGATTATGATAGCAGGGGTTTCCCGAGAATTGACAGCAAAACAAGTTTTCAAACAGCGGTCTGTACGATTGCGCCCTCTTCAGAAAAACACGGAACTCATCATGGTTTATTCTGATAAGTGCCATAAGTGGTAAAGCCAATATTTTAGTTCAACCAAAACACTTACAGAATAGAGTGAATCAGTGATTACTATTTCACCTTTCACCATCATCTCCCTTATTTTAGAGGACAGGCGGAGTCCTCGAGGTTGGAAGTCAAGTGAATGTTGTGAACGTCTACTGAAACGTGCAAATTAATGAAAATACAACCACAAATGATAAACTAAGTGAATTTTAGAGAAAAACAACAGGTTCCTGTGTCTCTACGCCGGTAACCAGGCCGGATGACAACGGATTTGTCGGATAAAGGGGCTTTTACTTGTATCGAAGAAAACTGGTTCCATCATTTCTACGCCGGTACCCAGGCCGGATGACATCGGATTTGTCGAATGAAGGAGCCAAAATAGTATCGAAAAATTGGCACCGAAAGGAGTCAGAAGCATAAGCCAATAGAAGAAGAAAATATAGATAAATTATATAAACCACAACACAGGGAGGAGGTGATGGATATAATTCCGGACGCATCTTAGGTGCAGCCTCATCCCTATACGAAGTACCTGGGTAAATAACCGAAACGGTTGAGCCCATATTGAAGTAGGAAGGAAGGAAGGATCTCCCTTATTTCCACTCCCTTCCACCATGCGTTCTCCATTATCTACAATCAATAATGAGTAAACAACTCAATAGGAATATTTTTCTCACATATAGGGATTATACATAGAGAGGTATATTTATTTAGTAGGTAAACCTGTTATACTGGCTAGACTTGAAGTATAATGTATAGTTACTTGAAGATATTCTTCTCGTAGGACTCTTTTTCTCACATTTCCGATTGTTGTTCTGGGAAAGTGATCCATAAATACAATTCTAGTTAGACGAATGTTTCTTGGAGCTCTTTCATTGAAGTACCTGTGAATAATCAAAAAATTATCACCGAACATTATACCAGTTTGCCCAAGATCGGTAACCGTACCAAAAGGTACTTTCTCATCATGCATTGCCACTTCTTCAGCTCTGTTGCCGTTTAGTATTATTTGTTTATATTTTTGCAATAAACAAATATATCATCATACAGAATGGAAAATAGACGTGCCTTCACTTTGGAAAACTCACTTCTGTAGAGCCTCTGATCCTATATCTACGTCCTTATTCTTCTTTTTGATGATCGCGATGATCTCTTTCTCATTTCCAATCAACACAGCGTCCTTGACAGCAGGATGGGTCAGTAAAACGTCCTCCGCTTCCATTGGACAGCAAAGCTCTTGATTGATTTCGATCATGTCACAAATTCTACCTTTGATATACAGCCAACCGTCTTCGTCATACATGCCATAGTCGCCCGTTCTGAAGAATCCTTTCTCGAGAGACGACAGAGTTTTTTCGGTATCTTTAAAATATCTGCAATATAATATATGAAGGAATGCATGATGTGGGTTCCTGAAATTAGAGAGTATGGCTGTTTTTAAGCTTTTAGTTCGGATGACTAATCTCATAATGTATGAGCCACCATCAATGTCCTTCCAGTTCAAATAGTCTCAGACGGTATTTCTGAAAAAGTTTTCAATCCTCCTACTTCGAAGATCGCGTTGTTAGAGGTTAAGTTTTAACTCTGATGAAAATGTTGGCGATCATTCTGCACTTATCATGTGATCTGAGTACGATGAACAATTTGTATTTTGAACTCAAAAACCCGAATTTCAAATTTCTGTTGAGAACAAACCACTATAGTTTTCGTGATAATCATTGCCAAAGTTCTTTATCTCGCAAATTTTCGGCAAGTCAGTGGTATATATGTTTCTTTCTTCAATACATATCAAAAAGAAGATATAGATATCAGTAGAAGGTGGAATTTCGAACTTTGGCTTGGATAATCTCGAAAAGTCGTGGTTTGTTCAAGTTTTCACTACCAAATTTTGATTTCTCTGTGGTCAGAATCCGTCAATACAAATAAAAATGATCAACTTAGCATTTCTAAACATAAAAAAATTAAAAATGGAAAATTCATGAATTGGACAAAAATGTTTGAAAGAGAAAATAGTCCATCCAATCAAATATATCAAACATCGTTTGAAATGAATATCTGGTAGAATAAGAGCAGAAGAGTGTTTCTTTCTTCTGCCGCATGGTGTCGCCACTTCCAACTGTCTCTTGGAACGCCGCTCACTGCGGTCAAATAGACGCGACGAAAATGCATTGGGACAGACAACGCTTCCAGTGGAGATCTCACGGTCTCTACTCGGATAACCACCCTGCACTGATGAGGGCCAATAAGCCCGAAACCGGTCTGTAGGTTGATAGAGTGCCTGTCCCGATGTGAATTTGTCACGTCTTAGGAGGAAAGAAACATTCGCGATGTGCATTCACAGTGTGAATCGTTGCATGGACTACGAGCAGATATAATAATTCATGTTCTGCGTGGTATTTACCAGGAAAGTAGTTGTTTTCTGCTCGCGTAGTCTACCCAGACATTAATTTCAAACTATGTTTGATATTTTTAATTGGATAGACTATTTTCTCTTTCAAAAATTTCTGAACATACTATAGTGTATGTTACTATCGCCACATTAAATTAGAGTTGAATAATTGAATACCCCAACATCTGTCCATCTCCGTTGTAGTATATTTCACCATATTTATCTGGACCAAGGTATTCCTTCGTCCTAATATCTACAACTCGAATTTTGCAATTCAAGGACAGAGATCCTACGGACATTGCCTTGTGTAGTGATATATCGTAGTACTTGATCCTGGTTGCTGCAATACAACCAGTTTCAGTCAGGCAGTAGTTTTTGAGGAACTTCACATGGGGCATCAGCGCTTTCAATGTTTTCACATCATATTTGGTGGTATTGACTGTTCCGATCATAACGCATTTCAAACAATTCAAGTCATAGTCCTGCAATTTGAGTGGATAAGAGAGAACAATAATTCATCACATATACCGAGGGGCAAACAACTCCTCAAAAAAGCGTACACCATATTTAATATACTTGTAATTAAGGTATTTAAAAGCTATTTGTGATTACTTAAAATAATTAGCAAGTATTTAGAAGTATTTAATATACTTGAAAGAATTGAAAATATTTAGAAGTCATGAGTAGATTTTCGAAACATTTAAGGTTAATATTGGTAATACAGCAGTATTTGATAATAAATAGAGGAATTAACAAGTATTCAAATCTATTTCAACAACTTAAGAACTATTTAATGATATTTATCAAGGAATCAAAAGACCTGGAATATAAATCAATATTGATTTTTCCTTATTATGAATAATAAGTAGCTGAATAATTCAAGGTTCTGAGAATATTTGGTATGGCATATCATAGTGTTCCGTTTAAAAAAATCGACTTCCTCAAGTTTATTTAATAATCCAATATGCGTCAAAATTTATAGGATTTCAGTAGGTACCTATACTGACCAGAAAAATTCGAGGACAAATTTTACATTTTTTAATGATGTTGTATTTGCTGTCGAAAATTGAAAATTAATTTATGTCGATAACAGAGGGAGATATACTATAGCCGAGGCAAATATATTCAGAATATTTTGTATACTCCGAAAATCCAATATTATAATGTAATAATATGGTGTTTGTTTTGATATTTCAAAGTTGGTTTAGTAACACTAGATCTGGCAACAGGATAGCAGTAAACATATTTTCAGAGGCTTTCCTATGCCTTTCAAAATTTAAAATAACAGAAAGTATTAACAATCAGCAATAATACTGGTGTAATCGAGGGTGTAATGATATAATAATGATTTTTATGATTATTCTTCAGAAGTAAACAACTAAAGTACAAAAAATACGTTTTTTCTCGCGTGAACTGAGAAGTGAAAAAAAATATCAGTCATGGAAGAATCATCACAAGCCGTCGGGACGCGAACGGGTAAAAATCCTAACCGACATCGGAGCCGATATCTGATATTTCAACGTGCATCTGATATATTTAAAGGATTTAAAAATGTATTTAATGTACTGAAGATGTAATTAAAGCACTTAAAAATATTTAAAATAAAGAAAAAGGATTTAGAAAGTATTTGAAAGGTAATTGAGAAAATGAAGACGTACTCAAGAGACTGAAAAAATAATTAACAGGTATTTGAAATAATTAAAAGTATTTAAGTACTTAAAAATTCAAGGTGTACACCATATTTAAGAGTTGTTTGCCCCTACATATACTAATGGTACCTTTATAGCCACATTGGTCACTAGTCTCATGGCCAGGTCGGTCCCAAAAATGGCATGTCCGATGTTGAAATCGTGTAAAATCTTACAAGCGCTTCTTTCGGTGAAAGCGCCTGGTAAAATCCGAGTGGTATTTGACTCCAAAGACAAACACGTGAGTACGGTTTGTAGGAACCAAGATAGCGGGAAAAAGGACAAGATTTTATCGGGAAAGTCGAATATGTCTTGGAAAATAAGCGTCTGCACTACGATGTTCTGGTGGGACAAGCACACGAGCTTGGGGTCACCGGTCGTCCCTTGGGAAGGTAGAATAAAAGCCACGGATTTTCTGGGGTCTGTGATGAATATCGGCTCGAAGCTCTCATCCTCTTTGCGGTTTGACAACATCTTGCTGAACTGGGATGCACTGGAGCCTTCGCTGCTGAAATTGACTATCTGGGTGTTGCAATTCAAGGTGGCCACAATTCTCTCGATCTGACTTATGGTCCTGGAGTCACTAAAGCACATTTTTGGCTTCAACTGTTTCATTAGCTCTCTGCATTCTCTGTGGCTGAAAGCGGGATCCAGTGGTGCTACTATAGCTCCTATGAATAGAGTGGCCAGAACTACGATCGTTTGGTCAGCGTTGTTTCTACTGAAGATGACGACGATGTCGTTTTCTACCAGGCCCAGGCTCACCATCTCTTGAGCTAGTTTAATTCCCCTTGCACGTACAGAACCTTTTGTTTCAGTTATTGAAGATACTACGTCCACCTTCAAACACAAATGAAATCAGCTAGATTCATCTGATTTGGTTTTCAATTATTGGTGATACGAGAAATGAAGTTTTGATTACGTAGAATATAAAAATTATTATAATTTTCTCTTCTATCTACCTAGTATATAACCTACCCACACCTAATTCAAAATACCTTACCTGCAAAATTCTATCCAGTTCGCTTCCTAATTTATCATAGTATCTCCTTCCAAGTCCTCCATACTCTTTGAAAAAAGACAGCTTGCTTCCAAGTATTTCGAGACTACTTATCGTTTTGCTCCTTCCTACCTTATTCGTACTATTCACAGTTGATTTGCTCAGATTACTGAATTTGCTGGTTTCCGACCCTTCTTTCTTTGGCAGTCTGGGAGGTCCATTATATGATATAATATCTGGTTGATTATTCACTTTAATTTTTTTATCCATTTCACATAATTTGTGAAAATCCCAACGTTCACCATTATTGTCATTTTGACAGTATAGCTATACTGTTCACTAAACACTCGAGATACAACTCAGTAAACACTCGATATTCGCTTTACAAATCTCAATGTTCACAATACTAGCTTTCTTTCTAAACTGATGACTTTCTAAACTAAAAACTGCCTGGTACGCGCCATGCACTGCGCTCCTTTTATTTAGACAAAATACTCATTTCAGCAAAATCTTGAAATACCGTTCATTTTCGAGAAACTGAGACGATTACGTATGTCAGCGACCAATGTTATCGCGAGGCCATAAATCAACTAGACGCGCGATCCGCCGAGATAATGACTTCCGGTGTTCTCAGAAATGCCAGCACGGTTCGTAACAATATCTACGTCTTGTCAGTGGTTAACTAATTATTTCTGGTAGGTATTGTGAATAGAAATCGAGATCGATATTCTGTCTCTTCATCTTCATTTTTTTGAAATACGATTTTCCGTATTTCGAGTATACTAATTCCGAATCATCTCGAATTGAAAAAAAATTATCTACAAAAATATTAGTGAGTGACAGTTACAACAATAAAAGGAAGACGATTGAATAATCAATTTTTCCGATGATGCTACAATAAGGCACAATAAACTTTTTGAAAAATTCTTAGTTTAAGATATTCGTTTACGTAGATCGATCATCTATACTCAGTGAGTTTGCGAATAATGAGGTGGTATAGTTTAGCTGAAACGGCTGAATCAAACATTCTCCAAGATACTTGACAAATATATATTATCACACATAATTATACAATATACAAAATCTAAAACATACCATCACTAATACCAATAGGTACCAAAACAGCCAAGAACAATATTAAATTCCTCAGTACCAACCTCCAGTCATTGGGTACAGCATAAGGAAGCAATACTTTGGTAATATCATGCACCTCGTGCGAAGCGCACACGAAAATATAGGATGTCACAATCAGGTTCAACACCGGATAGCCCGGTATCAACACCAACACTCCGTGAGTATCAGCCGCCAGCCAGATGTGATACTGACTGATGAAAAGTTCGAGATATATCTCCCCGAACCAGGCAAATAAGCTGGAATATCGAGTGCGCAGCACCCCCGAAATGTTCCTCAGCAGAATGTAACTCACTATGGGTATGAACACTATGTAGGAATGAATCTCGTTGCACTCCAACTCAGTGCGGCAAAGGAATGTCAACACTACGTACGAACCTATACCTACAAAAGCTGCGAGCGTGGCTGACAACGAGATACCCCTCGAGAACAGATTGGAGTGATTATTGTCATCGAATATGTTGAATCTCTGCGCAAGCACCATTATGACCCCGAAGGCCATACCGTACATGGCGGAGTAGCGGTCTATCTTCCATCGAGACCACCACTCGTGAATATCGTCATCAGTGGTCACAAACAAGGCCTTCCAGGGCCTGGTGACAAATACCTTCTCGAAGAACACTTCGGACATGAAGAGTATCGTGATGACGCTGAACAAACAAACGAACTTGATGAGCAAGTAGAAATACTGCATGACATTGTTCTCCGAGCTGGACGCAGTGATGTGCGGGGGGAAGGCAACAAAGCAGTAAATCATGAGATACCAGAAGGACAAGAGCGGTGCGAAATAGTAGAACTGATAGGGCCGGTTCATGCAGAGACACAGCGTGAAGGTCGTGAAGTTCAGCTGGAACAGCATCCGGCAGAAGCTAACCACACTCGTGTCGTTCCTGTACCAAACATAGCAGAACTGTTCGTAGCCCAGCAGGAACAGATAAGTTGAGATCAGGACTTTGATGTGCATGTTGATCACCAAGATCTTCGCCGCCCCAGTCACGTGGTACACCAGGATCACCAGCTGCATGAACCCCTTCCACTCGTTGAGCTGGTCCCTGTGCAAGACCTTGTTGAATTTGCTCTCCTCCGTGAAGAACAAACCCAGCACCGTCACGTACCCTATCGGCAGCCAGAAACTGAATTCGGAGTAGTATTTGTTCTCCTTCATGAAGAAGTTTGTGCGATCACAGACGAAGAAGTACAGCATGATGACCGTCAGTTTGGACATGGCTCGGAAGAGGCCGTAGTAGCTCGTCACCGATGATTTTTGCACCAGGAAGTCAGCCTCGGGCACCCTTTGGTACTCGTGGAAGGGCCTGCCTTTGCATTTCATGATCAGGCGCTGGAGAATCATGAAAACTGCAATGGAGACACTGAAAATATAAATAAAGGTAGGATACGAATGACTGGAATGAAAATGCGAGCCTTTGGATTATGAAGGAGGATGGGAGATATGTTAGGGTTTCCCAGCAAGAGATGTGCCCATTTCTATGAAATTTCTTCGATCGAACGATCTCCAGCATTTCGCGATTAGTTCAGTCGGTCAAATCGAAAATCGAACTCAAAACCGTTCAACAATACAGAAAATAGTATCGGCACAAACAAAATGGCAGGCAGTGATGTTACGATTTCGCTCCGCTAGAGGCGCTTTTGTCAGTGGAGATCATCAATTTGATTATTTGCTTTAAATAGAATGATACAACGATTTGAGTGTGAGAAGCCTCATAAATATCTACCTACTTGGAATCAGTGTGTTAACATCGGTTTCTAGGTTATTTTGTTCGTATTTTTTGCATTTCTAAATAATTAATATTTGGTCATTTTTTCCTGAATTCCTGAATGGAAATTCTGGTAAATATGCTTACCATATTGCCAAAACTGCAAATGTGACAACTTGCAATGTGGTTTTTGTTTCAACTGAACTACAACATGTACCGTCATTGAAATTCATATTATCATTACAATACATATTGAGTAAAATTTGTGCATCATGTCTGAGTGGTCTCTGAGCTAAATGAATGCCATCTGGACTTTCCTGGATCATTCCCTGACCAACCAGTCTTGAACTCCACCAGACATCTATGGAAGAATGAGAGAAAACCTTAAAAGAAACACTTTGATATTCTTTCCACTGAATAGTGCTGAAAGATCTTGACAAGGACTTAACATTTCAAACAGTACATTATAAAGCATAATCTGAGAATATATAAAACAGGGGTTTTGGTTTGCAGTAATAATTGACTTGATAAAAATAGTAATCCTACAACTTTTTGAACAATCTTGTTTATTTTTTCACTTATATACTGAGTGTCCAGAAATATCAGATTTCTGACATTAATGTTTCTTGAAAAAATTCAGAACACTCCTATAATATATTAATGAATACAATTATATGATATATAACCATGAAAGTCCATTTCAGAACATCAATAAGTAACCCATGTCCCATGTCTCAAATCTTACTTTTTTGTACTTTTTGTGATTTATGAATCACACCTAATATGACCTTGTCAAGATTCAGCCTATGTGTGTTTATCAACCTCTAGTGCTGCTTTGTTGTAAAGTTCAATGATATCATTAGTAACCATTTGGTGCTCTGGTTTTAGTTTTGCTTCATTCACAGGTTCTTGTAATGCCCATAAAATCTTAGTTTTTCTCTTGAATAACTTTTCCACAGGATGTATCAGCTTTGTTACATTGAACTGATATTCCTGTAGTGCTGATAATGATCCATTGGAGGTTATTATAGGCCATAAAGCACAGCCTATAATAATAACAGAAGGAGGATTTGTAGTTATTTGCCATCTCCTGAAAGTTCAAGAAAGAATAAATCTAGATGATCTCAAATATTTTGCTCTTACCTGAAAACATCTATTATATCATTTGAAAGGAATGGTGACCATATGAAATCAACATTGATTTTCAATTTACCATCCACATGAGACAAATTTGTAAAATGACCAACTGGATTTTCAACAATATCCTCATCTTGTACTAACTGTTCAACAAATGCTCTATACATTTCTCTAATTCTGGTATCACCAATGAATACAAAGTGAGTATTAGAGTCATAATAAGCAATATAACGTAAACATCTTCTTGTATCACTGAAAGTTGATTTCATTAAATTCATTTCAGAATGGAATGGGGCATGGAATAAGTATATGCATTACATTTTTGTATAAAAGTGTAGCATGCACCCATAAGGTTGCCACTCTTGGTCAGCCTTGTATCTACCATCAGAAAGTAGCCATTTACAAGAATTGGAGCCTAGAAAAAAGAAAAATAATTTCTCATTAGTTTCAATTATTCAAGAATTCTACCAAATCTGAAATGAAGAATTCCATGGTAACAAGCGAATCCAACTACCAAAAGGAAAGCTATTCTCTTAGCATTCTTTGAATTTATCTGATCAATTATTCCTTCGATATAAGTCGTTTCAGTAGTCATAATAAACAATATAAGTTTGGACTACATTATTCATTATCCATTTTAGTTCTACTAGATTCTAGAATCTAGATTAGATTATTTTGTTGTTATTTTTGTTTCCATTACTTCTTCTTCTTCTGTTTGGTTTATTGGATTTCTGGCTCCTTTCGGTGCCAATTTCTCCATCAGGTAAATAAGTTTACCATCCTTGGGTTATGACGTCTGTCTGGTCCCATTGCTGTCAAATGTCACTGTCAATGCTGTCAAATGTCACTGCTGTCAAATGTCACTGTCAATGCTGTCAAATGTCACTGTCAATGTTGTCAATGCTGTCTTTGGTCTTTGCTGTCTTCCGTCTTCCTGTATTTGGTTTTGGTACTTTTGGTGGATTTCACAAGATTACAAAATTACTTGTTGATGTTTAAATAATAGGTACTTGTTTTTATCTGTTTGCCTGTTGAAATTGAATTATCTGTATTTCTTCATCAAGTGTTGAGTTACAAAAATGGCTACACGGCGTGTGCAATTCGAGCATAACAATGAAATAGGAGTTTTCTCAAAACTCACCAATGCTTATTGTCTTGTGGGCATCGGTGGTTCAGAAAATTTTTACAGGTAATTATGGTGCAATACGTGTTCGATTCAATAAAACAAGTATGTCTTTACAGTACTTTTGAAGGAGAATTACATGACACAATACCGGTAGTACATGCATCACTGGCTGGATGTCGAATTATTGGTAGAATGTGTGTTGGAAACAAGAACGGCTTGCTAGTCCCAAGTTCTACATTTGATACAGAACTTCAACATATTCGTAATGCTCTTCCAGATTCCGTTAAAATACAGAGAGTGGAAGAAAGGTTATCAGCTCTAGGGAATGTGATAGCCTGTAATGATTATGTTGCATTAGTTCACCCTGATTTAGATAGGGTATTGTAATTCTCAACAAACAATGAGTGGTCAACTAAGCTTATTTATTTCTAGGAAACTGAAGAGATTATAGCTGATGTATTGAAAGTTGAAGTATTCAGGCAGACAATAGCCAGTAAGGTGTTGGTTGGATCATACTGTGTATTGAATAATCAGGGTGGGTTAGTCCACCCAAATACAAGTATTGTCGATCAAGAGGAGTTATCATCTTTATTACAAGTTCCACTAGTTGTAAGTTGAGAATTTTTTCAATGAGGGTGCCATAAACATCATGTTGAATATTTTCAGGCTGGAACAGTTAATGCAGGTAGTGAAGTTATTGGTGGAGGACTAGTAGTAAATGATTGGTGTGCCTTTGCTGGAAGGAGCACAACTTCCACAGAATTCACAGTTATTGAGTCAGTATTCAAGCTGAATGACTCTACCCCATCAAATATCACCTCTGAGATGAGAGCAAGTCTAATTGAAAGGTATATTTTTCTTCCATATGGTTACATTCATTGGGATGCATAACTAATTTTTTGTTGGTCCCTGGGATTAGCAAACATAAACTTTTATGCCAGGTTGCTATTTTAACTAATTTGACTGCATCAGATAAACTTGAATAAAACAGTCAACATGTTGATATTTGATGCATAAATAGAGAACAGAAAAAGTTTTTTCACTTCTATTTCACCATGTGAGGATATCAATTTGTGAGAACACTCATTTTGTAGGAAACTGTTGTTGAAAAAATAAAGGTTCCCATTGATTATCAACATTTATATTCATAAATCAATACATACTGACTTATTCATTGTTTTATGCTTTGTTTCAGCATGTCCTGAGGATGTTTCTTATGTGTAAAATACAATCATAATATAATGACATGTTATTTTTCCAGTTTGTGTAATATTGATCAATATATTTGAAGAATGCCAACTACATATTATGTAAAAACCATTGTATTTTCATTGACCCTATAGGTGAATAAAGTACCGACTTACCCTGCTGCTATATAACATTTTAATTTTGAGAAAAAAATGAGATGCTGATATGATGAGATACTCTTATAGTCAATTAAATCAGTAATTTGAAAAACAACTAAAGGCACTTTCTCATTTTTCGTCTCTACAAAAGAACGTCCACAAAATCTCCGTATAAGGTTTCGTTTCGAAAAAACCATCAACTTTTTTTTGTTGCGGAAAAAATCGTTGCACATAGTTTTTTGTTCGTATCATATAAACTTGGACACACTGTATATATTTCCTCAACAAAAAGCAAAGAGAAGTGGTAGTAGTGGTACTCAAGTATGAGCCTGAATCTTCGATGTTGAAGATTGAACCTCAATGAATTTAGTATTTCGTCATATTCGATATTTCTACACAAATAAGTCCAATCTTATTTTGGCAGAACGACATTGGTATTCAAAATAAATAATATTTTTTGAATAAATGAAATTCAAAAAATCTTACAACTAACCATCACAAATAGTGGTTAGACATTTGTGACGTCGTCGCAACCTTACATTAAACGGAATTTTGTGAATACCTGTTCTCATTGGTCAATGAAAAATAAACATTATGAAATACTCTTTTCTGATTGGCTACCGTTCTTGTCATTTGCCAAATTTATCGAACTTCAAAAGCTCCTCTGCTTGACCGCAAACCGCAACCACTAACTGCCATTACTCATTTCAGTCTTTTTCCTATTCCCCAGTCCCCACCCTCGACATCGAATGAAAAAATAAAATTTTGTAACTACTTGACCAAACCACGAAAAAATAGACCTTTTTTGTGTTGTACTTGTACCAGTTGCACCTTACTCACCTTCAGATTTCAAAAACAAATCGTATCATTTACATGTTGGATAAAAGTGTTTTGTAAACATCTCAGTTGGACTTGTCTTGAATGCCGCTTTGCTTGACATTGTGCAAATTGTGTTTGTCGAGAAAAGTTATAAATCGCAGTTCTAAAGGATGGTGTTTTATTAGTGATCATAGATTTGAGAATACTCTTATGTATATGGTAAATGTTTAGAAATGGCTGATATACGGGTAAATAGTAAATTATTATTTTAAAAATGCTTAGAGAAAGGTACTAGGTTCTACAGTTAGAAGATGCCTTTATGTATCAAGGAAAAAATTGTATTCTGAAATACACTTATGAGGAATATGATCTCTATAATTGTCTCTATATATGGGCTTCCTCTATGTTAGTTGATGAGAGAACAATACCTACATATTCCTTTGATTAGTGTTTATAAACCAAGTACCTATTGTGTTAAATTTCTACTTTTTACTTGACTTCTGAATAATATGCAGTTTACTTTTTCAGAGCATGTTTTCTAAGATGAGTTCTACAACAAATGAAAATGGTGATTCCAATAAAAATGATGATGAACCAGAGATTGTTGAGGCTCCTAAGCCTAAGAAACAAACCAAACAGACTATTGAAAAGATTTACCAAAAAAAGTCTCAGTTGGAGCATATTCTTTTGAGGCCAGATACATATATTGGTTCAGTTGAAAAGGTGACAGAGATGATGTGGGTCTTTGATAAAGAGTCAAATAAGATGGTTCAGAAGCAAATTGAATATGTACCTGGATTGTATAAGATATTTGATGAGATTATAGTGAATGCAGCTGATCACAAGCAGAAGGACAAGAACATGGATTGCATCAAAGTTGATATAAATGCTGAGGACAATGTTATTTCAGTATATAATAATGGACAAGGTATCCCAGTCACAATGCATAAGGAAGAGAAATTGTATGTCCCAACTATGATTTTTGGACACCTTCTTACATCATCCAACTATAATGATGAGGAAGAAAAGGTGACAGGAGGTCGTAATGGTTATGGAGCTAAATTGTGCAATATCTTTTGCACCAAATTCACTGTTGAGACCTCCTCACATGAATTCAAGATGCAATTCAAGCAAACTTGGGGTAATAACATGACCAAAGCTTCAGAACCTAAAGTCAAACCATCAAGTGGAGATGATTATACAAAGATTACATTCACTCCTGATCTAACCAAGTTCAAAATGGATAAGTTGGATGAAGATATTGTTTCCTTGATGTGTAGGAGAGTATATGATGTTGCTGCTTCCACTAAAGGTGTTAAGGTAAATTATTATTTTTTATTGTCAAGATATTTGGCTAGGAGTTGTTTTTTAATTTCATGAATCTAATGCTGCAATGCTAGTTCATCCAAATTTCCTGGGCATGAGGAATTTTTTCAGCTATCTAGACTGAATTCTAGAGTATTGTAATTTAATAATAATTGTAAGATCCTGCAGTTTTCTGCTGGTCCTGACATTATATGCAGGGCACTACAAACAATTCACTGCAGATTATTTCAATATTTGACTAGTGTAATACAGTAGGTACTTCTTTATTTGATATATTCATCATCATTACATATAATTAAAATGAAAAACAAAGATTTCACTAAAAAATCTCCAGATTTTATATTATTTCAATAGTGTTTAACTTATGTTTATCCTATTGACATTTATTTGATATTTATTGTTGTGTACAACTTCAAATGACTATTAACTTGCTCTCCATATTTGATTAGTTGACTTTTGTAAATAAATGATTTCTACACTGACAAAAATAAATATGTGATAGGTACACCCTTTATGATAATTACTGCTACTGTGCAGCATAACCCACACTAAAATTAACAAATTGATAAAATTAATCTATCAAAAAATTCAAATTCACATTAAATTGTCGAGTAGTGTAAAAATAAACCAAATACAGTAATAATAGATTAGCAATATCAATATAAATAAATGGAGTGCCATATTATGTGAGTAAATATTTCAGTAAAAAAATTTTCATGCTACAAAAGAGAAAGCAAATATTTTAGGTTTCTTCCTGAAAATAACATGTTTCTTTTATATAATTTTGAAATCAATTTTGACAATTTTTTATCCAATGTAAAGAGGGTAGCTTATTTGTTAGAATTACTAGAACATTTAATTATGAACAATTTGATACCATATCTCAACAATTTTTGAGATTAGCAATTCACCAGAATTATGGTTTTTTCAATAATAAAATTAAATGTTGGTTCATTGAGAATTCATGAATTTCAGAGAAATAATATGAAATAATATTTATGTTAGATTGTTTTATGATAATTATTTATGAGTATATGAGGTTTATATGAAATATGTATTTTTATCATTGAGTATATGTTGTTTATTTCTCCATATACATATGTATAAAGATGCATATATAATGCATATTTAATATGATTCATGTGTAGGTATATCAAGCCTTGATAATTTTTTACTATGCAGTTTCCATAATCAAGTTAAAAAAGTACATTGTTTTATTATATTATATTTGTTATTTTAAAATAAATGAATCGATAGATAAAAAATATTGTTTGCCCATCTTCAAATTTATAAAAATTATAAATTTTTGAAAGATGGTCGGTTTTGAGAGGTTTTCCCGGATGATATCCGTTGGAAATGTTGCCATCTGGTCACACTGAAAACCAATAATTATCTACCAAAGTTGACTAGAAACCTCCATCGGTTGTTTTATCATATTATTCGAAATAATGTGAACAATTAGATGGGCTGCCGATATCCGTCCTAGATTTGCCCAAAGAACCGATTAACGCTTCATGAAACCTCTGCCGTTAATCAAACGTCAACCGGCAAACAAAACACGCACCTTGTGTTCCAGGTATTCCTGAACGGAAAAAGGATACCAGTGAAGGGCTTCAAGGACTACGTCGACCTGTACATCAAGAACAAAGAAGACTCCACCACCGGCAACTCCCTCAAAGTGATCCACGAGCAGGCCAGCGACCGATGGGAAGTGGCAGTCACCCTATCCGACTCGGGCTTCCAGCAGATGTCCTTTGTGAACAGCATCGCGACAATAAAAGGCGGCCGGCACGTCGACTACATCGTCGACATGATCGTCAAACAGCTCATCGAGGTGCTGAAGAAGAAGAACAAGGGCGGCATCAACATCAAGCCCTTCCAGGTGAAGAGCCACATGTGGGTCTTTGTGAACTGTCTGATCGTCAACCCGACGTTCGACTCTCAAACCAAGGAAACCATGACGCTGCAGATGAAGAACTTCGGCTCCAAATGCACCTTCAGCGACAAGTTCATCCAGCAGGTGGTGAAGAGCGGCATAGTCGAATCTGTGCTCTCCTGGGCCAAGTTCAAGGCCCAAACGGACCTTGCCAAGACGAGCGGGAAGAAGCAGACCAAGATCAAGGGCATCGCGAAGCTCGAGGATGCCAATGAGGCTGGCACCAAGAACGCTCTCAAGTGCACCCTGATTCTCACCGAGGGGGACTCAGCCAAGAGCACGGTCATGTCGGGCCTGGGGGTGGTTGGGAGAGACCACTACGGAATCTTCCCCCTGAGGGGTAAGCTGCTGAACGTCAGGGAAGCCACGCACAAGCAGATCCTGGAGAACGCCGAAATCAACAACATCATCAAGATACTGGGGCTGCAGTACAAGAAGAAGTACAACACCGCGGAGGATATGAGGAGTCTGCGGTACGGCAAGGTCATGATCATGACGGATCAGGATCAGGACGGGTCGCACATCAAGGGGTTGCTCATCAATTTTATACATCACAACTGGCCGGAGCTGCTGAAGCAGGACTTCCTGGAGCAGTTCATCACGCCTATTGTGAAGGCGAGGAAGAACAAGGAGGTGTTGTCGTTTTACTCTTTGCCGGAGTTTGAGGAGTGGAAGGGGAATACTCCGAATCATGGGACTTACTCTATTAAATACTACAAAGGTAATGTATCTTTTTCATTGTTTCCGCTTTTTTATGATCTATGCCCTCAAATTTTGCTATGCCGGCTCTCATAATCTATTCTGATCACCTGGAAAAAGTCAAAATAAGTTATAAATCTATGAAGAATATAACATATCTGTTTATATCAACAGTTTTGTTAGTTTCTCGGTAGGAAGTGTGAATTCGTGGCGGTGAAAAAGTCCGCGAGCGCTTAGTGTCACTATACGCCCGATGTGCGGTAAAGTGTCACTTTGCACCCGGCGTGCGATAAAGTATCACTTTAAACCCGGCGTAAGTGGTTCTTTACGCCCGGCGTGCGATAAAGTGACACTTCAAACCTGGCGTGCGATAAAGTGTTACTTCACGCCCGGCAGGCGGTAAAAAAAGACCACGAGCGCTCATTCACTAAGCGGTAAAGTATCACTTTACACCCGGCGTACGATAAAGTGTCACTTCAAAACTAACGTGCGGTAAAGTGGTACTTTACGACCGGCAGGTGGTAAAAAAGTCCACGGGCGCTGAGTCACTAAGCGGTAAAATATCATTTTACACCCGGCGTGCGATAAAGTGTCACTTTACGCCCGGCGTGCGGTAAAGTGTCACTTTACGCCCGGCGTGCGGTAAAGCACAACTTTGCTCACGGCGTGTGGTAAGTGTAACTTTGAACCCAGCGTGCGGTAAAGTGTAACATTAAACCCGGCGTGCGATAAAGTGTCACTTCACGCCCGGCAGGCGGTCAGTCACAGCGGTAAAGTATCACTTCACACCCGGCTTGCGATAAGTCACTTGACGTTTGGCGTGCGATAAAGTGTCACTTTACGCCTGGCGTGCGGTAAAGTACCACTTTACACCCGGCGTGCGATACAGTATCATTTCAAACCTGGCGTGTGGTAAAGTGTCACTTTACGCCCGGCAGGTGGTAAAAAGTCCACGGGCGCTGAGTCACTAAGCGGTAAAGTATCATTTGACACCCGGCGTGTGATAAAGTATTACTTTGAACCCGGCGTCGGTAAAGTACCACTTTACACCCGGCGTGCGATAAAGTATAAGTTTGTACCCGGCGCGCGATGAAGTATCATTTCAAACCTGGCGTGCGGTAAAGTGTCACTTTACGCCCGGCAGGTGGTAAAAAGTCCACGGGCGCTGTCACTAAGCGGTAAAGTATCATTTTACACCCGGCGTGTGATAAAGTATTACTTTGAACCCGGCGTGCGGTAAAGTACCACTTTACACCCGGCGTGCGATAAAGTATAACTTTGTACCCGGCGCGTGATGAAGTATCATTTCAAACCTGGCGTGCGGTAAAGTGTCTTTTTACGTCCGGCAGGTGGTAAAAAGTCCACGGGTGCTGTCACTAAGCGGTAAAGTATCATTTTACACCCGACGTGTGATAAAGTATTACTTTGAACCCGGCGTGCGGTAAAGTACCACTTTACACCCGGCGTGCGATAAATTATAACTTTGTACCCGGCGCGCGATGAAGTATCATTTCAAACCTGGCGTGCGGTAAAGTGTCACTTTACGCCCGGCAGGTGGTAAAAAGTCCACGGGCGCTGTCACTAAGCGGTAAAGTATCATTTTACACCCGGCGTGTGATAAAGTATCACTTTGCGCCCGGCGTGCGATAAAGTGTAACTTTGCGCCCGGCGTGCTATAAAGTGTCACTTTGCGCCCGGTCGTGCGCAAATATCCGTAAAGCCGGCCCCCCTTCACCCCTTCCAGGTCTGGGTACCTCGAACCGCGATGAGGGCCGCGAGTACTTCAGCAACATCGAGCGGCACCGCATCCGGTTCCGCTATTCCGGTCAGCAGGACGACGACCACATCCTGCTGGCGTTCAGCAAGAAGAACATCGAGTTGCGCAAAGAGTGGCTGACCAATTTCATGGTGGAGTCGCGCAGGCGCAAGGAGATCGGGCTGCAGGAGAAGTACCTCTACGGCAAGAACACCAAGTTCGTGTCGTTCACCGAGTTCATCAACATGGAGCTGGTGCTGTTCTCGAACGGCGACAATGTCAGGTCGATACCGTGCATGGTGGACGGGTTCAAGCCTGGCCAGAGGAAGGTGAGATGATATTTTCACTATATTTCTACTTGGGTTTGTTTAATTTCAATTTGTTCCAACAAACACTCGGAATCTTATGATATATTTTGTGAAATAACCTACAATATAGCACAAACCGGACATCGCTATTATTTCTCAAACAATCATAGAACATGTTTTATGAACTTATATTTTTGATATTTATCAATAAGCAAAGAATGCTTTGAGATTTCGTTATTTTTTGGTAAAAATGTCAAGTCGCTAATTTTGTGTATGCGATAAAATTGACCCAACGTTGACAGTGACAGCGCGAAACGTCTTTTTTTGAATCAAATATTTTTTATTGTATTATTTATCCTTGCTGAATTTTATATTTTTTGACACCATGGACATAATTCCCGCCAAATTTGAGGTCACGTGATTTAAATCGCAACGGATTTTTTAGTTGTCAGACATGCAGAAACGAACCGCCATTAGAGTTTTTCAGAAAATTCAATAATAATCTCCCATATGTAGACAACTTTTTGACTGACGCTGTATATAAAAAAAATTGAAATTGCATAAGCTGGTACAAATGAAATTGATGGTTGGATAACAACTGTAACGTTTTCTACAACTTAGATGTAACAGTATGTAATTTATATAAGTTGAAAGATTTCCAATAAATTGCCATCTTCTCTTAAGAAAATTAGTTTTTTACTCAAAAATTAAGAACTATTTGAATATGAAATAATATTCATGATATATTGTTTTACAAAAATTGTTTTAGTATATGTAATATATTAGATAAACATTTGAAGAAGAAGCTATGCATTACTCATAATCATGAACTTGCGATTGTGTTGAAAAAAAATCAATATATCGATTCAATCATTACATTGTATTTGTTATTTGAAAAAAAAATTGAAAGTTGGAAAGAATCGGTAATTTTGCACTTATCATGCGATATATATTGTGATGAAAATTTTTGTTGGTACTTACGTATTTTGACCTGAAAAACACGAAGTTCATAATATTATCGTGAACATATCTCTAGATTTTGAGATGATCGATGCCAAAGTTCGAAATTTCACCTTTGCATGGCAAGTTTTGGGTAAGAATTGTATCTTCTTAGATCACAGGACATATTACATGCTTTTACCATGGTATGTAGTTTTTCCGTAATTTTCTTATTATTTCACCAACTAGGCTACATAAACAACGGCCATTTTGAAAACCTCAGTGCGAATCTTGAGCAACTAAAGGTGGATTCATAGCTACCTTATAGCAACACGAGTCAGTGTTATGTGTTGTCTCTCTTCAATACATGTCAAAAAGAAAGATAGGTAGTAAAAGAAGGTGAAATTTCGAACGTTGGCATCGATTATATCGAAAAATAGAAATGTTCACGTCATATTATGAAATTCGTGTTTTTTAGGTCAAAATACGTAGGTACCAACAAAAATTTCAATCAAAATATATATCGCATGATAACTGCAAAATTACCAAAAAATCTAGTATCGTCTGAGGAAAAAAACACTCGATGATTCAACTCTCAAATCGATTCCAACACACCGATGTCAACCACGCGCCGCACGCGACAAACCTGTGACATCCTCACGCGACAAACCTGTGACATCCTCACGCGACAAACCTGTGACATCCTCACGCAACCACCCACATCCTCACGCAACCACCCCACCTTCCAGGTGCTGTACGTGGCCCTCAAGCGCAACGACAAGCGCGAGGTGAAAGTCGGCCAGCTGGTCGGCTCGGTGATGGAGAAGGCGGCCTACCACCACGGCGACACCTCGCTCGCAATGACCATCATCGCCATGGCGCAGAACTTCACCGGCAGCAACAACATCAACCTGCTGGAACCGCGCGGCCAGTTCGGCACGCGATACTCGGGCGGCAAGGACGCCGCCAGTCCGAGGTAAGGCATTCGCGGAAATCACGGAGTGGGCGGCCATCTGGTGTCAAATTTTCTAAGCCCTCCGAGGGTGATCAACAAAGCAATTTAGCATTGTATAGCATTCGCGATAGGTGCTAAGCGATACGCTACCTAGTGGTGACTCGTGAACCACTCGTAGTGGGATAACCACTGAACTTTCTGAGGGATAACCCACAGACTAACTTAACCTCTGTTCTGTTTATGTTCACTTCCAGCAGTTTTTCGAGAGATGTTTTGGTGAAATACACGTGAAATCTTATCGTTTTTCTCGTATCAGTTATTGTTTGGTGGCAAGACACCTATGTCACAATGACACAAACATCAAAAATATGAAAACAAAACGATACCACTCCGAGAAGTTCGAGTTGTTACCATGAGATAGTGCTACGTGTTATTTTCTATCGCGAATAGGCTTTCGTATTATTTTTAATGAAATTGAATTGTTTTGAATGGTTTTTGGACTTTTTTCGTGCTTATCAGCTAGTTACTAATATTATTGAAACATGCAGCAAGTTCAAAAGGTCGTAAAGACGAAATCGACAAAGATTTGTTCAGTATTTCAGCGTTCCTCCTACCGTACATACATCATTCCTTTGGCACAAAATCCTGAATATCTTTCAGGATTGTGTGAAAATTGGATGATCACGTTGAAAATAGGAAAACTTATCACCACAAACATTTACATTTGTAGTAAGCACTTCCTATAGAACTGGATTTCTCAAGTGAATGCGAAGGTATGTCTTTCAGGTTAAATCAAACAAATAAGATCTGGTTTAACTGTAATTGTATCTCTTGTTGTTTGTAATGAAAACCCTGATTTTACTTTAGGACCATCAAGGAGAATTAAACCAAGAAATAGGCTCAAAAAGAAAGCAATTCCTTCAATAAACATCTGGAAGTCATCACATGCAAACTTCAAGAGTGATGGCGATGTAGGCTGAATTAAATCAAATCCTTATTCAAAATGAATAAGCTGTGAATTGAATGAAGTATCAATTGAAATAAATGAATTTGAATGACTGATAGACCACAAGGTCTCAAACTTTTTAAGTTAATCTTGGAACATACCTACTCATCTATATTATATAATTATTTTTATTATATGAATTATCATGTTATTGTTAACATGAACATAATAACTTGTGTTGCCTATTTAAGATAGGTAGGTATCTCAATATAAGCACCCCTATATTCACTTCTCTCAGAGAATAAAGTTAATTGACTATAATTATTTGTTTTCATTTTGCTAATCATCTATTTTTGGGTTAGGATAAAATTATTACAGGTTTACAGATAAATTCACACTTCCACTGCTAATTTTCTCATGGAACTATTTTAATTTCATATTGGAGCTACCCTAGAGCTGAAGTTTGTGAACAGGAGTTTATTTATATTGTGTTCGAGTATGTGACCAGCTTTGAATAATGCTTTTCGCTATTTTAAGGGTTTCTTCTTATCTCCAATATACTCTAGATAGTTATTTCAATCTTGGCCATTCTTGAAATAAAGAGAAATCATTGAATTACAAATACCTTAGTGGCCCCATTGAAATTGCAGAGGTGGTTTGAAAAGCCTATAAAACATAACACAGGATTATTTATTTCTTCCCTAAAATTCGAATTGAAAATTGACATAATACCATTGAAAACATATCCCAAATGTTTGTTGATCACCCTCATGTCAAATTTTTGACATTTCTCGAGCGCCATCTGTTGGTTCATGATTTTCGCGAATACATCTCTCCGAACAGCAATCCCACTGGAATAGTAACGCCGCCGCAAGTTGTCTGAAGCCAACATGAAATGCATGTTCATATGCTTTTTCCCCCACTAACTATAATATTTTTTGTTCACTCGAGTCCCAGACGTCTGCCGAGATGAGGTTTTATCTTTGTCAGCGACCCAATTTCAGGTTAAAGTTATGTTATTCTTTCTTTTTTCGAACTTCAGAACGTATTATCATAATCTGACATATTTTATATATTGTTAGCGACACTATTATAAAAACACCCCGTATTGAGATGGAAACCTGTATCGAGGTGGTGAATAACCTGTGTCATCGTTGGAATGAGGCGTCATCATCACGTAAGAAGAAGCGAGTCACTTCGGTGCGAAGATGAGAGATTGCCGGCAAATGTATTGCTTTTCCGTATAGTTGTGTGAATTGTGTTCTAAGTTGAATTATCAAACCAGTAAACTAATAATATTTATTATAATAACGCATTTCAAGGAGAAACTATGAAGGTACTCACGTATTTTGACCTCTAGAACAAGAATCCGAAGTCGAAAAGCCAGTTTCTTAAATACACCATTTGACATCTTTAATGTCTTCTACTAAAAACACAAAATTCGTCCTTCTTCCAAATAAAACATCACACACACTTACTACTTTCACTACTTGCCTCGCATTTTAGTTTCTCAATTTTGAACTTGTCTTTCTACTTGGTGACGTTACACATTTTTCACAGTCACATCACTGACACTAACTGACGATGATTTTTTCCTGTTTTATGATTCTCTGACTGATCAATGAATCAATGATATCAAACAATTCTGTGCTTGGAACAGAAGCTTCGCTGAGCCAAAAGGAGCGCGCAATTCAAAATATAAATAAATACGTTTGGTTAGGTATAGGCCTTACAGAAATTAATAATAATCAATAATTTTAAATAAAATGGTTTTATAGCTAGCACGTATTTGTGGAGATTGCGACATTTTTGGTGAATGCGCCAACGCCGCTTATTTCGTTCAACCGATAATCAATCGAACGCTGACAGTGACAGCGCGAAACATCTCGTTTTCATACCAAATTCTGTTCAATTCGAATTTATGAATAAATGTGTGGAAGACAATTTAGAAGTGGTGACCAGAACACAACATTCCACTGGTGAGTTACTCAGTGTCGTATAATTCGTTGTATAAACATTATTTACCCATCCTGATATGCAAAACAATTTGTGGTAATTTGAAAACATTCTCAGGTTCTTTCGAGGTAGTCAATATATTGAAAAATATAATCAGGAAAGAGAATATTACTAGAGACGCTAGAGTATGCTCGCATCATTTTACTACAAGTGATAAAATGGTTGGTTCAAGTGGTAGGAAAATAAAATGCTCATGAGTAGGAGCTAAGCCTAAATTCCTAGGGACTTGAAGTGCCACATTAATCTGAGTTATACATTTTCAGAAAACTTTGATTTTAGATTGTTTTCATCAACTTTTAGGAAAAATGGATGTGATAGTTTTGTTAGTGTCAATTCATTAAAATTCAGACCCTTCCAAGATAGCAAGATACTGGTACTGGGGGATTCTGTTGTTGCTATTCTTGTTTTAGAATGAGGTAACCTTAGAAACTGATTCAAATGTTGGCTTCAAACAACTACTGTGGTAAGGATAGAGCAGGGGTGCTCAGACTTATAGTGTCGATGATCTACCTGAAAATACTAAGGCAGCTAGCGATCGATCCTATATATCTTACACGAGACTACCAACTACTACCTATCAACTATTTCTGAACAAAACCCTTTTTGAAATATGTATTTATTCCATTTTAATATCAACGAATTTTTATATTTAGGAATTACCATGAACTTATTGGAATTACTGATTCTCTTCTGATGTTGATGCATGGCACTGCATATCAGTTTGTCGAAATCAGAAGAACGTCTTTTAAACTCACCCAGAATGTTTCTTAAATCTGTCACGAAAACATCATAATTCAAGTCAGCACCTGAAAGCTGGAAAATTTGTTAACTCATGTCTATCAAGTCGATCAATTAACAGCTTCAATTTGTTTTTGAACGCATTCAATTTCGACACGTCTAGTAAAAGTTTTGGACCAGATAAATTGACCTCTATGATAGCAGACATAATATCAATTCTGTTTTTGAAGTCACCATCAAATAATACATCAGCACCCGTTTCGATTAAAGCTTCTTTCACAAACGGTCCATCTTCGAAAGGTTTCTTGTGCTTTGCCAGTATATAGAAAATTTCAAGAGACGCGATTGTTACTGCTACCGATTGCTTGACTGGGTCAGGCTCTGCTTTCGAACGACATTTCAAATCTTCTACTTCTTAACTCACTCCTTTGCGTTTGGGCATTGCCACTAAAGCTCGACAAATTAGACAGATACACTTATCTTTGATGATATAGTAAATAAGAGTAGTTCATCCCATTCATTATTAAAATTATACGATTAACTTTTTTTCGCCTTAGTCATTTTGTATAGCGAATTCTAAGCAGATAGTGTCATCTATGCAAGGTAGTAATAATTATTATGCACTATGGTGACTAGCGTTTGGGAGGCGTGGTGTGAGTCTATTTTGGTTTATTTTCGGAGGTTCCCGTGATCGACTCAAAAAACTCTCGCGATCGACCCCTGGGATAGAGCGTTATTCATCTTGTCTGTTATATGATCAAAGGTACATCTTCACCAAGTTGTCGCCGCTGACAAGAATGATCTTCCACCAACACGATGACGCGCTGCTCAAGTACGAGTACGATGATAACATCAAGATCGAGCCGAACTGGTACATACCGATCATTCCGATGGTGCTGGTCAATGGCGCCGATGGAATAGGTGAGAGTGGATTTATAAGAAGTTTTGAGCAACATAATAGTATATTATGATACAATTTTTTTTATTTTGCATTAATTTGAAATTTTTTTTAAAACAATTTATTTAATATCGATAAATAACAGAAGCATCTTCGATCGGTAGCAATGATGACATTGTTATTGATACCAGCGGTGAAAAATACAATGTTTTTATTGTCTTTATTGGTTAATTTGAATGAAATCACATTCTGAATCGAATTTTAACAATAAAAACATTGAGTTTTTCACTGCTAGTATCACCAAATCCAAAATAGTTTAAAAGTAAGCTGGCCCTAACTCTTCTGACTTTCATTTGACAGTTCGATTGTACCAAATATAAATGTATAAATGAGAAACTATTCGAAGAAACTCAAGACCCTGGAACTCGGAAGCGAAGCATTTTTAGACCGATGTTCATGTAAACATTTTTCTATGTTTTGCCGAGCAAAGTTTCTGTCACTTCAACTACTACAACTTTTCTAGTTGTTCAGAAAGCGTCAAGTTGATTTCAGAATAGTCACTTGTAATTCAGAAAGTATCAATAAATGTATTCTGGAATAATGAGTTGAATTTCAAAATAGAGAATTTTATTCAACTATCTTTTGTCATTTGAGGTTTTAGATGTATTTCCGTATTCTTTCAGTGGAAAATAAAGCACCCATCTGATCGCGAATAAAAGACCATATAGGTTTTCAATTCTGTACAAAATTTTCGTTGATTGTGAAGTGACTTTCAAGATTTTTGTAAAGAACCAAGAATTTTTTCAAAATATTTCCTGTTGAATAAAATTCAAGAAGCGATTTTGTTGGGGCGGAAACCGATGTTTTCATCTACTAACCATCTTCCAAAAGGCGGTATAGGTTTTACGATCACTAAAACCTCCTCGAAACCATATATCTATTAATTACAATATTGACCATACGCCATAAGAGACAATCGGTCCGATTCTTTAAAAAGTGGTTAACACAGTGGATAAATTAGTAACGTTGTTAACCACTTCAGATTTTCCACTATTCATATGTGGTATTCTTCAAATACGAAATTTATCAAGGTTGCTAATTTCTTACATTTCCACTCTGTGGTAAATAAATGCGGAAAAGTTAGTAACTACTCTTCTTTTTTATTATAGTTTGCTGTTTTTCTGCGATTTCAACGTCAATTTAACCTCATTTTTTGGATTCGATATAGTATTAGCACAGAGAAAATATCGGCATACAGATAACTTTTTGGTCTTCTGTGTCAAGGGACTGCCAATTTTTCCGTGAATAATTGCAGGAATAATAATTATATGTTTTGTTAATGAACTTAGTGAGGTAGCTATAAATATATCCTGGAATGCATTTCATTACACAGGATCATTGCTCATTTATTCAGCTAGGTATTTATTTTTTCAGTAGCAATACATTCTACCATATTGAACATCATTGGTTCTTCTATCAGAGACATCATTAACATTATTATTCTTGGCATGTGAAATATCTTGGGTACATTTTTAGGTCAATAACTTTGAATTGGTTTGTATAATTTCATAAGGCTCTATATAATTGGATGCTATTTGTTTCTTGAGCATATATATGTAGATATTTTCATCATATTTTTTTCAGTAGGAATGTATAGGTTCTCAATAATATCGATTATCCTGCCATATAATTATTTCCTGAGTGACTCAAATACTAAAAACTGTAACAAATATCCTTCATAACTGCCTCTTCAAATATATATCACCTTTATGATGAATTATTTCTTCATTTCCACCAGTAAAATCTGGTGGATAAATTAGTCACTTTATCAGTGGTAAACCAACGACAAGTTGTTAATTTTTTCCATTCTGACGTTAGAGAATTGAAGATTCGGAAAGTGATTCAAATAACAACTGACCTTCCTATTTGCCACCCAAATGACAGTTGTTGATATAACCACTTCCTTAGAGAATCAGACCGAATGTCAGCAAAGTGAAGCCGAATTTCATATATCTATCATTTTTTAATTGGCAACGTTGATTGAGGGCGCATGCGCGAAATCGATGATTAGGAAAAAGAGGATGATGAAGAGGTCTCTGAGCAGGCAGATATCATGATTGATACAGGCAGAGAATAGGGAATTTCGGGAAACGAACAAGAATATACCAGACCTATGCATAACATGCATCATTCATTTGCAGATAATGCAATTGATTTTTCCATTTATCGAAATTGAAATATGTTTGTTTCCTACTTATTATGAGTTGTCTTATTTCATTATTTTTCTGAAATTAGAATTGTTTAAACTACATTCTACTGTGTGAAGGAAGGTATTATCAATATATTTCGCAAATTTCTATCCACTGGAAGGTTAATAGATATATGCTCGAAACCCCCTCAGGAACCGGCTGGATGACCAAAATCCCCAACTACAACCCCCGCGACATCGTGAAGAACCTCAGGCGGATGCTGGACGGCGAAGAGCCGAAAGAGCTGGTGCCGTGGTACAAGGACTTCGTCGGCACGGTCGAGTACGGCGGCGATCACCGCTACGTGGTCAGCGGCGAGATCGCGATCGTCGACGACGAGACGGTCGAGATCACCGAGCTGCCGATCGGCACGTGGACGCAAAATTACAAGGAGAACACCCTCGAGCCGATGACCAACGGTGAGGGTCTTCCATGGCTGGAAGGACTGGCTGGGGTGGTGGTGGAATTTGCTCGTGAAATCGCAGATTTGAAAACCTTGTAGATGAGACAGTCAGACAGAGCGAATGGAATTAGAGAGAGATAAGCGCAAAATTTAAAGGTCCAGTCATATTGATCGAGTTTTGTTTGCATCGTTGTCATCATTTTGTTGGTTATGTTACAAATGTTTTCGTTTAACACGATTCACGATCCAGTATTTCGGATGGGTTTATATTCTTACAATGTAGATATAACATATTTTCCATTAACTATAATTCAAAAGGAAAATTAATGAAGGTTTTTAGGATTAAACAACCTGTGATCATAAGGTATATACCTTCATTATCTGGAATGTGAATCAGGTACAATGATATGTTTATTGATGGCAATCATTACTGTCTATTTAAAGATTTCAAATCATCTTCAAATAACTCGGAGAATATCAAATTACATTGTTTTCCAAAGAACGAATAACTATGAGTACTTATATTGAGTGATATTATTCTTCAATCAAACTTTTCCATTTGATGAGAATATCACAATTTTTGCTATGCCTATACTGCTATATCACATTTCAAGTTGACGATTCAGATTATAATCATTTATTAGATGATTGAATTGTTTTTTTTTGCTTTGGATTTGGATTCCAACTTTTAGCCACACACATGACGTTAATTCCTTATTCTCAATTTTTTTAACTGTAGGACTTATATAATTATTTTGTTCGCTATAACAAATTCTACAATTAGGTGATATATAACTTTATCCTCCGTTGCTAATGAGTTTTGAATTTTATTTTTGGCCTACATTCCAAATATTCCAATTTCATCGTGAAAATCATTCAGAATCCATCTTATGCCTAATAAACACTAATTTCTGATGACGAGTTGTTCATATTATATCACTCAGAAGTAGGTAACTTTTTATATTGGTGTTGACTGTTGATTATGTATTACTAAAATGGCAAAATTGCCAATCAGCGGTGACAACGACTATCAGGCAACTGCGATGCGCAAAATTTGAAGGTCCGAGGTCAATGAAAACGAATGTCGGCACATCAAACAAAATGGGCGGAATTTCTCAACTGTAAGGTTTTCTAATCAGCAAAACTTTTTTTGTATGCCATAAATCACAGCCAGTCCCGCGCCGCCAACATTATTACTTCCGGTATTCTCGGAACACAGAACAGTCCGTAACAATTTAATTATAAGCTGATTGAAGGCTACTGGGATAATTACTTATTTCGAATGCGTATCTCATGGCCATAAATTAGACACGAGCGGATTTGGACTACATACAAAACTAAACATCGCTATTAGTTCCCTAAATTCCTCTCCCTTTATCTCAGCTATATTTCAACTTATTGTAACACTGGGTAGTTATCTGAATACTTTATTTGTCAACTGACTCGTACAATAATCTTAGTATAACTAACTTATCAGCTCAATACAATAATCTTGCACAACTCAATGACTCCTTTCTTATTCATTGACAACGGTCGTTTCAAGATGATTCATCATGAGTTAGATCATTATAACTACAAGGAGATATAACATTATAGAAAAACAATAAACTGTCCCTTATATAACTCCTTTGTATGATAAAAAGTATGATTTAAACATTATTATTTCATATTAGCAACTATTCAACAAACCAATAAATTTCAACTCTAGAAAACGCTGTTTATGAAACATTTTTTTTTAATTCACGAAGTTCAGGGCTGAGAATGTGAAACACAAAGTTGAAAAAGTCAATTTGACTGTTTAATGAATAGAAAATCTTTGCTAAAAGATGATACTACCGTATTAATCGAATAATATAGAAACAATATCATCAAAATCAAAAAATGACACAAAGTCAAACTTGGCATTTTTGTAGGTTCTGAAAAAGTCAAAGCAGTAATAGCAGACTACAGAGACAACTGCACAGACGTCACCATCAAATTCACTATCCGACTTCAGGCGGGACAAATGGAAGCCATGGAAAAAGAAGGATTGCACAAAACATTCAAGCTACAAAATATAGTGAGCACGAGTTCTATGTGTGCGTTCGATGAATACGGTTGCCTCAGAAGGTACGAATCAGTCATGACAATCCTCCAGGAATTTTATACATTGCGCTTGAAAATGTACCAAAAGCGCAAGGACTATTTGGAAGGCATGCTCGGATCGGAAGCGGCACAATTGAGCAATAAAGCTAGATTCATACTGGAAAAATGTAAGGGGGATCTCACAGTGGAGAACAAGAAGAGGAAAGCGATTGTCGAAGAATTGCTGAAGCGAGGTGAGTTTTCGAGCAAAAAATTTTTGAATCATGATTTTTTTTTTGTCTTCGAAATTTCTCGATAAATATTCGATGGATTCAGAATATCATCGTATGTTATCAATGTTGTAATAACAAACTATCATTACTGAACTCTCAGTTTGTATAAAATTGTGAAATAATCAAAAATACTCAATAGAAAATCAATTATAACTGAGAAGAATTGCTTCTTGAGATAAAATTCTTCTTGACGCTGTCGAATCTCAACACAAATTTCACGTTTACCGAGGAATGTCATCAAGTGAC
This sequence comes from Chrysomela aeneicollis, assembly GCA_029955515.1. NCBI lineage: Eukaryota > Metazoa > Arthropoda > Insecta > Coleoptera > Chrysomelidae > Chrysomela > Chrysomela aeneicollis. The sequence continues at coordinate 10,338,325 of JARUHQ010000018.1, read as the reverse complement.
AGCATTGCCGCTCGTGTGCGGTAATAATGTCATTAAGTGACAGCATATTTGCGCTCGCATCCATCATAGTCGAAAACGAACTCATCATTCTGTTGCATGATGGAAAACAATAGTGACAGTGAATTATCTAACACATCTCTTGATGCAGCAGAAAATGCGAACATTGTAAATATGAACCTGTGATCTGAATGGATCTGAATTCGAATAAATTGACCTACTAACAAAATTATCGTATTCATTCTTCCGTAGAGTGAATGAAAACAATGTAAAATCGAAGTTTTTCAAAATATACATCTTATTACCTGAATGATGATAGATTCAATTCACGGCAATATAGTCCAAAGTGTCGAACTTGAGAAATATAACATCAAACATGTTGTTATTACTTTTCAATTTCACCAAATATAGGCTTATCTACTACTCTGAGCATTTTCTTACCACTTGGGCCAACCATTTTTTCACTTGTAGTAAAATGATGCGAGCAAACTCTAGGTCTCTTGAGAAATTCTCTTTCCCGATCATATTTTGACATAATATATCCACAGACTTTTCATCTCGGGTTGCATATGAGGGTGGATGAATAAAGCTTATACAACGAATGATACGACACTGAGTAACTCACCAGTGGAATGTTGTGTTCTGGTCACCACTTTTAAATCGTCTCTTACACATTTCACAGCGTTTCACCATCCTTTAAATTCGATTTGAAGAGAATAAACATAGTTTTTGAGTAGAATCTTATTGAAATGTTCACACAAAACTGGAAATATGCCGTTTAATGAACCATCAAACAAAATTTGATTTTAAAACGAGATGTTTCGCGCTGTCACTGTCAGCGTTCGGTCGATTATCGGTTGAACGAAATTAGCGGCGTTGGCGAATTCACCAAAAATGCCGCAAAATCTCCAGAAAGACGTGATATCTATAAACCACTTATATATAAATGAGGCACTGTATTTTATGACGAACATTAGATACATACCTCTTGATACACTCATATGACTTATATAAGTACCAACAAAAGGATATATATATTTGGGAACCTTGAAAAAATGTGGTCTTGGGATCGAATATTACAATTTGACAATCTCTGTGGGGGATAAACATATGAATATGAATTTCATGTTGGCTTCAGGTAATTTGGGGTGTTACTATTCTAGTAGGTTTTCTGTTCGGATGTTGTTATTATATATATATGGGTTATCATAGGCTACGATCCCGACCCGATCCAGACTTGGAAATCGCGAGTCCACGCCGACGACGAAGAGGAAACAGAGCAGCCCGAGGGGGAGGAGGAGGAGGAGTCCCAAGGGGGGGACGAGAAGAAGAAGAAGAAACCCGAGGTGATGAGCTCGGAGGCCAAGAAGTTCGACTACCTGCTCAGCATGTCGATGTGGATGTTAACGGAAGAGAAGAAGAACGAGCTGCTGAAGCAGCGAGACGAGAAGCTGGCGGTGCTGGAAATTCTGAAGAAGAAGACGCCGTCCGACTTGTGGCGGGAGGATTTGGACGAGTTCATCGTTCAGTTGGACAAGATGGAGAAGAAGGAGAAAGAGGCGCAGGCCGATGAGTTGAAAGAGAGGATGAAGAAGGATCCGGTAAGTCAATTCCAATCAGCAACCTGTATTTCAATTTGGTATAATAGCAACACAGATTACAAAAACTTACTGATAAAACAGTCAGACAGAGCAAATAAAATTAGAGGGGGAGATGTCTGAAGCGCAAAATTTAAAAGTCCAGTCATAGATATGCACAGGCGCGTAAATATTGATCGAGTTTTGTTAACATCGTTCTCATCATTTTGTTGGTTAAGTTACAAATGTTTTCGTTTGACACGATGCACGATCCAGTATTTCGGATGGGTTTATATTCTTACAATGTAGATGTAAAACATATTTTCTATAAACTATTATTCAAAAGGAAAAGTAATAAAGGTTTCGAGGATTATCACAGCACAGATTAAACAACCTGTGATCGCAGGTATATACCTTCATTCTCTGGAGTGTGTATCAGGTACAATAGTATGTTCATTGGTAATCATTACTGCGTATTATCCCCTTCAATATACACCCTTCCTCTATCCATGACGTATTTATATCAAAGTAAACTTAACTAAGAACCGAATATTTTTGAAAAGCCTCCGAATATTCCCCAATTTTCCCCCTAACGCGCTTCATAGAGCGCAATGACTGAATGAAAATATTAAAAATAAGCCATTCTCAATAAATATTTTGATGATTTCCGCTGCTCAGGGTGCACCTAAGTCGGGAAGGGTAAGACTGAATGCATGTGTAGTTTATTGAATGATTTCTTAATTTTTGTATGTTGATTGGTCATTTGATTATATTTCAATTGATTTATCTGCATGACAAATAACAGCATTGGTAATGAAAAAAGGAGCTGATCAAAGTTAATTCAAAGTTGAAACAAAAATAAAATAGTGAAGGCAAGATTGAGGGAAATTATATTTTTTACAATGTAAAATTGTATAATTTATTTATTGGAGTTTGAGACACATTATAATTTTTCAATTGATATGAAGTGCTCTGTAACATTCAAATAACATTGCAAATTCATTAGATGATGATGGTAGAAAACTAGTGTTCTTCACGATATTAAATTTGTTGTGAATCATCAAAATGTCACTATAAGCCTTATGCATGTATTCAATGTGAATTTTTGGTATTGTTTTGGCTTGATCAATATGTTGAAATGCATTTTTAACCCTTTCGAAAATCAAATGTAGGGTAAGAAGAAGGCAAGGCTCAACGATTTCTTGCCATCCGCTAATGCTCAAAGAGTCACTCCAACCATCACTGACGAAATCAAGAAGAAAATCCAAACGGCAGCGAAATGGAAAGAGTCCAAAATGAAGAAAGGGGCCGTCAAGAAAGAAGTCATCACAGAAGAAGTGAGTGGAAAATTGATTATAAAGTTAAAATTGAACCTTTTTTCCGATATTTATTATAATATTATATTTGAGTGCATCATCAACATACTACATATCTCATTATGTATTTAGTAATTTGATTCGCGAAAAAATACTAGAAATAATTTCCCGCAAAAAAATCAATTACCGTTTTGAAATTTTTGACAATCATTTCCCTAGGAGGAGGCTGACGAGTTTGATGATATGTTGAAAAACAAGAAGACCCTGAAAGATAAATTGGGTACCCCCGAGGAGGTTGCTAAGAAACCAAGAAAGAAGAAAGAAACTGGAAACGATGGATTCAAACAAACAAAACTCAATTTCGCTAAAGGTTAGTTATTGAAGGACATTTATTTCAAAATGGCCGATACGTATTTGGTGCCTAGTGGACCGGTATCGGCTGAAAACTGTCAAGTGTTAATGAGAATCGAGTGTCGTACGATTCTTGAAATTGTACATCTTGATTAACGGAACTCACTGTAAATGTAATGGAAATGAGACTTGAACAGTCAATCTCGTCAAAGTTGTATTTTATTTTACTGTTTATACACAGCCGTGCGGTCAACTAACCACTTGTATGCTCGCCTGGCGTCTAGACCAATGTGAAACGAGATCGAACCTTCCCTATGTCTTCAACGCACAGACTTCAATAATATTTCAGTGTGAAGTTTTCTTACCGGATACCACTCTAGCTTCAATTAAAAAATGTTCATTAATAATTGAAGCTCTAGTGGTATTAAAAGTGAAAACACAAAAATTAGTCCTTATTTTAACTGAAAGATCACACACACATCTGCTTTTGTTCAACAATTGTGCCATAAAAACCACTAGAATAGATCGAAAACACACTAAAATTAGTTCTTCTAACTGAAAGACCTCACACACTTGCATTTTCTTATTTTCAACACTTTTCAGCAGAAAAAAAAATAGTTTGTAACTGTATATTTAAAAAAACTCGCCCTCCAAAACATTTATAAAACCCATCGAGAACCGAGCATGACGGAACTGAACCACTGAACTAAAATCATAAACCTTGAATCGAGACCATGCGCAATATGTGCCAGGGTTAGCTGCATATATATAATAACAACTATATGGATAACACCTATTCTTCTCTTCACGCGAAAATGAAGCCAGTTTTGGAAAAACAAAAGACTGTCTGGCTTGCTAATGATGAATTGTGCGCAAGCGCGGGTTTTGACGAGTTGAAATCCACTGACGTTTTCAGAATTTCATAGGTTAGGTATGTTTGTTGACTCAAATTATGTAAAAGAGCGTCAATATAGTTATTAATGTACTTACTGATTGTTTACATAAGTGATTAGTGAGTGATAACAGTGATTGATCAAAAATTAGCCCACGAATCTTGTTCCGATGACTTTATCGTCACAGGTTTCTCATGAAATCGCAAGTATCGCTTTGTAGATCACATCAATTTCTGCATTTAACATCAACTATTATTCAATATCGTCCAACAATCCATCAATGAATGAATATTTGAAAAATATATGTCATGATGAAATAAAAACATCGAATTGAAGGTTACGTGACACATTTGATTGATTTTTAATAATTATCATACGTTTGTCGCTAACTAGAAAGCTACTCTCCTCCATGATGAAAACGAATGTCGATTCTTAATTCAAACTTGCGCATGCGCATATTCGCGATTGGTCCCGCAGACTGTCATTTGTTTTATTTTTCGGCTTCAGCTCTGGTATCCATGTTACCTATATAGTTATTATTAGATATATGGTTAGCTGGGCATGTCTGAGACTACGTTTTTGATGTGTTATGTGAACGTATGTCTGAAATTATATATTTCAGCCACAGAACTAAGAGTTGGCATCAGCCCACTCGTCAGCCTATAAGTTTTGTTTACATTGTATTTTATTGCTCTTTGTTCTTGAATCTTGTCCATTTCGATTTTCAGCAAGCTGTTTTCGGCTTCATATTGTGTTTTTGTGTTCTTGTTGTAGTATCTGTTGTTTAAAAAGCTGTGTTATTGAGTTTGTCATCTTTGGTAGTGCCGGTCCTGTGCAAAAGGTTTCTGCGCATGATCCACATTCAATTTTGCTATATGATCACATGGTATGCGCGAATTCAATTTAGCGTAAAACTGCTGAATTGCATTATCGTTCCATTTCTTGTTTGAGCTCAGTGGACTGAACAGTGTCAGGTTAACATATCAAAGTCTCGTGATGAGTTTTTCGGAAAAAAAAAACACCAAACCCCGTTCCAGCCAACGGCTCGCCGAAGAAGTGCGGCAAGAAGAAGAAGACCAGCTCCGAGAGCGAGTCGGACGCGTCTACCTCCGACGGCTCGGACGTTGAATTCGTCGGCGGCGGCGGCCCTGTCAAGGAGCGTCAGCTCAACAGGCGCGCCGCCACCAAGGTCACCAAGTACAGCATCTCCGATGACGACGACGACAAGTTGTTCGACAACGAGGCGGTGAAGGAGGCGGCGGCGCCGCAGGCGGTGCTGACGTCAGAGGACGAGGACGAGCCGCCGGCGCTCCACGAGACGTCCGAGGACATGTTCGACTCGCTGGTGGGCAGGAAGAGGGACGAGGAGGGCGCTGGCAAGCGGAAGAAGGTATCGTTCATTTATTCCTTCATTTATTCCTTTAATCATTATTTTATTCATTCATTTATTCATTCATTCATTCATTCATTCATTTATTCATTCATTTATTCATTCATTTATTCATTCATTTATTCATTCATTTATTCATTCATTTATTCATTCATTTATTCATTCATTTATTCATTCATTTATTCATTCATTTATTCATTCATTTATTCATTCATTTATTCATTCATTTATTCATTCATTTATTCATTCATTTATTCATTCATTTATTTATTTATTTATTCATTCATTTATTTATTCATTCATTTATTCATTCATTTATTCATTTATTCATTCATCTATTCATTCATTTATTTATTTATTCATCCATGTATTCATTCATTGATTCATTCATTCATATATTCATTTATTCATTTATTTATTCATTTATTTATTCATTTATTTATTTATTCATTTATTCATTTATTCATTTATTCATTTATTCATTTATTCATTTATTCATTTATTCATTTATTCATTTATTCATTTATTCATTTATTCATTTATTCATTTATTCCTCCATTTATTCATTCATTTATTCGCGAAAATCACGAACCAACAGATGGCGCTCGAAAAATGTCAAAAATTTTACATGAGGGTGATCAACAAACATTTGTTATATGTTTTCAATGGTAATATGTCAATTTTCAATTCGAATTTTAGGAAAGAAATAAATAATCCTGAGTATCCAAAAGGGGCGCTATTGATAGATTATCGTTTATAGAATTCAAAACAGGTATTTTATGTGAGTTTCGTGAATTAATTATGTTTTTATAGGCTTTTCAAACCACCTCTGCAAAATCAATGGGGTCACTAAGGTATTTGTATTTCAATGATTTCTCTTTATTTCAAGAATGGCCAAGATTGAAATAAGTATCTAGAGTATATTGGACATAAGAAGAAACCCTTGAAATAGTGAAAAGCATTATTCAAAGCTGGTTACATACTTTGTGGGATAGATGTCAAACACATACTCGAACACATATAAATAAATTCCTGTTCACAAACTTCAGCTCTAGGGTAGCTCTAATATGAAATTAAAATAGTACTTACTACAAACGTAAATGTTTGTGGTGATAAGTTCTCCTTTTTTCAACGTGATAATCCATTTTTCACACAATAATGAAAGAAAATTCAGGATTTTGTGCCAAAGGAACGATGTCTGTACGGTAGGAGGAACGCTGAAATACTGAACAAATCTTTGTCGATTTCGTCTTTACGACCTTTTGAACTTGCTGCATGTTTCAATAATATTAGTAACTAGCTGATAAGCACGAAACAAGTCCGAAAACTATTCAAAACAATTCAATTTCATTAAAAATACTACGAAAGCCTATGCTATACAATGCTAAATTGCTTTTTTTATCGCCCTCGGGAGGCTTAGAAAATTTGACACCAGAGGCCGCCCACTCCGTGATTTTCGCGAATTCCTTCATTTATTCATTTATTTATTCATTTACTCATTTATTTAATCAATTTTCATGTAGACCATTACAGAATTTTATAGGATTCATCAGAGAGGTGTGCGTGTGTCCAATATTCGATAATTTCGCACGATATCTCAGTTGTCTTTGGAGATAGAGAGCTGCGGTTTTCGCATTACTGCCCTACTTTTTTGTGCCCTTTATTCATGTTATAAATGGTTAATTTCAATTATCATAATGAATATAATTATCATTATCAAGATCGATGACAGCCAGTCGGACTCTGAGAAGCCCAAGCCGCTGGCAGAGTCCAGCGACGACATGTTCGAGAGCCAGCCCAAGAAGAAGGCGAAGGAGGAGGTGGCGAAGAAGCCGCGACAGACGAAGAAGAAGAATGCCGGCGACGGGGACGCGGCGGGCAAGAGGCCCAAGGCGAATAAGAAGAGGGTGCAGTCCAGCGACTCGGAGGGGTCTGCCAAAAAGGCGAAGGGCAGGAGGAAGAAGACTGAATCGTCTGACGAAGACTTCGATTTGGGCAAGGCCGGGGAAAACGGCGGCGGTAGCGGTGGCGAGAGCGAGTCTCCGGTTGTGAGCAGGCCCGCAAGGGCGGGAAGGGTCGCACAAAAGTCCAAGTACACATTTGATGATTCGGATTCTGATTGAGAGAGTTTCGGAAAGGACTTGGAGGCGCGTATCTTAAATTAATTTTTTATAGTTCATCTGTTTTACTGTCAAGTATCCGTGATTTTTTTAATAAAAACGTACGTTTCTCAAATTGTTATCCTCATTTTCTCATCTGAACCTTTAGTACGCCGCAAGTGAGGTATTTGCGAATCTTGCAGTCGTTTACGAAAGAAGCTAATTATTCTCGAATATCCGTTTTGTCATCTCGGAAACACGCCACTGGTCGTTTCAGGCAGCCAGCTTCACGTCGGATCAGTTACCAGCAGGGTGCAGACTGCAGACAGCAGATGAAGAATATAACCTCAACCTCGAACATGTCTCCCAAATTCAAATTAAAAAAACAATAATTTTTTATATTTTTTCCTTATCATTTCTTTATGATCACTATCATCACAGTCTTATCATTATCTAGATCCAGAGATTACCTTATTGAGGTACAATTTAATTTTTAAACTGTTTTATTTGAACACTATAAAATGGTACCAAATTTTTCAGATAAAGACAAGGGTGAGGAATATTTCAAATTTGTATTCTTTGCGTATATCTAGCTCATCTAGCTGTTACAGAGAGTGAATCAACCAATACTATGTGTGATGAAGTCGACAAATTTAATATTTATGGTGAAAGCAGTTCTGTTCAAGAGGAGCCTGTTAATTATGGTGATAAAGCAAAAGAAATGATGGTTAATATCCTGAGAAATAACTATTATTATTTCAATGTTTCACTATGCCTGTAGTCCAAATCAAAATGGCAACTGATGTATCATGCTTCATCTATTACAGCCAAGAAGAAATAAGGATCAGTGATCTGAGAGAAAACCATCAAATAAATTCAAATTAATTTTATTTCTTTCATTTATAGTTGGATCCAATGAAAGTTTTACTATTGAAATAATTCATTTTCAGTTATTTTTACCGACTTTTACAGATGTTGCCAATCAGTTTAGGTCTGCAGTTATATTCTTGTATTCAATTCAATATATATTTTTCAGCTCAAAATGGGGTATAAAGATGGAACAGGTTTGGGAAAAAATGCTCAAGGAATCACAAAAATACTAGATATTCCATATCAACAAAATAAAAGAGGATTGGGGTTGAAACTTGAAAACTTTGGATCATCCAAGGAGTCATGGGATTTCTCAAAAGAAGTATGTGTGCTGAAAAATGTATTACTTGCTGCTAACCACCTCAATTCTATTCACTTTTTCTATCATTACTGAAAACAACAGGTCACAATAATAGATTACCTGGCAAAGTGGCAGCAACTCATGTGTGTGCCATATTTTATTAATCATAATTTTATTAACTCTTAACTTAACTTATAATATCAATTTCCAGATTTTGATAAATCACACTGGAGAATTTATTTTTAGGTAGTAGATATTAAGGAAAATGTGACATGGTTGACAAATTTGGAGGAATCTGATTTCAGTTATGAAGAAATGCAATCCTGGACTAGGGAAGGTACTAGAAAAAATGACATTATTGATGAAGTACATTTTTGTAAACAAGCAATATTACATAGAGTACTTGAGGCCAAAGTAAGTCAATGCACAATAATAATTAATGTATATTACCTCTATTACCATAGTTCTGTGGAAACAATTTTTCTGGCAATTTTTACTAAAAATATAAACAGCTTCTAACACAAATACCCATAATACCCATGTCCCTTTTAGATACTTAAATATATTTGTATTCTTCATTCATATGTCTTGGAAAAATCATATCTCATATATTTCAACTTTCAAAAAGAAGTATATGCTGTAAATTTGTCTGAAAACTTCACATCAGGGAGATATATCTCAACATTCTCAACCAATCATGAATAGAAAACTAAGAAAAATCCGCTAAATGATCCATTGAATGGTTCCATTTTCCACCGTTCTGGCGTTATAGTAATATGATCTCATTCCAGACACCAGACGCCAAATGTATATATATAGTTTTGAAATAAAAAGGCCTCAACAACTTTTTATTGCCTACTCGCCTTCCAAAAACGCCTGGACGTTAACTTTAATATACAGCAGTCCCTGACTTCTGCTATTTGTTTCATACCTCCATATCTTTCATTCATGAGTTTCAAAGTGAAAGTTGATATCTGAATTATTTTCAAGGGTATTTTCGATGAATTGGACGAAAAGGAGTTGTATAGGGCGAGATCGAAATCGAATCCATTCGAATCTATCAAATCAGTATTTTTCATGAACAGAGCTTCTCTCAAAATCGCCAACATCGATGCCGCTACTGACTTCATGTTTAGTAAGATCGATCAAAACGTACGTCGAAAAAACATAACATTCTGAATATATCTAACTTTCTCTGGCCTTTATAGGAATACCATAAAAGTCATGAAGGCCCATATTACTTCGCGGATGTTTGTGCCGGTCCTGGGGGATTCACAGAATACATTCTGTGGCGAAAAAAATGGTTCTTTAAAGGATTCGGTTTAACCTTGAGAGATGAACATGACTTCAAACTTTTTGAATCTTGCTGTGCCTCTCCTGTAACATTTCAAGCATTTTATGGAAAGGATGGGGACGGAAATGTTTGTTCCCCTGACAATATACTAGATTTTCGAAATAAAGTTTCACATGAAACAGGCGGACAAGGTGTACATTTTATGATGTCTGATGGGGTATGTTGAAAATTACTTGAAGTGAATAGTTTTGGAATAACTGATTCGTTATTTCAGGGATTTTCGGTAGAAGGAAAAGAAAATCTTCAAGAGGTTCTATCAAAGAACATATATGTCTGTCAGTGCCTTGTATCATTGGAAATAGTCCGAACTCACGGACATTTTGTAACAAAACTTTTCGATATCTTTACTCCATTCAGTGTCGGCCTTATTTATTTATTGTACAAATGTTTCGAAAAAAGTAATAATTCTACTATCGATATTTTTATTTGGAAGCGTTGGAGTGGAATCACAAAATCATTTTCGAAATATTTTTGACATCAAGAGAATTTCAAGATAACTTTATCCTTCCCCGAAATATCATGAAAAAACTGAGGCAATTCGATGTTAAAATTTCTCAATTACTATGTTACTTAATTAGTAACATAGTAATTGCCTCCGAAATTAAAGCTTTTATTGTACAATTTGATTTGATTTCTAAAAATTTTCTCATAATCTCTACAATCAAAGATATTTTTTTGGATACACTTCCACGCTTTCAAATTTTTGAACAAACTCAACTGTACCTTTATTTTAGTATCTATTATGAAGCCAAATACTTCCAGACCAGCAAATTCCGAGCGATATTTGATTTGTTCCAATTTGAAAGATGGCGTCTTAGTACAAAATATCAAAAAATATCTTTGGGATATTGTGAAAAGATTGTGGAAATTGAGAAAAAAACCACATGTTGATGTTCTGGAAATTGTTTCAATAGACATTTTGAAAGGAGACAAACAATTTTATACATTTATCTGTGATACAAATAACAGGTTAGTTGAACTATAACAATTATTACTATATGAAGTCTTGGATGTTTAAAACTACAAACACACCAGAAGAAAATAGCTTTAGCATATTTTTGAAGGTTGGGTACCAAACAGATTATTGCTCTGGAGAAATTAGCAGCATTTTGCCGTAATCCAACTTTGTTAGAAGTGAGACAAAAAGAATTCAGAAGTGAATGTCTTGAATATTGGCAAATACCAGATCAACCAAAAAGGCCCAAGCTCCAGCTAAACGTGGATTCCCTTCTGAATTCAGTGGCAGAGAGATCAGGTGAGGAAATTTCCTATCGGTTTTATCTCTATTGAGAAAAATAATTTCAGAAATTTTTCATGTGCAGCCAACAGAACTTGACAATATTGGGAATTTCCATCGGACAATTCCCAATGCAGAAGATTGGCATTACTGCTGTCTCTCCAGTTCTGATAAAGTGAGAACAGCACATATCTATGCCGGTAATAAATTCATATTTCTTGAAATGTCAAAAAAATTAACTTTTGTATGTCCAGCTGTAGGAAATTCGAAAACTTATCAACTACAGGGAGGTAGGTGGGTTCTTGCAAAAAATGTAAAATTGTGCCAAGGAACTGTGCTGTTTGGAGAGTTTGTTAAGGAAAAATGTGCTACAAACGAAGGTGAGAAAGAAAAACCAAGCCTTCATGTTATTGATGCTGTTAGATTAGGAGATCGATATTTGGGAGAATCAAGCTACAGTGAACGGTATGTGATAATGCAGGAATAAATCCTTCTTGTAGTAAATGTTTGACCTCTGTGGTGTTGAAAAAAATGTGTTCGTTTGCAGGATGAAATTGATAGGAATCTACTGCGCAGCTGTAAACAGAGAATCACAGAGAAACTTCGTTAGAATTCGCCAAAAACCAACACAAAAGTTGACAAATATCGCCTCTGATAATGCAATTTCATGCACAGACGGTGGAATCTATTCAAAACTACCCATCTTGGGATACGATTCCTTTTCAGAAGAATATAATGTCGACTCACTTTTACTTCTGAAAACTGATTGTGGTAAGATAAACCGGTCGGAAATTGATGGATTTTTTGCATGAATAATTTTTTTTTCCAGATCAAACATTCTACTCAGTTTATGAACACAGGGTCCAAATATTCCTCAAACGTGTAGAGGAGAACGAAAATGATAGTCGCAGATTATCTCTAGAAGAAATCGTCTCGGAGATTGAACAAGCCAAATTTTGAATACCTTTCGGGTACTATTGACATTAATTTATTTTTTTAAATTATATTTTATCATGATTCGACAATCGCACCATTTTATTGTGATGTTTTTTACAAATTGCGAAAATAAAATGTACCAACTATCAAAAGTCTTTGTCCTCTGTTGGTCCTCTGTATAATGAATCAACAACGAATATACTTAAATGTCAAACAGACATACAGCTGAACTTATTTTGAATGATGTTACTTTTTATACATTTTTGTTGATGGTGAATTATGAATTCATTGGCGAAATTTGATGAAGAACTGCAGAGTTTGCAATTAGATAAACCAGTGGCTGGAAAAGTAAGTTGAGAAAATATAAGTAGATGCCGCCTGCAATTTTATGGTGGTTTTCAGACTGCTTTCCAACTGCAGAAGCATGCAGTGGATGAACAGTATGATTTGAAACCTATAGAGAGGAGCTTATTCATTCTTACGTAAGTTTCGATTTCTCTAAATTCTAAAATCATTCGTATTGTATGTCGTGGCGCGGCGAAATCCATCTATAAACGATTACCAGTGAGAGCGAAGTTTTTGAGAAACGTCTATAGAACATTTATATAGGAAAGAAATTTCGAAAAGATCCGCCAATGAATCTCGGCAGTCGGTATTTTAGTTATTTTAGGGATCCCGATTAGCGGGATCTTATTCACTGCCTTATTATTTATAAACCATTTGATAATATTTATTTCATCATCATTGACATCATTACTGCCTTAAGAAAAAGTAAACTGTATGTAGTGTATGTATCGTAAAATCCCAATAATCTCATCCTCATGTGAAATTATCATGAACCATATCATAATATGTTCATACTCATGCAACGAAATAATGAATTTACAAGAAACTATTGTTGATTTCACGGTAGAAATATCATCACACTACTGTTAATATTGTTATATTTGCGGTATGCTGTTGAAATATGGATTCTCCAGATGTAACAGAACCAGATGATGATATCACAATATGGCAGGATTTATACATGTACTGTAAGGAAAACTCATTTTCTCAAGATCTCAATATATCATTTCAGGAAAGGAGATGATATACAGAAACTTAGTGTTATTCAAGCATTACCAGACCTTTTACAAACAGATAACAATGCTACCATATCAAGAATCATTCCCAAGATTCAGCAAGAATTACCAAGCTCATCTTCAGAGTTTCATCTTGTTACAAGTAAAATCTTTCAAATCCTCATCCAGATGAACTTTAATTTGAATTTGATGAAGCCAGTATTGCAAGGCATTGAGAGTAAAGATCCCATAGTTTCAAATGCATGGATTGTTACATTAATAGCAGTAATTCCAAGTTTAACTGAATCAGTATTGAAGAATGATGTATGTATTCAACCTATATGTTCAATATTGCAATTTCAACATTCTTGAGTTCTAGGTGTTGCCTTTTGCTATCAGAATATCACAAATAAACAGGTCTGTGTTTTATAGAGTTAATAGTTGCAGGATTCTTGGAAAAATTGCAGTTCATCCTAAAATGACCCCATATGAGTGAGTAGGTATAATCAGAATATAAACTTGTATATTGAATTCATTCAACATTTTTAGTGTTAAAAAAGATATTCTTCCATTGGTGCAAAGTTTATGTCAGGACTGTCTGTATGAGGTAAGGGCTGCTATGTGTGCAGAACTACCAAATGTGGCTAGTGGATTGGCTAATGATACTATTGTTAAAACAAGCCTTCTGCCATGCTTGGTAGAGTTATCCAGTGATGAGAACATGCAAGTGAGAAGTGCATCTGTGGATGCTGTGGCATTATTGATACCTTTCATGAGTCCAGGTAAATGTGAATTTGTTAATCCAGAAGGTAACAGTAACAGTCTTTCACTTCCATTCATCACTGAAAAGGCTTGCTGAGATAGCTGAAAAGGAGTTGAACACATCAGATCATAACATAGCTTGCAGAGTACTTTGCTAGGAATAATCTAAACTAAAGAATTGATCATGGTAGTATTCAGTTACATGAACTGATCAAGATTGATAAACTTGCTACAAGTCAAATTCCTAAATTTGTTTACAAGTTGAGAAGTACTGATATTCTTGCTTGATCATTTTATTAGTTCAAGCAGAAATAGCTTGATATTCTTGATTCAAAGCAACATGCTTCAATGCATATAAATCAAGAGATTGAATGAGTTTTTCTACCCTAATTGATATAGGTATGTCAAACAAATAAACATGTATGTAATGTAATGAAATTTCCTATTTATACATGATATGTTTCACATGTAACATGTACCAACATCATTTTATAAATACATTAATTGATGGAGAAGCCCTCAATTTTGAGAAAACATCTGAAATAGGTGTATGAAAGAGGTAGTTAACCTAAGTAGGAATGGTCTGTGGTGTCAAAAAAAATAAGTGTACCTAATTAAATTTTCAATCATAAAATGATTATTTCAAGCAATTATGCAATGAAATACTGGACCAACAGTAGTCATTTATGCAATTCCTCCATACTACGCGAAATAATTGAAATTTCACACTTTTTGAACACATCCCGTTTCTTGGTTACTTTTAAACCTATCAGCATGATGAAATTTACGTGAAATGCAGTGGCGTACTTATTTTATTTCCATAAACGTTCAGAATTCAGAACATTTGGCAAAAATTTATATATATAGTTCTGTAAGGATTTTTTCGATCTCATCAAAAATTGAATAAAATTTTCGACAATTCTTTCCGTTTATTATTTGAGGAACGATTAAACATCCGGCCTGTCGAAATTCAACAAGATTCTTTTTTACGGTATCCATCCTGTATCTGACGAGATAACCATCCGAAAAGTCTATCGTTGTGAGTAAAATGTGAAAAAATAAAGAAATATAAAAATGACTTTTCAGAAACCGTTAAGATGACGGCTGTTCCACTTGTAAAAAGACTTTGTGCACAAAGTAACAGAGAAGGCGACCAGACATTTCCAGCTGTGGCAAAAATTTTCGGTAAACTTTTGAACAACTTACAGCAACATCTCACACCAGCTGACAATGTTTGGTTTCTCAACTTTTATAAAGATCTATCACGAAAAGGTCTCAGTATATCGAATGAGGATTTGGAGATCGATCCTGCTTTGGTGAGTATAAAACAAAAACAGCTACTTGCTTGATCTTTTCCTCCGATGACAATGATATGAATATATCGAGTGCAGAAAAATGGCAGTGATATGAAACAGATTTAATGTCATATTCATATTCGCGATACGCAGTGATTTTTCATTTATTAAATTTGATGAACAATAAATTTCATTTGGATTGGACGAAAAATTGCGACTTTGTTTCAGGCGGTCACTTGCAGAGACTATTGTGCATACAATTTACCAGCTATTACTTTATTCACTCTATATCAACCTCAGTCTGACATCAACAAGTGGTATTCTATCTTCAGAGATCTTGCTGGAGACTCCTGTTATATTGTTAGAAAAACTGTTGCAGGATGCATACACGAGATCACAAAAGTGTTAGGTGAGTGTGAATTGAACTTTTATAATGACAAATGGGTTGATACCTAGGAACGCCCGGTAATGAATATAAACTTCCAGAAAAAAAAAACTTATATTGAATTTGCTGTTTTATTTGACGCCTCGTGGAACATTGAATAATAGTTTTGTTATCAATTTCCGGACCTCCAAGATAAGAATTAACAGCATGGGGATATCGGAAACGGTAAGTGATAAGGGGTCGATTAAATTAAAGAAAAATAGCGGATTTATGTGCCTAATAATATGACATTTGGAAAGTTTTATTATTCCAAGTAGTTTCGGAGATATCCGAGAAAAACCGAAATGTGAGAATTTCGTTTTTATTTTCTCCTAGCTTTATTTTCAAAGGAAATGTAAAACAAATAGCACTTCGCCATGGCCACTTTTTAAGGACTACACGATAACAAAAGCAGAATTTTTCTGCGACGTTTCGTCTTTTAGAAAACGTCATCAACTTTGTATTTTTATATGGGCCGAAACCAAAGTACGACTCCATTTTTCATTGTGAATACAGCAATGTATCTCACAATGTATCACGAATATTTCGGAACAATTTCTCGCGCAAAATGTAATTTAGTGATTAATTTGTTTTTCTTCAATTTTAGATAGTAACATTTTTTTTTAATTTTTCCTGTTTAACTCCAGAATTCATATAATTAACCTCTGAAATATGCTACTTTGCCCCCATATTTAACCAACCCTCTATCTCTTACTGTTATCGAAATCCACATGCATAGAATCGAAATTGAATAGTCCTGTATAATGAATATCACTTTATATTCAACTAGTTTTCTAAAATTTCTGAACTCTCAACCAACATTTAATTGTATTTTTGAATAACAAAAAACAATTTTCTCCAGAGAAGATGACAACTTGTCTTTTAACCTATATAAATAAAATACTGTTAATGCTCAAATAAAGTTTTAGATTACAATTGAAATTTTTTAGTTCTGAAAAAGTTCTCAAAACTGAGGAAGTGAATCTATTTCAGTATTATGAATCTTCTAATTATATTATAGAGAGTGAATCAAACCAAAAAAGTTGAAATAGAACAATTTCGAGTATTTTTTCAGAATATTCATCCAGTTTTGGAGTTGCCATGGATCAAATGACGTATATTGATCATTCATTCATCTCTGTACCAAAACTCAAATAATCTACTCCAACCATTATTTCACTGTTCAAGACAAGAAAAAGCGAGTCGATTCTCCATCCTAATGTCAAATGTCGGTGTAACGATAAGGCAATCACCAATGTATCATATTCAAACAACGTTTGCCAAGGTGAATTGACATCATCCATTGCTCATCTCTCGAAGGCAAAGAATGCAAGCGCATAGTCCCCGACATAGTGAAACTGCTGCGCGACGACGCAGAAGAAGTCCTCGATGTCCTGGTGCCCAACATCGGCCCCACCCTCGTGCTGTTGAACAACACGGGAATCCTAGCAAGAGAAAGCAGCGGCCAGGCCACTCTGGACATCGGCCGGGCGCTGCTGAAATGCCAATCCGAGATTTTCAAGAGCTTCAACTGGCGCAGGCGAATGGGGTTCCTGGAACAGATGGAGTGCCTCCCGAATGTCATGCCCGCCGATTTCATACACCAACATTTCACCCCTATGGTTTTGAAGTTGACAGTTGAAGCGGTAAATATGTCTGCCGTGTTTTTATATGCGTCAGCTCAATGTGGAAAGAAATGGACCAGTGGCAGCTTTTCAGCGTTCTAGGGTTGGTACCAATATGTCATAAATGTCAACCGTCATTCATGTTGACTGTCATTAATGTCAACTGTCATTAATGTCAACTGTCATTAATGTCAACTGTCACTTAAAAATCCTTATTAATAAGAAATAGCTAATCATTTATATGAATAGAAAAATAATAATGATTTGGTCGACTTATTTGGATTCATCTGCTCAACTTAAATTTATAACTATTGACGTTGATGACATATTCCTGCCAACTTGAGAATGCTCAAAAAGCTGCCACCGAAAGCTGTTTGAACGCATTATGTGGGCTATAATCTCTTGTTACTATACATCAATTTCTTGTTTTTCAGAGATCTAGACCTGTCAGAACGCAAGCGTCAAAGACGATGCTAGTTTTTTTACGCTACAGCGTCAAAGAGAATCACAGAAAATGGATTCGTGAGAATCTCATCAATCTGTTGTGCAATTCACCATCCTGTTACACTAGACATATCTACATCAAGATGTGTGTACATGCAATCCATATATTCAGCTGGAAATATTTCAAGGAACATTTTTTTCTCCCTCTGCTGTCATTAGGAGGTAGGTAAAACTTCAGTATGGGTCAGTTTTTCTTTTGATATATCACAATTCAAAAAAGATTAGAACTAATCGAATATTAATTTTAGATTTCAGTATTCAATGGGGAAGTTTCTGAAATTCAGTTTTTTATTCCACGTTATAGTTCGTGAAAATTCATCGAATATTATTTTTTTGGCACGATCAAATTTGACTGAAAAAATGTAGTCTCGGCTCCTCCACCATTCTGATGACGTACTACCTAGAACGCACGGTTGAAATAATGTAACTTTTGCGCCTGTACACAGTTGCCTGAAGTATCGATGTGTCTAAATAGTCGAATATTCTACATCAATATCTTGTTATCGTTATGATATCCAATGTATTATTCCTCCAATAGTTTCAGCAAGAATTATATTTCGAAATTTCAATTCGGTGCCAATCCATTATGAAATTAATGTGAGGTACAAAATAATTATGACATTTCAATTCATCCAAGAAATTAGGTGACTTCAATCCGGCAACAGTGCAAGCAACAGGTGTCTACTTCTTCTTTTTCCGGTCCGTAGGTCCAACCGAATTAAATTCAGAAACGAATATCCCCAAATGTCACCAAATCTAGGTAGTAGGTCATAGTTTTCCGCCATAAAAATTGTTAACATCTGTATTTTCAAACAAAATTATTTGGATAATTTGAGTAGTCATCCTAGACAGCAGGAATATAATGCTAGTTATTTTAACAATAATTTCATGGGAATCTGTTTAAAGAAAACTCTCTCATGGTTCATGGTAAAAGGCCTACCCGAGTCTATTCTGTTGGCCACAGCCAGACTTAGGAGAAAAAAAGGCGTTCGAATTCATCCCTTCATTTTAGATGATCCCGTATCAACTGTTCGCCTTTGTGTGCTGAATCTATGCCCGATATTGAAGCAAATGCTCGTTTTACCGATGGACCGCAATCTGCAGCTCAGGTTGGAGAGTTTCATGTCGAAAATAGAAGTGATGGAAAAGGACAAGGACGTCATAGACACGCTCAAGGCCAAGCTCAAAGAGATGAGAACTCTGCAGGTGAACAAGCAAGAAGCGTTGACGGAGGAGAGGAGAAAAATAGAAGAGGAGGAAAAAATCACGCAAGGAAAAATGTCTATCAATCCGTTGGTTGCTCATAAGTCAGGTAAATTATTAAGTAAATTCAATGAATAATCCAAAAATGCAATGATATAGAAGGTGTTCTATTGAAAAAACTGAATTACTGAGGTCACAGATTAGAAAACCTTACAGATGAGACACTTCGCCCATTTTGTTTGATGTGCCGACATCCGTTTTCATTGATATCGGACCTTTGAATTTTGCGCATCGGATTTGCCAGATAGTCGTTGTCACCGCTAGAACATCTGATGTGCAATGTTGCCATTTTAGTAATCAACAACAATATAAAAGGTTACCTACTTCTGAGTGATTTATTATGTTGTCATCAGAAATCAGTTTCTATCAGGAATAAGATGTATTCTGAATGAATTTTAACAATGGAACTCGAATATTTCGAATGTAGCCCATTCATTGTCATCAGAAAAAATAAAACACTATTCAATTATCCAATGAATTATCAGACTATATACAGGTATAGCAACAATGTAATTTGATTTATACACAGTAATGATAGCCAATGAACATACTATTGTACCTGATTCACATTCCAGATAATGAAAGTATATACCTATGATCACAGGTTGTTTAATCTGTGCTGTGATAATCCTCGAAACTTTTATTACTTTTCCTTTTGAATAATAGTTTATAGAAATATGTTATATCTACATTGTAAGAACATAAACCTATCCGAGATACTGGATCGTGAATTGTGTAAAACGGAAACATTTGTAACATAACCAACAAAATGATGACAACGATGTAAACAAAACTCGATCATTACTTTAGCGCCTGCCCATATCTATGACTGGACCTTTGAATTTTGCGCTTTCGCATTCTCTCTGTCTGACTGTCTCATCTGTAAATTTTTCTAATCTGTGCTGTATTCATTTGTATACTACTAAGAGGCTTCAATTAAACTCGATTATTTCAATAAGTACACTGCAGTATCGGAGCATGTAACAGCTTTTCACCTCTTTTTGTGCAGCAACCATGCCGTTTCTTATGACAGAGTCTTCACGTCGCAACAACGCCATAACCTCCAGGGCGATTTCACCGGCGACCAAAGTTGTTTCTGCCGGCATAAGGTAAGGCCTCGACGATCGCACAACTCAAACTAATGGCTTCGCTTACATTTTCTAGTGAAATGAGCTTCTTAGGGCAACACTTTTACATAGATGCTGGAGTAGCTCTACCCAGAAACATAGACAGCGTCGAGCGGAGTATGTCTCGGCTGACGGTCAACCCAGAGGAAGACGTCGTCTCTACCGTTTCTCTGGAAAACCTGAACGTTCATAATCTGACGGACGAGGCTCTGATCCGACTGGAAGCTTCAGCGAACGTAACGGACGATGTTAAAGCAAACATACAGAAGATTAACGTGTCCAAGAGCTGTTCCAGAAGTAAGCTCGCGGTGGATTCGGTAAAAAAGAGGAATAAAAGGAATTCTTGCATCATCCCCGGTGATGATGCCCAGACCAGTAAAACCATGTTGAAGCGTAGGAGTTTGAATATTGGTCCGAGCGAGATGAGCAAAATCCCGGTTTGCTTCAAGTCAGTAAGGAAGATTGAAGGGAATACAAACATGAAGCGAAGCAAATCGGGGAGCATTCAAAGTATTTGCAGTAAAAACGCGGATAAATCAAGCCCATCAAGGTTGAAGTTTCCATTGAAGACAGACATCAACGGAAGTATAAGTGGAACCAAATCAAGTTCTGTCAAGAGCAACTCAAGTAGTAATAAAACTAGTGAAGCGGGGCAAATTTGCAAGGAGCAATCAAAGGAGAATGTTCCTTTGCCTTTGAATATCAGTATTAATAAGACTAATGTGCCAATCAGAGCTAGTGGAGAGACTAATTCAGCCAAAGTATCTAGTCTGCCAGTATTAGTGAGGTGAGTTGATTTTCGCAAAACCTTCTTCTTTGCAGCTTTTAGGCATTGCATCGAGCAACTCGGCTTTTTATCATCTTGATACTTTATTTCTGACCTGCTTGTATCTCTTTTAGGAAATAACCTGGTGAAGTGAAATAACGAATCTACACAAGTATATATGTATGTATTTATATTTATTAAATGTCTATTAATTTCATATAGTTTTTATAGTAACAGTTGAACAAAGTTATTTTTGACTATATTTACAATTTGTTTTACCAAATAAACTTTCCAAAATACAAACCTTCTATTATTCACGTTATTGCCAGAATCTTCTCAACTGCCTCTACAAATGTAGGTAGGACCGCTGTTGGAGGGGGAGATATTTTGTTTTCATCTCCGGGTTTGTATTTGCCCGTTTGCACGAGATAACCCTTCAAACCTGCATTCATCGCACCTTGAATATCATCAGTAACATCCTGAAATAGTTGATCAAGTGCCACCTCACGAAAATCAGTTCCATTTATAGTCGGTCGGCAAAAGGTGCCGAATAAATATCCGAGATGGCGCACAACTGTCAATTTGACAGCTCGAGATGTCAAGAAATAATGTTGAAGTGGGAGGAGATGAACTTTACGTATCAGGATTGACAATATTTTGAAGATAGTGGTGTTAATTTCTCAATGGATCAAGAAAAACAAATTATTTAAATGTTCCAGGTTCTTCAACTTCACTAAAAAATAACGTTTTCATAAAACAGTACCTATATGGACATGAACCGGCTGATGATTTTTTAGATTAATTGATATAATCACATGGGGATTCATGGAGAAATAGAGAAAATTTCTTCAAAAATATACAAGAAACGTCAATTTGGAACTAAATAATTCGTGATAAAGTAATTGAAAATATGTTTATTACTTACATCTCCAATCATAACGGCATTTTCTGGAGGAATATCTCCCAAGGCAGTAAGAAAAAATGTTCTGTTAGGTTTGCCAATGATTTCTGCAGTGCACTGTGCAGAATATTCTAAACCTTTCACAAAACAACCCGGTCCTAGAGCTAAGCCATCATTTCTTTTATAATATTTCCCCGCATGTATGGCTATGAGTTGTGCACCAGCTTGCAAACATCGAAAAGCTTCATTCAATCGATCATAATGAAACTCTGTTGGACATAGACCTATAATGACAGCATTTGGGGATTCGTTTTTCGGACAAGATAATCCCTCAAAGTCTTCTAGTGCTTCGGGAGATAGCATTAACATCGGCTTCAAGTTCCGGTTTACTATCAAAGATCTGGCAGCGCCTAGAGAACTTATTATGTCATCTTTATTTACTTCGAATCCCAGGTTCGTCAACCTCTCGTGTAGAATTCGTTTACTTTCTTTAGTTGTGTTCGTTACGAACTTGACACAGAGATTCTTTTGTAATAGCCTAAGGACAAAGACAAGTCTAATGAAAGGTATCTGGACAACATTACAGGTAAGGAAGCTTCAAATAATGTATAGACGAAGGAATTAAGTCCATCAGGCGTTTTCAGAAGGCGAAATGGGCAATCAAACGTTGGTTTTCTAAATTAATATCGACCACATGTGAATTTCCAGACTTATTATAAATACATCTACTTAGTGTTTCTAGTATAAATATAGATATAAAAATTTGCCTTTTCAATGCCTTTATCAGAGTCTGGTACCTCATCATCATCAGTTTCGTAAATTTGGATTACTTTGTCATCCTGCCTGAGAAATTGGCGGTAAAATATAATACGCCGGTATTAGCACTACCCAGACTGCTGGAAGCTTGGTGAAGCGGTTTTTTGATTATGAAAACCATGTAAAGTAATGGTTATATTTCAACCTCGTTAAAGTAATGTTACTATACGTACTGGGGGTTTTCTAATAAATACTAATGAAACTTGAATTCTGGTTATCACAGATTAGACGGATTTTTCAGATGCCAAGTTTTTTTAGAAACACGTTGTTCAATGTAATAAAAATGTATGTTGTATAATATTTTAAAACACATTAAAATAAGCCACTCGGCAAAGTACCTTGGCACTTTTTTCATATTTTCAAAACATTACGTAGTCAAAAGAGAATTTTCATTTAGCTAGAGCTATGTGCAAAATTCCCAACAGAACCATCATAATTCATAAATATTAAAAAAATAACAAACCTTTTCAAAGCATCCGCACAATTCGGTATTGCTTGATTTTCTATGTGTAAAGTACCGCTCAGGTCTATCAATACAGCCCGAATTGCATTACTCATTTCTGAAAGGCAAGTATTTTTTTATAATGCGAATTTTTCAAAAAAATCAGAATAACCTCAACAAGTCAAAACTTAACACTACCAAAAGAGAAGATCAAATATAACCTCAAAACTCAATCACCAACCTCACACTTTCTAAAAAAAAACAACGGCCTCTAAAGTAGATGAATTTCATTTGATAATTTTGATTGATAATGCCTTCATCCCATGGCACTCAAGTGATAACAGACCCAGTGGAAGAAATGCTCAAAAAAACTGGCTGCATAGAATTACACTATAAAGTCCAGGTGAATATTACATAATAAATATGGAAATCTTCAACCCAAATGTATATTTTTACAGATGTGCATTGCAGAAACTCAAGATTGGAGAAAATGTCAAGATCATGTAGCGGATTTCAAAAAGTGTATGCAAAAATACCAAGAACAGAAACTGATGAGACCATAGTTTGATCAGGCTGAAAACAGTGTTCCTATATAAACATGGCAGCTCATCTGATAAAGACATTAATAGGTTTTGAATCAACCAAAATGGTGATTATAGTTCGCACAGATTTGAAGATGGGATGTGGAAAGATAGCTTCACAGGTAGCACATGCAGCAGTTTCCCTTTATCAGTCATCCAAAGAGAATTCCAATCCACATCTGAAGCATTGGATGCATTCAGGTCAACCAAAGATTATTCTTAAAATCAACTCAGATTGTGAGAAAACTTTACACAACATTGTTTCTAAAGCCAAAGATCTCAATTTGAATGTATGTTTAATAAGAGATGCTGGAAGGACTCAAGTGAAAACAGGAACTGTTACTGCTGTGGGGATAGGTCCAAATAAGGAAAATGAAATAGATGATGTAACTGGTGACCTCAAATTGTTATAATTGTGTTACAAGAATAATTGTATATATACAACAACATTTGCACAAAATTCATTGATGTGTTTCATTGAAATTGACAAAATCTAAGACACAACTTCACTCAGTGTTCAATAATAAGAATAATAAAGAAGGGTTAATTTGAAGGACAAATTGTGTTTGTAATATTGACTGATATACAAATTTCATTTAGAATACATCACATTCCTTTTTTTTCTACCAACATAAGCCTTTCCATATTAACCATGAACAGAGAAGATTGTATTTTTTTATCTCAGTATAACTGTGTTAAGACATTTATTTAGACTCATTCATCAAACATTTGTATTTACCAATGTTTTTTGTGAATAATTCATTACCTATTCCTCAATAGTCCTGATTATGATGTTCTACTGTGCATGAATTCTAAATCTTACAGAAAAAATATGCATCTAAATATTTACACTTAGAATACTATAGGTTGATCTCATAAAATATAATTATAACAGGTTGTAACCAGAGGGATCAAAAGATACCCCAATGCAAAACTGATCTTTATTCAATGTTGTTTAATAATCTGTTCATAGAAATAACTCAGTTCCTACTCAATTTTACCTTTCTTATTCCGAGATATAATTGTAAATATTAGCTGACATTTTCTACCAATGATTATATGAATACATTATTTATGGTGGTTGCAACCCTTTAGAATTAATTTCTGGGTTAATACAGTATGTCCCAGCTGCAATGAGTCTATCTAATACCATAGAAACAAAAAAAAAGAATCCTTCAGATCCATTAACTCATTTCACAGAAATTTCTTCCAAAATAGGTATGCCAAAGAGTAAATCAGTGGAAGTGGTAAAACAGTGTCAAGAGATGACTGTGCCAAAGGCCGAAGGCGCCAGACTATATAAGTATACCTACGTCAGGAAATATTATCTAACAAAACCAACAAAATTGAACAATCGTACAAAGATCGATTTTTCAACATTTTGCGTTGAAATTCATGTATCAAAAATAAAATAATTACTTAAGGAGCACCCGTACGCCAAGTGACAGTGATGACGTCACGACGTCAGTCTACATTGACTCAATTGATTTTCACATTTTCGCTAAGACACACTGTATGAATTTTCGGAACATTATATTCAATTGTTTTTCCACATCACATAATATGTCTGCCTTAATTAATAAATCCTCAAGAATGAATTGTTAAAGATTGAAGAATAAAATGGGCATATTTTAAAATGTATGATACAAAATATACAAAGATCACATTTGAATGATGTAAGAACCATTGATTATAAAAAGTACAAATACTTATATTTAATTATTTCTTAATACCAACATGTTTCCCTTCACATATTTTTAAATTGGCACTGATTGCAACTAAAATAGGTATACAAGGTGTTCTTTATGAATTAACTATGATTATCTCCAACCATGTTGAACCATGGACATATGTGGCCTACTGATTATGACAAAAAGATAAATCAATGTGTTTCGCAAAATGTTTTCTGCTCTTCGAAGTTTTTGAATTAATTAAGGAATACATTTTTTATCACTTTAACACAGTCCTGAGTATTCCAAATCCACGATTATGGAAAGAGGAATGTTAATGACAACAAAGAACACCGTGCATAGGTATGTTTTATGAACTAAAATAAATTATGCATGAATATGAAGAAGAAAGATTGTTGTACTCACTATATTTTTGGATATTCCAAACTGAGAGCGTGGCGCTGTCAAATACTGTACCTAAATTGATAAAATTTTGTCTTTCTTTGCCAAAATGAAATCTTTATGAAAAACAATCACAGCATGTACTGAGAGTTGAAAAATATGCGTTGAACATAATTACGCTTATTTTTACAGAAGACTAGCTATGAAGTTTCGTTTCAATTATGTTTCCTTCTGGTACCTACCCAGGAATATCAGTATTTCGTTTACAGTCATACAGATATTTTGTCTTAAAACATTTATGACAAAAAATATAAATACTATTGGACGGACATATGTCATTTAGTTCTGTGAGAGCGAAAATATTATCCAAACGACTGGTATTTTCCATTCTTTTCATGATGCCGACATGACTGTCAAACCTTTTTGTTTCCACGATAAAAATGTATCGTTCGGGCCTCGTCGGACCAACTCGCCGTTTTCGTGTTTCGAACGAGTTTCTTGTTTACGATTCATGACGTGGTTATTCTTGTTGTATTTTCGTTCTCAAAGCGTTGATTTGTACATTTTTTATCGATTAATTCACTTATCCGCGTATTAAATGTACTCATCTCCACTTAAAATGGTAAAAAATTGTTTCATTTGTAGTTAAAAGCAGGTTTCTGGGATTGAGATGTCAATAGTGTCATTTCATTGATGAGTGCCATAGTCGTACGTTCGGGAATGGAATAATGTGAAATAATGCATGGATATTTATTCTTTTCAAGATGATGAATATTTTCAGTTGATCGAAATTGTATTTTACAGATTTTCTTCACGTAGAATCTAATAAAAATGAACAATGATGAATATAATGTGTTTCAAAGAATCAATTCGTGTTATATTTCTGTGGTTTCAACCGTCTGAATATCTGCCTCTATAAATTTCATTTTGCACTACTATTAACAAGAAGGATCAACATTACCGCCTGCTCTCCTCCTCTCACCCCGATACCAAGAGAGATAGTGAGATCTTGCTATCAAACAATGAAATGCATAGGAAGTGCCAGTCTATGTAAGTGGCATTATAGGTATCTAAACTATATTTGACACGATCATATTACAGTAAGTAATATTTTGTCATAAATATTCGTGACAGAATCAATGAAAAATCACTCACAACAAGGAACAGGAACGTCATAAAGTTATAAAATCTAAATAAATCACATTTCCTATACCCATATAATATGTACATATATCACTCTCTTCATGCATTGTTCAAGCGAACCATCCATTCTCAATCACACAAAAAAAAAACAAGATAAAAATTACACCTCATGCCTCACCTAAACCACAGATTAAAAAACCTTACAAATGAGACAATCCGCTCATTTTTTTTGATGTACCGATATCCGTTTTCATTGATCTCGGTCCTTTGAATTTTGAGCATCGCAGTTGCCGGATAGTCGTTGTCACCGCTGGAACTATTGATTTGCAATGTTGCCATTTTAGTGATGCATTGCTTAACTAACACTAATATAAAATCCCAAAATCATCTCTACAACTTTTATCAAATGGTACATGTTTCGAATAATTAGAGATTAATTTGGGATTTTTTGCTGTATAACAAAAACCACTCCACTTTGAGAAATATGGACTCCTTTCACCGTTCAACCAATATAAATGATTACTTCTGAGTGATTTATTATGAACAATTTGTCATTTTCAATTAGATTTTATCAGGAATAAGATGTATTCTAAATGATTTTTACAATGAAATTCGAATATTTCGGATGTATCAATCAATTATTGATATTCTCATCAAATGGAAAAGTTTGATTGAATTCAATAATATCACTCACATTCCAGAAGGAATGAAGGTTTCCTTTTGAATAATAGTTTATGGAAAATATGTTATTCGTTGTAAGAACATAAACCCATCCGAAATACTGGATCGTGAATCGTGTTAAACGAGAACATTTCTAACATAACCAAAAAAATGATGACAACGATGTAAACAAAACTCGATCATTATTTTAGCGTCTGCGCATGTCTATGACTGAACCTTTAAATTTTGCGCTTTCGACATATATCTCTAATTTTATTCGCTCTGTCTGACTGTCTCATCCGTAAGGTTTTCTAATCTGTGCCTAAACTTATCCACCCCAGAAACGTAACAAGTTTCATCCCTCTGCTTGAAAAAATGAATCCCTACCTCAGAAGATTCTATCAAAAACTCGCCTTGCCCTGATAAATCCCCCATAAATAAAAATAACATATATACTTTCAAACGGTACCTTTCTCAGTCTAATCTAATCGCTGATCAGTTTGGTTTTTTGTGGATCGTCGTACTTGCAGATCTCAAACGAGTTTACGCTGCTCATAGACGATGCGTATGAGGTGTTCACGATGTGTGGGGCCTCATTGAATTCGTCCAGCTCTTCTAAGTCGGCGGACGAGGGGCCTTTCAACAGAAAATACTGCTCCGATCGGGTGGGCCACAGCAGGTGGGCCATTACGCAGTACGCGAAGCAGTCTGCAGAATATGTTATACCTGGGAAAGTACGGAATTACACGAAATCAAATCGTCCCTCATATCACGTATGGACGTAATTAACAAAAAAAGTTAAAATTGACTTAGGCCGGTACTATTTTTGCCCCGAGAGGAAGTGGACAAGAAGCAGCAAACAATAATGAAATGCTTGGAAAAAGAAAAATATTTGATGGAAATGAAAAAAAAAACATCGTTTACTTTTTCAATAAATTCTGTTTTGTTCCTGAGCTGTCTCTTCCTTCATAAGCTTCAACATGCAAATTTATCGAGTTATATAATATATAATTATTTCAATAAATACCTAATAAAAACTTGAATCTCCATAAAGCCGACACATGTAGAGCAATGAGTGCTAAAATCGGCAAATATATGAACCAAACCAAGCTCGATGCTCCGAAATGAAGTAGAAAATTCAGCTTTTGCGTGTTATGTTCATATAACATCGTTGTACGTAGCTCATAAAGAAACCATATCATTATTAGGGTTCTGAAAACGAGTATCAACCATCCCGGCCATGTTTGGTATTCATCAATGTCTTCAATTATATCAACTTCCGTCTGAAATAAAAAAAGAGCACACTAATACACTGGAAACTAGAAATAAGTCGTGTTTATTCTGCAGATATGTGTACCAATACATGATACTTTTTCGATATATACATCATTCCAGGTTGAATGACTTACCAGGTAAGTATGTTCATATTTGATTGTAGCGATCTATGACTCAAATATGACTATCAAACTATTTAACCTATCAAACATTTTACCTCATCAATTATTTGCGGCTGATAATAATATAATAATATATGGGAATTTCAAAGTTGGTTTAATAAGCCTTGATCTGGCAACAGCGCAGAAGTGGAAATATTTTCAATATTTCCCAGAGTCCCAAAATAGTACCTAAAATAAAGAACTACCACCCTTATATTCAAATTTATAAACCATCCTCTTGATCGATACTGGTTCAACAAAATCATTCATCAACCAAAGATTGCATATAAATTTTACACTGATTTGTTGAATGCTCAAATAGATTTTGTAAATGCTAAATCTTGTCAATTTGACCCATTTTTTGGCACCACTGACAACTTTTCTCAAATTCTCGCCAAATCTTAGGTAACGTGATATAAATCGTAACGGATTTTTTAGTTGTCAGACATGCAGAACTGAACATTTTATGCACAAACAGTATATTTTATTGTGAAAACCTCTTCACCTCTCAAGCATAATAGGAATAAAACGGTTCTTAAATAACTTTAAAACCCCATAAAATAATTTTTGCTACGCCCATGATGTTCCTCCATGATCTTCCGCATTACATGAAAGTGTTTTTACTTTTTATTATTACGAAATGTATTCCAGTGAAGAAGAAATTGTCAATAATTGTACTCCACCAGAAATCAGTAAAGCAGCTGAGGATGCGAATAATTAATAATTTATTGTCCGGCAGGCGGTAAAGTGTCATTTTACGCCCGGCGGGCGGTAAAGTAGTCCGAGGGCGGTAAAATGCTATTTTACGCCCGCACAACCGGGCGATAAAGTGCCAATTTACGCCCGGTCGTGCATAAAATCAATTGTCAACAAACGTCGGAATCGCGGAAAAATTGACATACCAAATTCCAAACATAAAGTAATATATGCACAACTCCATAACATAACCAAATCGCAAATACTAATGGTTTCCATGTCAGTTCAAGCCTGGTAACTGCCCAACCTTTGGCTAGAAGCAGCAACAGGAGCATAAAAGTCGTCTGAAAAATAAAAAATCTCAATTCCAAGAAACTTCATGAAAAACCTCATGAACAACATACCCTTGATAATATATCAAAAATATCACCTGCCATTGCAATCTTGGGAAACCCTTCGCCATTAAGGGCATACTTTAAATTATGCACAAGGATCAGACAAAGGGCCATAAAGTCCAGCAAGAGGCTGGCAGTGAACAGTCTAGTTACAGGGTGTTTTTGAGTCTTGATGGCGTGGCACTGTAGAGGTACCAGAACCATATAGCACAGCCAAAATACGAGGTACAGTTCCAAAGTATTTTGTCTGTCGAAGGAAAACTGGTAGGTTAAAGGGCTGTAAGCGGAGTTGTTGGGATTTCCATTGACCAGCCATATGTCGTAATCAATTTCGTAGGGCGTGTATGTCTTGTATTCTTGATACTCACAAGTTGTTGTATTGAGATAGCATGCCACCATAGACAAATACCAAAAACTAAAACATATATTTTTTCTAATTTGTATGTAATTCAATTTTCATCATAAATTGACAAGTTCAGCCAGCTTTAAGAGAGAAAAAATATGTCTGCCCTAGTGTTGTCTTTGTCGTCAAGATTGAAACTTTAAATAATGAAAATGTTATGATTGCTACGTAAAAAAGAAGAAGACTTTTATAACCTGTATATAATTGGTTTCTTTCGTTATTCCGATTATTTAGAATATTTTGTTACCATTGTTACCTTATAATTGTTGAATGATTCCAAACATATTATAAAGTGTAAAGTACAAAGAGTGTTATTAGATTTCTTCTCTTTTTTTACGTCACAATCATAACATTTTCGTTATTGTAAGTTGCAATCTTGATGACAAGGACAACACTAGGGCAGAAATATTGTTTCTCTCTCAAAGCTGGCTGAACTTGTCAATTTCTAGTATTCGAAGTAGTGGAATTTCCGAGAAAATAGAGGAATTTCGGGAAAATAAGGGAAATACTGTTAGGAATATTCACAAATTTTCAAGAATTACGATAGGAATCTTCAGGAGTTTCGCGATTGTAATGTATCCTATACAGGGTGTCCCATGACTCAATGTCCATAGCCTAAGGGCTTATTCTTCGAGCAATTTCAGGTCGAAAGTGCCCTATAAACTTTTGCCCAAAACGCTATAGTCGAGGAGTTATCAAATTCAACAGTAAATCACTATGGTGAAATTTGTTTGACTTTGTCATGAGATTAATTTGCAATGGCTATGTTTTCAAATCAAGAATAAATTAAAATAGTATACACTGTGTCCAAGATAAGAATGAACAGCATGGGGATATCGGAAACGGTAAGTGATACGGGGTCGAATAAATTAGAGAAAAGTAGCGCATTTATGTGCCTAATAATATGACATTTAGAAAGTTTCAATATTCCAATTAGTTTCGGAGATATCCGAGAAAAACCGGAATTTGAGAATTTCGTTTTTATTTTCTCCTAGCTTTATTTTCAAAGGAAATGTAAAACAAATAGCACTTCGCTATGGCCACTTTTCAAGAACTACACGAAAACATAAGCAGAATTTTTCTGCGACGTTTCGTCTTTTAGAAAACATCATCAACTTTGTATTTTTATATGGGCCGAAACTAAAGTATATGAATGTGAATACAGCAATGTTTCACACAATATGATTTCGGAACCATTTCTCGCGCAAAATGTAATTTAGTGATTACTTAATCTGTTTTTCTTCAATTTTAGATATAGTAGGCGCTGGAAAAAATGACCACATTAAGTTCTGTTGTCATAATAATACTGTAGTTTGGTAGAATTTTTGACATATTACCTTTCCTACTCTTACATCTCGTTACCTACCTAATTTGTGTTAAAAATGGAAAACAGCAGCTTTTCGAATATTGAAAAATTTGATATGTTATGTTACATTTTGTGCCAAAGAAATTGTATTGATGCTGAACATGCGTACTCTAATAAGTATCCAGAGAGGCGACAACCTGGTAAAACAATATTTAGACGCCTACTATCTAAAATTGAAGAAAAAAAAAATTAAGTAATCACTAAATTACATTTTGCGCGAGAAATGGTTCCGAAATCATATTGTGTGATACATTGCTGTATTAACAATGAAAAGTGGAGTCGTATACAGGGTATACTTTAGTTTCGGCCCATATAAAAATACAAAGTTGATGATGTTTTCTTAAAGACGAAAAGTCGCAGAAAAATTCTGCTTATGTTATCGTGTAGTCCTTAAAAAGTGGCCATGGCGAAGTGCTATTTGTTTTACATTTCCTTTGAAAATAAAGCTAGGAGAAAATAAAAACGAAATTCTCAAATTTCGATTTTTCTCGGATATCTCTGAAACTAATTGGAATATTAAAACTTTTTAAATGTCATATTATTAGGCACATAAATGCGCTACTTTTCTCTAATTTAATGCACCCCGTATCACTTATCGTTTCCGATATCCTCATGCTGTTCATTTTTATCTTGGACACACTGTTTATGTGAAGATGTGTGAAGTAATCATCCTCTTGAACTTACAGTCTAAAGAGTACAGTATTATACCATGTCATTTGAATTGCGTTTGATGTAAATGCAAATCTTTAATAATAATAATAATGATGTTTACAAATATGCTTTTAAAAATTTATTAAAATATTTTCAATATCAAAATTTTCCGCAAGTATAGTTCAATTACCAATTTAGGTTCAATAGTTTTCTATTATCATTCTTATTGTTTATTGTATTGGAGTTTATGATTGAGATTGAATTTTAAGATTATTCATTCAGTCCGAAGATTCCCTAAAAACAGGGTGGCTCACGACTAGCGCTACGGATTTCAAGTTTTTATCACTTTGCTAGTTTGAATCTTGATGAAGGCTACATTTTGAGATTATTCTGACATATACAGGATGTTTGTTTACTATCAACTGGAAATTGATATAGAAACAAATACATGGTGGTTCAGATTTCTGAAATATGAGCCACCGTGTATGTAATTTGATTAAAGGTCAGTAGAATGAACAGTTGTTGAAATTGGGTCATGTGAGCCGTTTCTATATTAATTTTCAGTTGATAGTAAACAAACATCCTGTATATTCCTGAATAATTTCAAAATGTAGCTTTCATCAAGATACAAACTACCAAAGTGACAAAGACTTGTAATATTTCACTATAAATTTCTGTATAGCGCTTGTCGTGAGCCACCCTGTTTTTAGGGAATAAACCGTCGGACTTAATTAATAATAATTGTTAATTTAATCTCAGTCATAAAATCCAATGCAATAAGAATGAATATAGAAAACTATTTAACCAATTTGCGGAAAATGTTATTAAAAATAATTTTATGAATTTTCGATAGCATTTGAAAACATTATTGTTATCATCAAAGACTTGCATTTACATCAAAATCGATTCAAATTACACAAACACTCGTCAAAGCATGACAGTTCAATGTTTCGAAAAAGTTCAGGATCCAGAAATGATGTTATCCAATTCAGACAAACGTTATATTTGAATTTGAATTTTTTAAAGGGTTTGATAGAAACTCACAAATTAAATATTTTCCAATCAGTGGATATTTAAAACGAACCGTTTATTTAAAGATATTCCAAGGGGACATAAATATCTAATTTAATGTTTGAAATTATAACTTTACGAGCTAGAGGAAGAATGAAACGCCTATAGGTGCAAGGGGGATAATTCGAGTATTTCATTTTGTTTTTTTTACAATTAAGGCATAATTTTCATCGATTGACTAAGTATTATAGATATTATTTCGCTAGAAGTTAGTTTCGTAATAATAATTAGGCAATGGATGGGCTAGGGGTTTCATTGAAATATTGCCAGTGTTTGGGTGCTGATAAAAGCGTTCCTTACTTTTATTACTATATAATAATGTTT
This sequence comes from Chrysomela aeneicollis, assembly GCA_029955515.1. NCBI lineage: Eukaryota > Metazoa > Arthropoda > Insecta > Coleoptera > Chrysomelidae > Chrysomela > Chrysomela aeneicollis. The sequence continues at coordinate 10,304,220 of JARUHQ010000018.1, read as the reverse complement.
AAAAAATATTTTCGGATTAAATATAAAAAAAATAGAGAAACTGTTAATTTTTGCCATGGAAACTTTCGAAAATCAAAATTTGTGATAGATCATAGTTTTTGGGCTATCCAGAGGTAACAAAAAATTGAAAAATCAATGTCCGTATTCAAAAAAAATGAGTTGATGATGGTTTCTAGAAGACGAAACGTCGGATTTCAAATATGAAAACGCTATCTTGTAGAGAACAAAAACTGGCAATGATGAAGTGTTATTCATATCGATTCGTTTCTTCAAATATTTCCAGAAAAAAATGAAAACGGTTTTATGAAATTTCAATATTTTTCGGAAATCTCCGAAACTATTCGGAATTTTCCGAGTTACGGAACAGCATTTTGTTAGGCATCAAATTGCGCAACTTTGTCACTTTGTAACTTTGTTGCTCTACTGTGATTTTGAAATTCGTGAATTGGTCTGTCCACAATAAAAATTGAATTGTTTTGTTCCAATTTTTTATAATGAAAGAACAAGTATTGACAATTTGCAAATTGATTCCAGATTTTTTATTTGCTTAGTGCAGAAAAGCGTAACTTTGCGCACGCAAAGTATGTAGAAAAGTACCACTTTGCACACGGACAAATAATTGAAATTCATTGTTTAGGGCGAGGTTTAGGTATAGTAAATGAATATGCAGTATCCACATACTGAATTGTTCCTATCACTCCAGTTCTAACCAGAAATGACTCTTACTTTCTAATTTTGAATGGGACACCCGGTATATTTTTACTTATTTCAATAGAAAATCACAATTTGAGTAGGTACCCAGGTATCCCAAGTTCACATTTGAATCTATTTCAAGGAAAACAAATTCAACAATGGTGTTAAAGTTAGTCATTGTATTCCAATCCTATTATATCTAGAAGGATCATACCTGGTTCTAATGGGTTTGGAATACTTAATGAGAAACTTGATTGAAATAATTCACATCTTCAATTCATTTTCCTAGAAATATAACTGGGATTATCCTCATTAGTAGGGTATTCACTTTGATAGAGGTAATACATGGAAGGGTTGGTACAAATTTGTTTATAATTGCATTTTGGCATTGACAAAGTTTACAACTAGGGGTAGTTCTGGAAGTTAGTTTAGTTTGAGTTCAGCTACTGTGCTGGAAAGGTGACTAGTGGAAAATACATGTTATTTGTGTGTGTTTGTGAAAGGTTAAGGTGTTTGAGAGAACTTTGCTGGATTGTACCATTTCAATCAGGTGAGTGTAGTAGAGAAAAATCTTCAACTTACAAAGGTTGTTTCAAATCTTCAATAACATATGTGAATTGGTGACCCTTGACAACATTCCACTGAACATCTTCATCTTCACATAGTTCGCCTTTAGTACATGGTATGCGTCGCAAATAATCTTTTCCATGGGTGCTACATTTTGCATCATATGCTCTGGTTTTCAATTTACTAAACATACGTTTACAAGCCTCATTTCGATTGAATATGACCCTGTTGTTGTAGTAATCCAAGAAATACAACCTATCAAGTACTGCAAAGGTCACTGGAAACGATAGATGGTTTTTAGATGTTATATTTCCGAAAATATATCCATTGCTAGCCTCTGGCTGGTGTGGATTCGTCTTTTGGAAACCAAATTTGATAAGAAACTTGAAGAATTCAGTAGACTTGAATGTTCCCTTCAAATGTGTGCATTGTCCTACTTCTGAAAATGCATAAATTAACATTATTATCACTGATAATATGTGATTTTTATGCATTTTTGTTTGAAAATATGGTAATTTGACATGACAAATGCAGATTGCAGATATGGTATGCAGTATGCACTTGTAAAGATGTAAAGTATATGAAATGAAGTTAGCCGTTAGCGTGTTAGCGACAGCGCAGAGCGTTGCCAGACCTGCATCTCAAAAAGTACTAAGACTCCACTGAAAAAGGTACTATTTTTCGAAAAAGTACTAGCTCAGAATTCTCAAATTTCAATACCTACGGTGGATTTATGCAGAGGTTTTAAGTCGTTAGTTTTAAGTCGTAAGGAAAAATGGACCATTTATGCAAGAAGTTTCAAGGACTGTCAATAGTGTCATGCTTTACAAGTATTCAACTCCTGCTGTTTGTTACGATACTCTTTTGCAAAATCAGACGACGCATCCGCAAATCGATCGACTTTTCAGTCGTAAGAGATAAATGTTGGCCAACTTTTCTTAGGACTTAAAACTTATGACAGCTGTATAAATGGTGGCATTAAAATCCAATGGATGAACTTCTTATGACTTATTACGAGACTTGAAACTTACGACTTAAAACCTCTGCATAAATCCACCGTAGATAGTCTCTGATTCAGATATGAGATTGAATAAATACTTATCATGCAATCTATTTTTCAATGAATATTTATTTTGATCTCAGAAATTCTAATTTCCTACTTTTCGAGATAATCCGTGTCATAGTTGGAAATTTCACCTTTGTCTGGCAAGTTTTCGACAGTATTCTATCTTTCTAGATCACTGTACATAATATTATATGCATTCACTATGCTTTTTGTCTAAGAAAAACATCCTAAATATGGCATTCTTTCATGATTTTCCTCTGATTCAACTGAGATGCTTGATTTAACCATTAGTAAACAATGACCATTTTGAAGACCTCTATGCGCATCTTTTGCGAATACTGTGGATGCCATATGGCTGACTTGTAGGAGTAGCAAAACCATTCAGTGAAATGTGTTTTCTCTCTTCAATACATGATGTCAAAAGAAAGACAGATATCATTGAAAAAATGTGAAATTTTATTATCTGGAAAAGTATGTTCACGATCTCACTACAAAATTCGGATCACTGAGGTTAATACACATGAGTAAAAAAAAGGTTCACTGAAGAATAGATCGCATGGTGAGAGCAAAATTATCAAAAGTTTTATTTGAAAAAATTATAATTTTATAATGTCCATTTACCATTTACTGCACAATGTGAACTGTCACTACTAATTTTGTATCGGGCATACTAGCGTACTAGACAAGGTTGAAAAGTACAAGATCTAGTACGAAAGTACTAGTACTGGCAACGCTGCGCAGGAAATTACCACAATGAAGTTAGTTTGCAAAATTATCTTCTTCTCTGCCATTTTAAAGAGTCTCCATGTCAAATGTCAATATCAGCTGTGTGTACGGTTTAGGGTATGTTCCGTGGTTGTTGTTGTCATTAATTGTCACTTGGATGTTTATATTTATTGTTATTGTTTTCCAGGTGTTTCCATTTTTGGTTTCGCTTTGATTTGATTAGTGCAATTATTAGTACTTACAATGAAAATAACAACCGATACAATGGAATCCCAAGCAGAAGAGTATTTGAAGCAGAAGAACTGGGAGAAAGCTATAGAACTATACACCAGACTTCTTAAAAACAACGGTCAGAATAATGATCAAATGATTTCCTACTTAACAGACAGAGCAGAATGTTTCCTGGAAATGAACAATCACCCTGCTGTTATAACCGATTCAAAAAATATTGTGATTTTGTCCGCTGATCACGGTAGCTACAATGCCTGCTTGGCTAGAAAACGATTAATACACTCTCTTTATATGCTCAAGAGATTACAGGGTGAGTATACTGTTTTGTAGTGGTTAATATCTATAGAAAACATTGTGAAGCATTGTATAATATTTAACCATTTTCTTTTCCTTCATAGAAGCAACTAAGGCTGCTAGAGAATGGCTTTTGCTTATAAATAAATCAGACAACAATGAAGCTAAACCAGTCCTAGAAGGTTTACTTAGCAACTTTATAAACTCCAATGACTCTAAGGAAAAACATCTGTTGCTTTTGAAAATATTGAACACTAATTTCACAACTACAACAAGTAATCTTATCAAGGTAACTATTCAACATAATATCCCATATCTGCTTTTTAACACTAATTATTTTCAGCTGAAGAGGGTCATTCCTTTGGTGTCCTGCATTTACTGCAATGTGTCTTTTTCTGATAATTTGGATCTTCAGGCTCACTGCCAAACTGAAACTCATGAAATGATGATAATGTCTGATGATGGTCATGACTGGTTTTGGCGCCCTCCTCCTAGAGGGTTCCAAAATGACAATTATAAGATATGTGAGAATTGGAAAGATACAGGCTGTTGTAGATTTGGCATACAGTGTGTGCAAGCTCATGGGGAAGATGAGCTGATGGAATGGAAAGAAAGATTCCATTATAGAGAAATGAGGTTGCAGAAAGCTAAGGACAAGGAACTCTTTGGTAAGTGAAATCATAATAATAGTATGTTAGTGAACAAAGGAGAGGATATGTCAGTTTTTTTCTTCAATGTATTGTTTTAAATATTTACCAATAATACACATTCCACTGAGATCTGATATCACAACTTCTGGATCTCTTATAAAGTTATAAAGAAACTGCATTTGGTAAAAAACTGAAATTTTCAATTATCGCCAAAACTGGAAGCACTTTTTGATTGAAACTTTTCATAATCTATAAATTGTCATTTTCAGTTTAGGTTTTTCGCGAACATCAATTTTTTTCAAATACCTACGGATATTTTTCTCTACAAATAAAAAACACTACTATATATTGTCTCATATCCACCTTTCCGGCCATTCCAACATTCGTCAATTACTCCTGAAAAATAATAAGTTTTATGTCAAATTCAAAAAACTGAGACTACCATTTTTTAGATAGCAAAAAGTGGCAATGAAAAAGAGCTTCAGAAAGTTTCAAAAATGCTCCCATTGAAGCCACAAGATGTTCATAATTAGTTAAAATGTTAAAAAAAACGTTTATTTAATGGGAATAATAACAATAAACAACCATTCTGTTCCGAAATATCGCGGATTTTATGAGAAATCAGGTTAACCCAGAAGTGTTTCATTTTGTGTATGAATATTCATGGTTAAATGACATGTACAGGGTGGATCAAATTCGAGGCGTAACATGGGGATCTCGTGATCCGTAAAATATACAGGGTCGGTTAAATTGTGGCAAAGTTGCGTTATTTCGAGCTTATTGAAATGCTGTCGATAAAATCGGAAATTTCCCACTAGTTCCGGAGATATCCGAAAAAAAAATTAAATTTCGTGAAATCGTTTTGATTTTTTCCTGGTGTTATTTGAAGAAAATTTCCAAAATGAATGGCAGTTCATCGTTGCCACTTTTTCTTTTCTACAAGATGACGTTGTCACATTTGCAGTCCAACGTTTCGTTTTCGGCCCATCAACATCAACTTTATTTTTTCAAATACGGACCTGGATTTTTTATTTTGAATTTGGTTTTCTTCTGGTACCCTGATGATAATGACATATTACAACTATTGAAAAAATTAGTACATATGAGAAAAATTGACTATTGAAATAAATGCATCTATCCATCTCTCTTTCACACATTGCTCTTATTATTGGTTTGTTTTCATTGTACTCGTTATTGAGAGCGCTTCAAATATTCTAGTTCACATTGAATTGAATTTAAGTAAATGTGAGTAAATCAGTTCAGATTTCTATGCCCAAGTATCCGAAAAAGGTATATTGTTGATAAAAGGCAGGAGAATTTCCAAAATTATTGCTATCTTTCGATAATTTCCAAAATTATTGCTATTTTTCGAGAATTTCCAAAATTATTGCTATGATGATGTGGAACTATAAATAGAGCTATTGAAAATTTGCAAATGAGAATCCTCAAGTGCAATCAATAGTTGAATGTGAGTCATTAAATGAATAAATGAGAGAGAGTTGGAAAGATGCATTTATTTCAATAGGCTTTTTTTCTCATATATTCTCATCTTCCTGATAGTTGTAATATGTCATTATCATCAGGGTACCAAAAGAAAACCAAATCAAAAATAAAAAATCCACGTCCGTATTTGAAAAAATAAAGTAGAAAAGAAAATGTGGCAATGATGAACTGCCATTCATTTTGGAAATTTTCTTCAAATAACAACAGGAAAAAATCAAAACGATTTCACGAAATTTCAGTTTTTTTCGGATATCTCCGGAAGTAATGGAAAATTTCCGATTTTCTCGACAGCATATCATTGAGCACAAAATTACAGGGCGAAATTGAAAATATTGCATTTTGGGACTGCCTGTATATCGGTTATCTTTCAACTTATAGGCACAGTAAAAACTGTATCTTACATAGAAACCAGTGGCGGATTAAGATTTTCAAAATCATTATTCAAATATAACCCAGTTATGTTTTTTTTTTAATTGAAACATCTTTTTTTTACTTGATTATTATCGTTACAACATGAATTCAAGGGCTGTGTAAAATTTCGATAACCAATCATCGTTTTGAAAATAGCTCATTGGAACTATTTTGTGCAAACATTCAAACAAAATATTTGTGATCATAATTGTGAGTATTACTAACCAACAAACCATTCTAGGTAAATCATACACCGAAGGAATCCTAGAAAAGTGGCTGCATTCCCCCAACCCCAACACCCTCATGAAAGAAAGAGTAGAAGAAGTCGAGGACCACTGTTCATGCCCAATGTCGGCCACCGTTTCATCCAAGAACAGTTTGCACGAGTGGAAATTCACCCTCAAATCCAGATGCCCCATCAAAGCGGTTGCTCTGTTACAAGACACATACCGAAACCACTTCTCCCTGGGGAAAATCTCAATCAGCAACCGCCAGATAGAATTACCGAACAAACAGGAGTGGATAGCCCAGCCTCACCAATATGCGGCGGTCTTTGAGTATAGCATCTCAGTGGTCTTCACGACTAGCATCTACGGCACATTCAGGCAGTCCATCGTCTTCGACTTCGCCACAGAACCCCTGCTGGTCAAGCATCTCTGTGTGGACGTCGTACCGGACATGGACTTGGAAAGAATATTCAAGATTCGCAAAGAGATCAGCGTGTCCATCGCGGAACGCTGGACGAGGCACAACTCCGATATAGTCGCGTTCAAGTCAAACCTGGTGCCATCCAGCATGAACCAGGAGTGGGAGAAGAAGCTGAGGGTCGTGTACCCGTGCCCCCGGGCCGATACGTTCCTACTTTCCCACGACACCGTGACCGAGAAGAAGTTCACGAGGAACAACTATAAGGAGCGCATGCACGAGCTGCTGTATGTCGAAGAGATGGCCAGGTACGACCTGATGGCCCGGTACAATCTCACCACGAAGATGCAGATGGTGCACAGCTACATTCTGTCGCCTAACAGCATGGCGGCGAGTACAGCTAAATACTCGAACGATGGGGAACTGTTCGCTTCAGTGAGCTTGGGCAGGGAGTTGTCTGAAGACACCTCGGAGGGCAGATCGATTCTCATGCACTGCAACTATGTGTATATCTGCCCGGTTGTTAGGGATCCGCATGCAAGGAGGATTCATGAGGCGCTGATCGAGGACAAGGGGAAGAATACCATCTACTTGAGGCTGTCTGCGCAGACTGTGCGGGAACTGGGGTAAGCGAACTTGTTTTTTTTTGAGAATTTTTTCGACCGGTGTGACTGTTGAGAAAATAACCTTTTTTATGCGACATCTTTGTTGCGCATAACAGTAAGACGTCAATATCAGAATTACAATCAATTATCCAGATTTTCTGAAAATATAGTGTCTTAATGTTATTTTGATTCAAGTCTGTCAGATCCAGATAATAACCACAGAAATACATAACCAACAGAACCGAATATTCGATCTCATCGCCATCTTCATTCAAATTGTTCGGAAAGAAATGAAACGACAGCATCTGTCAAATTTGAAATATTTTATCTTTCAATAAAATACCTCAAATAATGCAAAATAGAAAAACATGAATATAATGTCCGTCATAAACTTGGCTAAATATGAGAAAAAACTTGCTATCAAAATCTATGAAAAACTCTAATGGCGGTTGCTTCTGCATGTCTGAAACAATCCGTTGCGACTTATATCACGTGATTTCTTGTTTGGCGGGAATTCAAAAAAGTTGTCTTGATCCCAAAAAATAATGAATTTAGCAAGGATAAATAATGCATTATTAAGTTTTGATTGCAAATATTAGTGGGTTCAAATTTTATTCAAAGTCAAGTTTACCGGAATCGAGTTATTTTTTATAATATAAACGCCATCTCAGACATAATCTCCTTCTTTAAAACTTTGATTTTCAAATAAAATTAAAGGGAACAATGTATTTTTATCTGGCTTATGATCTGCGAGCAGAAACAAGTGACAGGTCACTGCTAGCATTACAAGTTGACAGGAAAGTTCAATCCAAAAAAGTGTTGGCATTTTTCTGGCCTGAATCAATGTCAGTTTGCGGCATCAGACGCCACTTGGAGTCGAGTTGGAGAAAGTAACCAATGATCCTTTATAGGTTGACGAAGGAGTCCTCCATGGAGGTTGAAATCCAGTTCCAGCTGAACCGGATAACGTATTGCGAGTGGCACTACACCATCGATAGGATAAATGATTTCAAGATGATCTTCCCTGATACGTACCTGAATCCGATCATCCCATGGTCGCCCGCTAGGCAATGGTCGCCAAATCGCGACCGAAGACTGAACGCCAGACAAAAGATGGCCATTAATGCCATAACGACACCTTTGTCTGTACATCTGCCGCCTGTTCTGGTAAGTATCGTAGAAAAAATATAAAATATTTTTACGCGTCGTCTATATGTTCAGTTTTCACAATACTAACTTCATAACCAAACTTTTTTCCTGTCTGACTGTGGTCCTTTTTGTACGTACAAAACAATGATTCTCATCTGGAATACTCGAGAAATTCCAGGAAATACAACTTGCAATCATCCGTTTGAAGCAAAAAGATTTATATTTTTCTTTAAGTTGTTCTCTCAAGTAGAAAAATGGTCTATAAAAGTTTGCTCAACGATTAATATTCTCCGTTTTTTTGCAGGTAATTGGTCCGTATGGCACAGGAAAGACCTTCACGCTGGCGCAATCCATTCGGGAGCTCATCAAAGATCCGAGCAACAAAATTTTGTTGTGCACACATTCCAACAGTGCGGCCGATTTGTATATCAAGGACTACTTTGATCCTTGGGTTGAGGCCGGCGAGGAAAATGCCACGCCACTGAGAATTTATTACACCCAGCGTTGGGTAAATACTGTCAGCCCGGTCGTCCAAAAGGTAAGAATAATTTTGATTTTCGGATTGGAATTGTGGAAAGATGACAGGTCTGCTAACCTAATTGATAACTTCACTAGTCTCAACTATTCGTAAGCTCGAATTTATCAATGGTTACTGAGATATATGGACGGGTTCCATACATTTGATCGACTCTGTATATTTTTTTATTAAAAAAAATCCCTCTCTCCACTTTCTAGTACTGCCTGATCCGCAACGACGCCACCTCGCGCACCTTCCTCTCTCCCACCGTCGCCGACGTGCTGCGCCACCAGATCGTCGTCACGACGCTGTCGACGTCCGTCTGCCTGTCGGCGATGGGCCTGCAGCGCGGCGCCTTCACGCACATCCTGCTCGACGAGGCGGCGCAGGCGATCGAGTGCGAGACGGTGGCGCCTCTGGCGCTTGCCGGCGAAGACACGCGCATCGTGCTGGCCGGCGACCACATGCAGCTGGGCCCCGACGTGTTCTCGCCGTTCGCCAGGCGGCGCGGCCTGCAGGTGTCGCTGCTCGAGCGGCTGTACGATTTCTATCCGCAGGAGGTGGGTGTTTGTTTTGTTTTGGTTGGTTTTTTTTTCGGTTGTGAGGAAGCGCGCGCTTTACATTACTCTTTTTCTTTTTTTGTTTCGGAAAACGCGCGCCTCAGATTACTCATGTTTCGGTTGTATTGCAGAAAGAGCGCGTTCAACATTTTTTATTTTCCATTTGAATTTTGCGTGCTTTGCTTTACAGCTTTTCCTTTATCAGAAACAGCGCGCTTTACATTACTCCTTTTCTAGTTAAATTTCAGATATCGCGCGCCTTAGATTACTCAGTGTTCTGTTGTATTTCAGAAAACGCGCGCTTTACATTACTCCTTTTCTAGTTTAATTTCAGATATCGCGCGCCTTAGATTACTCAGTGTTCTGTTGTATTTCAGAAAACGCGCGCTTTACATTACTCCTTTTCTAGTTTAATTTCAGATATCGCGCGCCTTAGATTACTCAGTGTCCTGTTGTATTTCAGAAAACGCGCGCTTTACATTACTCCTTTTCTAGTTTAATTTCAGATATCGCGCGCCTTAGATTACTCAGTGTTCTGTTGTATTTCAGAAAACGCGCGCTTTACATTACTCCTTTTCTAGTTTAATTTCAGGTATCGCGCGCCTTAGATTACTCAGTGTCCTGTTGTATTTCAGAAAACGCGCGCTTTACATTACTCCTTTTCTAGTTTATTTTCAGATATCGCGCGCCTCAGATTACTCAGTGTTCTGTTGTATTTCAGAAAACGCGCGCTTTACTTTACTCATTTTCTAGTTTAATTTCAGAAAACGCGCGCCTTAGATTACTCAGTATCCTGTTGTATTTCAGAAAACGCGCGCTTTACATTACTCCTTTTCTAGTTTAATTTCAGATATCGCGCGCCTTAGATTACTCAGTGTTCTGTTGTATTTCAGAAAACGCGCGCTTTACATTACTCCTTTTCTAGTTTAATTTCATATATCGCGCGCCTCAGATTACTCAGTGTTCTGTTGTATTTCAGAAAACGCGCGCTTTACATTACTCATTTTCTAGTTTAATTTCAGAAAACGCGCGCCTTAGATTACTCAGTGTACTTAGATTACTCAGTGTACTTGTATTTCAGAAAACGCGCGCTTCACTCCTTTTCTAGTTTAATTTCAGAAAACACGCCCATTTTTAATTTTCTAGTTGTATTGCTTACATTACAGTTTTTCCAATTGTATCTCAGAAAAAGACACCCTTTTTCAAAAAGCATCAAATTAGTTTCAGAATAGTCAGTGATGTGGCTGGTGAAAAATGTGTATTGTCGCAAAGTAGAAAGAACTTGTTCAAAATTGATCAACTAAATACGGCGCCTGGTCGACGGAATTTGAAAAATCTATTATCGTTTGAAAGAGAGACTTTGTGGGAAACACAGCAAATTTTCATGATTTTTGATTTTTCGTAAACGCAACAACGGTTCAAAACACGCTGTAAAGGTGATGAACTAGATATAATTCTATATTAATTCGAGGGAATATTGTTTTATTGAAATGGAATTAGTACAATTTTTTGTAAAAACACTACATTGAAATCAATGTGATAGTTCTTATCAATATTTTATTCTTTAGAAAATTATGTAATTTCAAACTACGACTTTCAGTTTCTACCTGCACAAAAATGTTTGCCACTAGGAACTTTGGGAGGTACGTTTTTTTTTTCATTTTCCACGTAACTCTTCATAACCCAATCGAAATCTATCATAAATAAAATAACATCGAAAACTACAAACACACATGCGCAGTCACATCCCATCTAATCTTAACATAAACACCAGGTAAACACGATCTTTTCGCTTTTTCAATCTCGCCCAAAATCCACTAAATTTCCCTCATCTGAGACTAACCCATACTATTCAGTTGGTGCTGAAAACCACTCGAATTAATAAAGTCGCCTCATCAAAACATTCAAACTTTGTGAAATAGACCAGTATTTTCATTCGTTCAACGTTTGACCCGCAGTTCTCCTGCAAGATACTGCTCTGTCAGAACTACAGGGCTCACGAGAGCATCATACAGTTCACTTCCGAGTCGTTCTACGACCAGCAATTGATCGCCAGCAGCAAGCAGCCCAGGCACAGCCAGTTTTTCCCGTTGACCTTCTTCACAACGCGAGGGGAAGACGTGCAGGACAACAACTCGACGGCTTTCTACAACAACTCGGAGGTTAGTGTCGTTTTGCAGCAAGTTTTTCGTCTTCCTAATCTGTCATCCCTCAATCACTGTCGTTTTCACTAGATATGTTGGAACTCATGATCCACAATTCACCATTAATGCACACAAATTGACTTTTTTCTCTCATCAACCATTCTTCAAAAGATAACAAACTGTCATCTCTCAACGACAAACATGTGAATTGCGCAGGCGCGATTCTGTCAAACGGGTAATGTCTTCTGACAGTGACAGAAAGTAACAGTATAATGAAAATGCGTTGTGCCTTTACTTTTGTATCTGTTCTTATTCGATTTATTGATTATTATAGGTGTACGAAGTGGTGGAACGTGTAGCAGAGCTGAAACGCAACTGGCCCATAGAGTGGGGTGAATTCAATGACCAGTCCATAGGGGTTGTTACGCCTTATTCTGATCAAGTGTTTCGGATCAGATCCGAGCTCAGGAAGAAGAGGATTGACAATGTCTGCGTGGAGAGAGTTCTGAATGTGCAAGGCAAACAGGTAATTATATTATGCAACTAGAACGCGATTCAGTTTACATACTTAGTGTCCAAGTTATTTGTGAAAAATACATAGTAAAGTACTTTTACATCTAAAATTTCTGCTAACGAGAACACACAAAAACGCGTCCTTCTTTCAACTAGAACTCGAGTTTTGGAGTGTGGATCCACACAGACTTACAGTACATTTTAAAAAAGTCGCCCTTCAAAACATTTAAAAAACCTCAAAAAAGAGTAAAATTATGTCAGATTAGGAAAATACCTTCTCGTTTCTATCCTCCGCACCAAATATGACACATGCTGCCGTCATAAAAAAAACCTAACCTCAACCAAAAACCGTTTCCCTGACACAATCGTTTGACAGTTCAGGGCGATCGTGCTGTCTACGGTGCGCACGCGCAACACGTGCTCCAACGACGCCGACGCAGACGGCGACGTGGACTACGGCTTCCTGTCGAACTCCAAGTTGCTCAACACGGCGATCACGCGTGCGCAAAGCCTGGTCGCTGTGGTTGGGGACCCGATAGCGCTGTGCTCGGTCGGCCGGTGCGGCAAAGTGTGGGAGCGCTTCATCCAGATATGCCACGACAGCGACAGCCTGGTCGGCATCACGTGGACGCAGCTCAAGGTGAGTGTCTTTTTGATTATAGTTTACAGTTTTTTTTGCCACAGCTCTTTATTTTTGAATGCTTTTTATTTCTGCAGGCTATTGTGGTGGATTTTTGCCATCACAAATTCAAACATGAATAAATTTAAAACTAAAATCAATTAAATAAAATCTAGTAGGTAAGGCAATGAGGGCAGTTTAAAACTCAGAAATATGGCCAATATTCAACTATAAAGAAGTTAATTCCTTCCATTAATTCACCGATAGCGCATGCGTTTTCGGAAAGCGAGGAGTGTGCAATAAATCATTGGTGAGTTCCAACATAAGTCTGAACTTTCTCTACTCGTTTGTGACGTACTTAAGGAACGCCCCTAGAAGTCTATTGCCCACTTCGCTTTCCGAAAACACCTCGATTTCAAAATCCCTCGTCATAACAACGTTTCCATTTCAATTACAGCTTCAACTCGACGGGATCGAACTGAAGAAAATCTACAGCCTGAACCCCCTAGCCCCCGAATTCATTCCGCGCAGGTACCAACAATTCGGCCTCCTGCCTTACCCCATCCGAATCATCGAGAACTCGCCCCCTCCCACCACCCCCTACATCTCCCCATACCAGAACTACCGCTACGTTCCCGCCCCGCCGATTTACCCCCTGCAGCCGCGCCCCTTCATGTGCAGCCTTCTGCCGCCCCCGTTAGCGAACGGCATGGGCCGCTCCCCCCTGCAGATGGGGATGCCCCCAAGGGTTGTGCCCCCCAGGGCTGCGCCCCCCCCGAGTGGCTTGGGGGTGAGGCAGCTGCAGGAGACGCCGCCGTCCAACCAGAAGCTGATACAGTTCATGAACAACGTGCATTTCCCGGAGGCGAACGTTTTGAGCGATTGCGTGAATCTGTTGCCGCATAATATGTCGCTGGCTGACATGCTGCTGCAGCCTCCTAATCTACAAGAACGGTGAGTGGTTTGCTGGTTTTCATTTTCATGTACTGACATTCGATTTTCGATGCGAAGCTGTTGGATTTGAATTGACAAGTTCAGCCAGAGAAGGAAAAAAATATGTCTGCCCTAGTGTTGTCTTTGTCATCTCAGTCCCTTTTTTTTGAATTCCCTGCTCTGCTTCGGCTTCTTGTTTTTATAGCAATTCATAATTCGATTTTAATCACGATTAAAATTGAAAAAATCAGTCGAAGAATTCATATCAACGTACAAAGAATGTCCAACAATTCTACGGAATCAAATTCGAACCCATCCCCTCTGCGCACCATTCCCGATACTCATGTTTCTACTTTCGCAGGTGGTACAACTATCTGAGAGACACGACCGGCGTCGAGGCGGCGGAAAAATTCCGGTACCTGCTGCACACCACCAATCAGAAGGGCTCCAAGCCGATGGAAAACAACATCTTCGAGCGCTCGGCCCCCTCCTCGAGGGGATCCCCCACGTTCACCTGGTACGACAGCCCCACCAACCAGATCAACTTCAACAAGCCCGTCTACATGACGGAGAATCAGTCGAGCGACGCCCCTAGCGGCCAGCAGCAGAATCACTCGAACGGTTCTCCTAGCGGCCAGCAGCAGAATTTGGCGACTGACAGCGAGAATCTCAACGGTGACAATATGGACCTTCAGAGGCACATTAATGAGGAGTTCGCCAATTTGAATGTGGTTAATACGGAGTTGAACAAGGTGTTCAAAGCGTTCACCAACAAAAGTGACAGTGTGCAATCGCAATCGAACGGAAGTGGACTCATGTCGAAGTTTTGCCACTTTTTCCAGTAGATCTCCATTAATAATATGTATGTACATTGTATATAATACTTGTATCATAAGTGTTTGTTGGACGTAGTTCAGATTGGGGATTTTGTGTAGTTGCATTTTTTTACATTATTTATAGGAATATTTATACATCGTAGTTTAGTTGAAATATATCAAGTACAATAAATATTAATTTTCTTTCATTCAACACCCATTTGACCATTAGGACAAGTTCAACCAGCGTTGATAGAGAAAAAATAAAGCCATTGTAGTCTGCCCTAGTGTTGTCTTTGTCATCAAGATTGCAACTCAAAATAATGAAAATTTTATGATTGGGACGTAAAAAAAGAAGAGAATAATATCACCCTCATAATGTCAAAAATTGTAAGCTTAGAGTGCTCATAAAATATTCGAAATAACGAAAATACTACAAGAAAAACAAACCAATTATATACAGGTTAGATAAAGATGAGTCTTCTTCTTTTTTAGTCCCCATCATAGCATTTTTGACAAGTTCAGCCAGATTTGAGAGAAAAAATATGTTTGCCCTAATTGTCTTTGTCCTCAAAATTGCAACTTGAAATAACGAAAATGTTATAATTGCGGCGTAAAAAAATAGGAGAGATCTAATAACACATTTATAATATGTTTCGAAACATTCAATAATTATAAGGTAACAAGGCTCACATAAAATCACCTTGTATATTCTCAGGGCTCATTGAAAATAGGATTCACTTAAATAAAACAAAAATTTTCAATTTATTTACATCTATACAAGAAATCACACTGATGAATAATTTATTCTAAATGAATAAGTTTATTCCAATTATTGATCTGGACACTGCTTGTTTGAAACAAGTTGTCAACTAGTTCCTGATAATCTCATTTGAAGTTTCATAATTAAATTCAGCAATGAATTATATAGAGTGTCTCCTACATATTATGGTCTGTAACTTCAGTTCAAGAAAATGAAAATGCTTACATAATATATTATTCTTGACACAATATTACCTTCATGCAAGAAAATTCAACTCAACATTATGTACAACTCAATTATTATGGTATCATATAATCATCATATAATGATAATGATACTTCACTAAGAGTTGACTGAACCTCATTCATTATACTGTTTTCTAGCCAACTTGCCACTAACTTAACCCTGAACAAAACACTTTTCTACCTTAGTCTGGATACTGTTCTTCAAGGTATAAAATCTCTTTGTCTTAAATGTCAAATACAAATTTTCATCATTTCCTAGTGTTGAAATAAGTCTAACCTTTATAAACTCATTTCATTTTCATGTGGATGGAATATGCTGTATAACAGTTGGTACATTCAAGCACTAAGATTATACCACAACATAGGTGTATAATATGGAATGTTTTGAAATATCTTTCACCAAATTGTACTAAACTGTTACTTGACTTTAGAAATGTGGTAGACATACTTTACCAGCAAACAGTTCTGAGATAACAGTTATCCAAAGAGCTAAAATAAATAAGATATAGGAAATTCCAACTTGGTGACTGCCAGGGAGCTGGTAAGGTTGGCCACCTATCTCATCTACATGGAACCCCATTGGGAAAATAACAGCAGCCAAACAGAAGAGAACCACTAGGAACATTATGATTAGCCACATGAAATTTGGATTATTCTTCCATCTTACTTGCAGTGAAACCAACCCATCTAGCATATGGGACAACATTTCTATCCCAGTGGGATGAAGCTAGGAGTATAATTGTAGTAGTAATGCAGATACAACCAACAAAGATGCAGACTAGAGCCAACAACCATTCAGGTTGTAAATCAGGTGTGAAACAAACCTGTGGTCTGTTATATAATGTCATGCATGTCCACATCAAACCTAATCTGGTATCTCCTAAAATAATTGACTGGTACAAAATGAATATTCAAGAAATCTGAAACTTTTACCTCCTACATCTGTGATGATCCAGTCTGGCATTGCCAAACTCACGATGGCAAATATATCTGCTGCCATGAAAAGTGTACCCGATATTAGGGTTAACTTATCCATGAGGGACAGTTTTCATAAAATTCGAATAATATTAAATAATATATTATGGGTGATTGAAAAAAATCAAAATAAAAACAAGATAAAAACAAACAACAATCAGTCAATCACTTCTTCTAATTTTCAAATATGGAACTAGACTTGGTGGGATCTAAATGCTATTGCTCGTGCCTTTTTTGGGAGACTGAGAGCAGAGCACTGGTCTAAGCTGACTACTGTACTGAGAGCCTACAGCCTACAGGTCACAGGAGGGTATCTTGGCGTTATATAAGAGAAGAGCACGACAATTGTGACATTAATGACATTGACAATAATGACATATTGACAAAGTTGGATTGGATCTCAAAAATTGCAATATTTTCAAAAAATATACGTCGACGTATGATTTCAAGTTAGACCAAGATTTCAATTTTTCAGAAAAAATATTTTCCGTCGAATGATTATCATTTCAAGTACTCGTCTTTCCTCTTATCGAAGTACCACAATAATTCATCCGACCTAACAGTGCCCTCCATTGGTTTTGGAAATGGCAAATTCCAATAATAAATCCAAGAACTGGTTGTCTCGTATGAGAAATATGAGAATCCAACGACGATCTTTGGATAGTTTGGATCCCAGCAATCAAGTGTTATCGCATCGACTGCACAATAACATTTCATCCGATAATGATTCGCAAACTTGGACTCGAAATGGGATCCGAAGGAGCATTCTCAAAATGCATAATCGGGTGAAAGATGTGTTCAAACAGAAAAATACAAATATGAACAATACTACAATCAGACATACTATTGCAGTTACATCAAATGGTACTTCATCTTCACAAACTTCTCAAAGAGTAAGTGCATAAAGGAAGCTTGTTATAAAGGTTTCAATGGAAATTCAGAAAAATATATTAAACCTGAGTGTAGATTAAATAACTCATAACCAAATTAATTTTGTATCATTTAGAGGCATTTTGGCATACATGAGTTTGAATATTTACAGGCAGTTTTAAAGAAAGCATACCTTCCATTTATCATGTTACCAAATTTTGGTATGTTTAATGGAAATGAAACATATTCAGCATATTGAAATCAGATAGAAAATTAGTTTCTTATATTTTATATGATATGGCTAGACATATCAAGAAATCAGGCCTTTTACATATACTGAGACATAATATACACAACTATGGAACAGAGAACTGAAGAGAATGATTGCCTAGATGATTGCTATATAAAGATAGAAATCTGTATCTGCTTCACATTTTGTTCTAACATGTAGCATGTAATATTTGTATTTTCACTGAGTTGTTGAAAATTATTCTGAAATAGAGTAGAAACAGTCTTTTGAATCCTGTTATATGATTGTGTCATGATGATGAATCAATAGTTTCATATTATATATAGTGTGTTTATTATATAGTTCTTGCAAAGTCAATTGAAACCCAAAATACTCTGAACCATTATTGAGCCATTATCAAAATATTAGCGGCAGGTTTTTGAATGATTTCCCACAGTGCAGCTGGTTAAAATGTTCTTCCATGTCCCAACTCACTTTGCAAAGACTATAAAGACTCATTGTCATGTCTGATGAATAAATCATTACAAGATAGTATATACATAATAGATAATGGGAAATTTTTTTCCGGAATTTGGAAAATGGAACTTAAATGATGCAAAAGTATTTCAGTTTTTATTCTGTCCTATTGAATTTCCTATGAGGTTGGATGTTTAAAAGTGGCAATTACCTAGCATTATCAAAATTGTGTGAAGTAAAAAAGTTATGATGAAAAATGTTATAATCTCCAGTGATAGTTAAATTCATTTCAAAGTAATACATGTGGGTACTTTAATGAGTATGTTTATTTGAAGGTAACCCTATCATCACCTGTGAAAAACGTGGAAAATATTTACAGTTTGGGTCCTATAAAACAGCCTACACATTCGCTAAATTCCGAGAGATCTCTACCCAGGCCTTCACCACGTCCTATTGGGACAACTTTGGTAAATATTAATCATTCATACCATCTGATATAAAAATAATAATTTATATCATCTCTATGATAAAACAAGAAAGCTCTGTGTCTCCTAGTGCAGAGGTTATATAGTTTGTAGATGTCTTTTTTAGACATTTTAGAAATTCATATCTAAAAAAAATGTTTGATGACATTCCCCCAAGGCCTAAAGTGACGTCATGACGTCATGCGCAGAAGATGACGAATTAAAGACAAGATCGGCATACAATGTCTTATATGGTACCATTATAAAATCAAACGTAGAAGAGACGTGAAAATTATTATTACATATGCGGCATATTTTCGTTTTATCCATGATAAAATCAAGGTCAATCAGTTCTACAAAGAACAAGAGAGATACACTTATTATAATGCTTTATATTTTATCTTATATATCACCGCTGCAAACAAAAGCAGTTGAAATTTATTACATAGAGAACATAAATGGAAACTTGAGGAACATTTTGAGCATTATATTATAAAATATCCTGTGCTATGCAATTATAAAGTAGTCACAATTGAGTTAAGTTTCTTAGCAGAAGGCTGTCTATGATTATCTGGTGGAATCAAGTGCAAGCAGTTTATTCACTCTCAAATTCTTTAGGATTTACCAGTAATCTCGACTCCTCCAATCACACCACCAACATCTACTATTGCACCTATGGTGCCTCCTAGGCGACGAAACTTTGCACAACTCTCACCCGAAGCATCTAGCGGTAGCGTACCCAAGAACGAGATTGCGACTCTCTCCAACTACTATTGGTATTGGGGCCCGATTTCCAGATCTCAGGCCGAAGACAGGCTCAAAGATTCCCCAGATGGAGCTTTCCTTGTCAGGGACTCCACAGCAGATAGGTAAGAACTAGTGTGAGAAAGAAGAGAAATATTTATGTATTGATTTATTGATCCAAAGTAGTCGACCTTCATGGTTGGTTCAGCCAGAAAGATGTATAATTGGAATGTACATTTTCCCTGCTCTGAATTGTCACTTCACTAGACAGAATGATATAAAACCTATTCTCTACAGTGCTATTAAGAGCACTACACATAATTATACAATCCCTTTTTACTACAGTTCTATACAGAACACTAGACAGAATATCACAAGTGTCTTTCACTATAGTTTCATATCCTGTACTGTAAAATAACCCTAACTCAACTGGACACGAGACACAACACCAAACTCTTCACCAAACGCCGCTCTCAATTCTCCGCGAAGAATGATACTCCCTTCTATATATTCAATACATGACTGACTGCTCGTCTGTAAACCACTCTCTCTTACCGCACAAACGATAACCTTTGTCACCAGTGGAATGAATCAACGTATTATACTGTATGATTCCTACACTAGGACTCTTCATTCATTTTATCGGTTTTTTTTCGGTAAAGGGATATGTGGTTTTTACATTAATATCTCAGTTTTATTCAAGAATGAAAATAGATATTATTTTTAATGGGGGTCGGAAAATAGTTGCGGCTCTTTGCTTTGAGTTCCCCCAATTTAATTAAAATCTAAAACGCTTGGTTTGGCAGGTGATTGAGACTTTCCAGAATGGGAGACCAACAGCAGACAATGGAGAAATCCTGCATAAGAATCGAGAATCCATGTTATTTTTTTCACACAGTTCCTTTCCACTAGGTATATTTTCACGATGAGTTTCCGGAGCATCGGAAAAATCCTTCACACCAGGATAGAGCATAACAAATCCGGTTACAGCCTCTTCGACCAAGTAGGTTACAACAGTATTGCCGAATTGGTTGAAGATGCCGTGGCAAAATCAAAGGACAGCGTTTATTGCTACACGAAAACCAGAGATCTCATCCAACCCAACTTTCCCGTGAGACTAACTCTACCGGTTTCGAGGTACGATAAAGTGCCAACTCTGAAGTACCTCTCCCGGTTTGTTATTAGACAGTTCGTGATCATCAACGATATGGAGAAGTTACCACTTCCGGATGTTTTGATCAGTTATTTGCAAGAAGAAGGGCCTTATTTTTAGGGGTTCTATATTCAGTGTATTGGTGCTGCGTACTTATATTTGTTTAGCGGTGTTCACAAGCTTGGTGCCTCAATTTTCATATTTCCTATCAAGACGAAATTACTTTCATTATGCTCTTTATTTTTTCGGCACTGATAAGTTTTTACTGCAAAATGAAAACAAAAAAACTCGAATTCTTCTATCATTTCTTCTTCAAAACTTTATTTTCTGTGATGAAGGAAGCTTTTTATTGTTCTTTCTTGTTTAATTGAACATTGAGTTATCAAAAGGGTTGGAAATTATAGCTTTAAATATTAGCATTTTCGTTTATTCTATTGTTCGATATTGTATTTTTAAAGGATTCTGTTTAGTTTCATGTTATTGTTTGCATAAAATTTATTTATCTTTAACAAGTTGTAAGTTTATTATTCATAATTTGGCTCTCCTAGAGTATTTGATAGTATCCCGCAATAACGTTAGTGATATACATATATATTTGTCCATCATATTTTCGGAAGGATCATATCCACTATTGTTGACTGACTGATGTAATTTAAATTTTTTCTATACTGGATGTTCTAGAAATGATATTTCAAACTTCAACAGGATTTTTGCTATTAACCAAAATCATAAAACAGTTTCAATTTAAGCTTGTGTTTGAGTGTTATCTTATTGTTCTTAGACGGCTGAACAAAGTTATAGATGACAAGTCTAAACTTATGTTTTATCGGGTTTTTCATGACTGTTGAATGGTTATTTGAAATTACTGCATGTAGTTTGGAGGATCATTTGCCTGTGTTGGACTTCTACTGCTGTAACTTTTACCATGATCTTGACAAAGGTCCATAATCATTGAGAGTACATAATATATTTTTCAACCTAGTCTAAATAACTGAATTGAGAGGACATTTTGCATAATTTAAATAATATTCATTATTGATATTGCTCACCAGTTGGGAAAAATGTCTCATAATTCGTCACTTGTGATAAAAAGTACACAAATAAAAATTGTTTTTACATTTATTTTTCTAAGGTAGGTATTGAACAACACAAATACTTGTTGAATATAATAAATAACGTATTCCTATATTATCTTTCTTGGTTTCTTCAACTGATACTATCTATTCCAGTTGAGCCCCAAAATGTTACGAGCCTGAAAAAAAAGAATTACTCATCTCGTTTTCCAATAAATGATGAAAATCGATGATCAGAGGCATTAGGTTAGGGGTTCAAACCCTCATACTTACCGTGACAAATACAGATTGAACAGTATCCTTAGCAACTTGACCAGGAACTTCTGATTTGTTTAAAATATCGTGTAACTGTACTGCTTCCTCTAACCTTCTGTTCAAAAATTTCCAAGTATTTTGGAAGTCGTCAGATTTATCCTGAATCATATATAATTCTGTTGCCTTATATACACCTGCTATTCCTACACGCCTTAAATACCAGATGAACTACAATGAAAATGAAAAATGAATCATCTACTATACATGGTTGTTTGAAATAAAACCTGCTGGAACTCAATTTTTTACGTCAAGGGTTAGCAGGAGAGTTGGCCTACTATTTTCATAATACATTTCAGTATTTTTACTTACATCAACAGATCTATCTCCAGCATAATAACATATATCATCTACCATGGTCAGCAGTGCTGCCAATGCATTTGGTACATTTGGGGGTAGTGACATTATAGCAATGGCCTGAGGCCATTTATTGATGTAGGGAACTGTCATCTGAAGACGGGCCTGAATGGCTTTCTCAGCAAAATTGCCTGGAGGTAGTGGATTATCTTTGCATTCATCCTGAATCTACAAATATTTTTTAATGATATTGAGTGCATTCTCTGAAATAAGTTTTTAAAGCTGAAAATTGAAAAAAATACGAAAATTGATCTTTCATCATGGTTATCGTTGGTAATGAAATCTCCAAATAGTTTTTTTTAGAGGATTGATATTTTATTAAACGAATTTCTCCTATTACCTTTTTCATTACTTGTACTAATTGTGAATTAGAAGAAGTCTGGAAATAATGCACTAAGTCAGCTCCACCTCTGGAAAACATTCCATGAGATATTCCAGGATATCCTAAAACTTGAGCCCCCTTACTTAGGGCGTCTTTAGACCACCCTACTTCAGGTACAAATGCCATTGAGGCAGCTAATATCTTGTTCTTTATGTCATCTTCATAATTATGTGAATTTTGATGGTTTCCCTCAGTAGCATCTGTAGAATTTAGACGGCATTTGGACAAAAAAGTGGATGCACCTAAGAGAAGAAAAAGTTTTCCATTAATCTCATCCTCAAAATATTGGATTATACAATGTGTTCCTTAATTATTTGCAAATATTGAGTGTGATTCTAGATGGTAAATCAATGATAGTTTCCATTAAAAAACAGTTATATATTCCATAATATGTCACTGAATAAAAAAATGACTAGTCATTTGATAGTTGACTGAAAGATATAATACTACCAGGTGCCATGTGTGTAGATGTTGTACTGTTAAATTTCTCTTGTCAATTCAATTATTAGTAGATTTTCGCATCACAGACAATACCTTCAAAAAAGTACTCATCTTTCGAATTCAAAGGCAGTTTAGTGATTTGGGAACACCCTTAAAAGGGGAAGATCCAAATCTGATTTTGGAATGTTTGTATAAAGAATAACAAATCACCTCGTATTATTTATTTCACATTTTTTTTATAAATTATCAAAAATCAAGCAATAAAAGATAAAATACAATAACAAAATTCAAGAAAGTAATTATCTAACATTTTTAGCTTCAATACATTCAATAAGTCTACTCAAAAGGCTATCCATTATATCAAATGTTGTTAAGGAGGAATTCAGTACTAGTAATTTCTCACTTCTGGGCATTGTAGTTAAATTTTGTCCAGCAACAACTAAGGATATATCAGTTTTTTTGCCAGGTGCTCTCTCTTCACTAACCTCTTTGACTTTCAACTCATAATGTGCTTTAGAAAGGTCAATAGCTTTCCTCAATGGTCTGAAGTATCCTTCATCAAGAATATTGAAGTAATCCCAAATGTGAGTGACATTATTTTTATCTCTGAGATATAAATACCTTAATATATTTAAAGTAGCTATTATTTGATCAGATAACTCAATCAAATCACTTTCTTCTTTTTTATGGAGAAAACTGAATTTCCTTAATAATGCTAAGAGTTTTTGTCCCTTTAAATATGTGGAGAAATTATTTTCTCTATTCAAAAACTCATCAACTAAAAGATCTTTATATAAAGTGATGGTGAAACTTATTAGACCTGAATGATTTAAGTTAGACATCAAGTTGAAGACAAGTAAGTAAATACCTCTTATTTCAAATGATAATAGATAAGTTTTATATACTTTCAAAGCAAACTGGCGAATATGTATAGATTCATTATAAACAATTGCCTTGGCTATTGCTTCACAAAATTTAGAGTGATCCATGGAATCCAAGAGTAGGTAAGACAGTTGTAGCAACTTAACATGCTGTAATAAAGTAGTAACCAAAGCAAGTCCTTTTTCAATAACAACTTGATGATCAGCTGCAATTAGTTCTGTTGCAAGGTAAAGACTATTCTGAAAAAAGTATACAGGACTGTAAACTTTAGGAAGTCTTTCTATGAAAACTTCTTCTGTATAAACTAGGTAAAATAGAGAAGCAAGACCTAAATTATCAAGCTTGAAGAGATCTATATTTTGAGTATCATATCTGGAGTCAAGCAACATTATGATGTCACATGTGGTATGAAATATTTTTTGTACAATCTGTTCACCCAGTAATCTACTTCTGCTTTTTTTGCCATCAAATATATTCATATCTAAATAGATTAGTGGATTGCCTAGTAAGCGTACCAAAAATTTGCGCAAAACACATATTTTTTCTGAAGCCTTTTCATTCAAAGTCACTTCAAATGCACTATAGAATTTCACCACATTTTTATACAAGAAAATTATTTTCAATGTTGCTTCATCATTTTCTAAAAGAAGTTTTTCTTTCCCAACTAGGTTATCACATTCTGGTAGTTTGCATTTATCTAGGAAAGACTGTATAGCATTGAATCCCCAGGCATGAGAAATCAGACGTTTTTGAGGTATTCGAAATAATATTTTCTGGATGGGCAGCAACAATGAAATGAATTTTGTGGTATCTTCACACTCTTCTATTTCTTCAATTAATTGCAGTAATGCTTCTTCAGGATTTGAATAATCTGCTATGATATTAATGAGTTCTTCAGAACAGTTGAACACCTCCACATTGGTGTTCTCACACTTTGTTGTTAAATATTCAGAAATGAGAGGTATCAAATCCCATGAACTATTTTTCAATTCCGACTTCTTATCCATGAAAACTCTTGAAACCTCTGAAGTTTGCCCATTTCTCAACATTTCACCAACAATTTTCACAAAATCACTATCACTTTCTCCTTCCATTTTGAATGAATAGCCGATTTTGTCCTCAATTCAAAGTTACTGATTTCCAATGTCTGTAAAGAGATTTTCTATTTCGATAATACCCACTCAAAACATTATCATTGGTTCTTAAAAGAACTGATAATTCAATAATACATCTTTAGAGAATATAAATAAAACTTACTTCTAAAAGACAACTTTCGATGAATAGATGTTGCCACCAATGACATCTTTGATTAATCAAATTTTGTCAATAATTTATCACCACTTTTCTTTCAGCTGAAAAACTGTTATCAAGAAGAAAAAAATAATAGGTTATGTAAATGTCAAGGTGGATATAGGATGGTGAAACAGCTTCCTATTAACAAGCACTAGAATAAACTGTAGACCTTTGCCTACTTGATTTCATACCGTAGTAATATTTCCTGAAGTTATCAGAGATGGCGACATACCTTGTGTCGGTGAAACAGAATCTGTGCATCTGTCACCTTTTCATCAGTTTCATCTATTCTAGATGAAAAATGACTGAGAAGAGTCAAAATATCGATAATTATTCCAGATTCACTAAAAATTTTGTGTTTTGATGTCATTTCAACTCATGTCTGTCAGATGCGAACCACAGAAATACGTAAGCAACAGAAATCTCCTTCGATAATCGATCTCACCGCCATCTTCATTCAAGTCGTGGAAATATTGGTACCTTCTCAAACGGTCTACAAGTTTTTCGCAGAAACAATTGAAGAGCTGTTCCACCATCCTATATCCACCTTGGTAAATGTCAATGTAATTCGGCCATATTTCTTCTTTTTATTACTTTTGCCTTTTTCTCTTATGGGGAAGGGGTGGTACTGGTTCGATGTGCTTGCTATGGGCTATGTGAGTTTTCTCCAACGAACCATGTTCCACAACCTCAAAGCAACATTTCTGACAGTGACAGTTGAATATGAGAAATGCACTTTTTTATTATTCTTATTTAAAAAATGCTTGAATTACAATAACTAGATGAAGTGGCTGTGTCTTGTTTGAATTATGTCTACTCGATCTCAACTCACAAAGGATTTAAATGGTAAGTAAAATGTTAATTGTTTTTTAACTAGAAAATATCCCTACATTTTTTTGTCAGGAATCATTGTCAATGGGAGTGTCAAATTTCAATGACAAATTATGTGCAAATAATATATTCAATGTTTATATTTATTATTTATCAATGTTTTAACGAAAAAACGGAATAATCCATGCCGTTGAATCTACTTCATCATCGCTGTGTCATTGTAATGTGATTCCTAGTCTGATTCATTGTATTATTACTTTGTTTTGATCTTGGTCCTGGTGTCAATTAACAACAAATTAGAGTAATTTAATGACCCAGTGACCTCGTGCTTGAAAATGGTTCCATTGAAATTCCATCAACCTACCATCTTCAATACATATAAATATATAACTGAACATTGATGCTGATTGCTGAATAATGATTCATACTTAGCCCAATGAATGATGTCCCATTGAGCTGGCTTATTTCCTTGCATATCAACAATATGTCATGTACAATATAGAAAATCATTAATAGTCACCATACATTACCAAATTTGTTGAAACATAAATTATATAATTTTTCATTGTAAAATTTTTTCTTTATTCATGATTGATCAGTATTTCAAGGAGTATGTTGTTTATTATCTAATGTGGAATTTTTCCCAATAGAAAGTATCAAATCCTCTGTTGGAAATAAAGTAAAGATACTTTTCAAAAATGTGGTTAGATTGGAGACCAAAGGAGACAAGACTGAGAATAGGGTGTTGGTAAGTAAAAACTGTCATCAATTTTAATAAAATATTCATTTAATGACATATGATTTGTAGCAAGATTTTTGCATTCGATTTTTGCATCAAATCAATATATTAACGGGTTCAAAAATCCCTCCATAGCTAGGGTAAATTATTTGGATATTTATCAATTGGTATCCCTGATATGCATAAATTGACATGACAAGTGAAGTAATGACGCAATTGATATTTGACGTGTATTTGACAGAGTAAGATACAAGGACAAAATTCTGTGGAGTGTTTTCTTTTCTATGATTCTATGTCATTGACTGACAAGCTGCCTTACAGACAGGAGGTCAGGCAGGAGTAGTTTTTTATTTTATAATCATTGTTATAATAACACTAGTTGTGCTAACAGTTTGAAGAAAAGTTCACATATATGGAAAAACAGTGATAAATCGAATAATTGATAGCTTTTTTATAACTTTGTATAACTCCGCACATACACAATGGGGAAGAAAGCAGAAGTAGGTACTCCCAAGTACCTTGCCAACAAAATGAAGGCTAAGGGACTACAAAAACTTCGATGGTATTGCCAGATGTGTCAGAAACAATGTCGAGATGAAAATGGATTCAAATGCCATACAACATCCGAATCTCACCAACGTCAGCTCCTATTATTTGCAGACAACTCAAAGAGATACATTGATGACTTTTCATTTGAGTTTGCCAAAGGCTATGTGCAAATTTTGAAAAGACAGTTTGGATCGAAAAGAGTGAATGCAAATAGGGTTTATCAGGAATATATTCATGACCGTGATCATGTTCACATGAATGGTACAAGATGGGTTACATTAACAGGATTTGTGAAATGGTTAGGAAAAACTGGACAAGCTGTAGTTGATGAGACAGAGAAAGGATGGTACATCACTTACATTGATAGAAGTCCAGAAACTGTGGAACGTGAAGAAAAAAAGAATAAGAAAATCAAAATGGATAAAAATGATGAAGAGAAACAAATGGAGTTTATAGAAAAACAAGTACAAATGGCACTGGAAAAGGCTGGTACTTCAAAAGATCCTGTTTATACTGAGCTTGTTAGGGAGAATGAAGAAGATACTCTGAAATTGGATATAAAATTGAAACAACCAGAGAAAAAAATTACCCCAAATCCAATAACTGTATTCAAAAGGCCAGCTAGTACTGTCCCTTTGGGTGAATCTAAAAAGATCAAAATTGAAACTAGAAAAAAAACTGCTTTGGATGAAATAAGAGAACAAGAAGAAATTCTCAAAGAAAAGAAAAATAGGAAAGACTACTGGATAACTGAGGATATAATAGTGAAATTGATTACAAAAACCCTTGGTAATGAATATTATAAACAAAAAGCTGTTGTGAGAGAAGTTATTGGAAAATATGTTGCTATTGTGAAGTTACTAGACACTGGTAAAAAACTGAAAATTGATCAAGAACATCTGGAAACTGTGATACCTGCTTTGGGCAAATTAGTTAAAATAGTGAATGGAGCTTATAGGGGTGAGACTGCAATACTCCTGTCTCTAGATGAAAAAAACTTTTGTGTTGACATTGAAATAGCCAGTGGAGTCTTGAAAGGAAGGAAACTCAGTGGTGTACAATATGAAGACATTTGTAAATTGAATGATTTATAATTCCATGAATATTTTATGTACATATTATTTATACTTATATCTTGTAAATACATGTATCAAAATTAAACCAAATATAATTTGGATGTAATTTGTCTTATTTATTTGTTTTGTTCATTCAGATTCAATCTGCAAATGGGTAATATAATAATAATATGATATAATTTTCACTTTATTCCATATATATGGCATGTTGATTTTTAGTTAAATTAGACAGGAATATAAGTAGATTTTCACATACTTTCTTCTTCAAATTAATATTACAGATTTATTTTTCAGAATTTGAATTCATTTGAGGCCATTTTGGGTTTTTCTGTGAAAATAAACATCAGGTTTTCCTGAATGAATTCAAAAGAATATAGCAGGAATACCTACAAATAAAAAATACAGATATCAATAAAAAAACAATGATCAATCAATTAATCATCTGCTTGTTTCTTTTATCCAACAAATTTCTCTAATATTTAGTAAATAAACCTATGATGTTAATTTTAGGTGTTTTCACCATGCAGAATTTTACTGCTCACAGCAAAAGTGCCAACAAAAGTAAGTAATTATCAATTAGTTGATTTTTCAAGATCATTCTTCATCTTACCTGCCACAAAGCTTTCATAATTTTAGGCTGAATCAATAGGGTTTTCAAGAAAATCCTAGCGACAGTGGCAGGAACTTACAAAATAATCAACATATACATATAATAATTTATTACCACTTGAATTTTTCAAGAAAATCATTACTGAATTCATAAATTCTTCAGATCGACTCGCACTTCCATTACCTGGAAATCCAAGCGTTGGAGAGTAAAAGGGGTAATCAGCTGAGTCTCACAGTGAATGATAAAGTGTATTCATTTCTGGTCGGGGAAGACTCAAAATGCAGCACAGAAGTGGACAATATGATAGGAGCCTTGAACAATGCAATCAGAAATATATATCCGACAGTGCCGCTACAACACATCATTCGAAAAGTAGGTTATTATTGTATTGAAAAACATTGATATTGAAACTTTGTGAGAGTCAGTTTTTTTATTGACTGCCATGAAATGCAATTTTCGAGGACGTATCCTGATTAAGTATGTTATGTTCCTGTATCCCGATTTTATTTAAGATTGAAGTAATCCCTCACACAAGGCTTCAGCAACTACGCGATTTGGAAGCTATAGCGAGCAGTCGTAGGGAAGTTGGACCGTGCGGAGGCTTTTCAAACCAGTACGCATGTATGTGCGACTTTCATGGCATGACCTACAGAGAAGAAGTTGCCTGGGATATTGATAATATATACGTATCTCTCAATACGAGAGAACTCAGCCTCAAAGACTTTGAATACCTAGATCAGAAGTGAGCAAATCAAACTATGGCACATCCAAAAAGGAAGTCATGCTCCTAATTTTATCGTTTTCAGGGACCTGATCCCCATTATAAGTGCTCTAGAATACAATACTTGGTTCACAAAACTCAGAGCCAATCAGGTGAAGCTGTCACATGACAATATCGATAAGATTCTCCATGTTTTGAGGAAATCCCTCAATTTAGAAGAGATTTACCTCGATAATCTAGGATTGAAGTCTGATTTTGCTAACAAAATATCAAGCGTATTGAAGCTCAATTTAGCGACAGCTCTGCATACCATAGACTTATCCTTCAATCCCATTGAAGACAAGGGTAAGACCTATGATGACAATGTGGACATTCCACCGTTCACATCTCTTTTCCAGGTGCTACGTATTTGGGAACTTCCATTCCAAAGCTCAATAAAGGTCTAGTCCATTTGAATTTATCACATTGTGGTTTGAGCTCAAAAGGTGTTAACAATCTATTCAGTGCTCTATGTAATAATTCTAGCTCTCTTACCACCTTAACTTTTCTCAATTTGAGTGGAAATAGCTTGAAAGATGATATTACTGTGAGTAAACGATGTCGAATACCACTTGCTCCATTGTAGAGAAGCTAACAAAAATATTATTTTTCAGCATTTTCACAACTTCTTGTCCCAGGCAAATGCTCTGCAACATATTGATATATCATCTACAGATATTATTTTAGAAAATGTAGGTATTATCAGCATTTTAAGAACATTTTCAAATTCTGATTTTTCCAGCTATTTGGTGCTCTAGTTCGAGGCTGTACAACTAACCTAGTCCATTTGAACGTTTGTAGAAACCCCTTTAGTAGTAAGAAACATAAAGAAGCTCCAATCTCTCTCAAACAATTCTTTAGCTCTACGCTTAACTTGAAATATCTCAACATGTCACATTGTAAATTACCGCAAGAGGCGCTGAAGTAAGGTCACAATCATTTTTTTTTCACTCACAATATATATCGTATTTCTTCCAGAAATCTTTTGTTGGGATTGGCCTGTAATGAATTTACCAAAGAAATGACTTTAGATATAAGTAATTGTGGACTTGGTAGTCAAGGTGCACATGTGTTAGAGTCTTGTGTGCATGGAGTCAGGTGTATTTCTAGTCTTGATATTTCTGAAAACAGTAAGTGTTGTGCATTAATCTCATTATGTATTTGGTTTCCTAAGTAGTTGAACTCAAGAATTTCACTCATGAACGTTTTATTGCCTACTTCGCCTTCCAATAACGCCTAGAATTCCCTAAGACGGTACCGACGCAGCCCTTTTCTCTTCCAGATATGGATTCAGACCTGTGCAATGTAGTGATAGCGATAAGCAAAAACAAGTCCCTCAGACACCTGAACATGGCCCGGACGATGAAGAAGCACATGTCCCTCATCATGGACTCCGTGGTGCAGGTTGTCCAAGACGACGAGTGCCTCTTGCAGTCCCTAGCCATACCGGACTGCCGGTTGCGCTCCGATCTCTTCAACCTTCTCAACGCCCTAGGCGACAACAAGTCCCTGGAGACCCTGGACATCAGCGGCAACCTGATAGGGGACTCGGGCGCGAGACTTCTAGCGAAGGCCTTGCAGATCAACAACAAGCTCAAGACGATCGTCTTCGACAGGAACAACATAACCTTCCAGGGGTACTACGACATAGCGTACGCTCTCGAGAGCAACAGGTCGGTGCAGTACATGCCGTACCCCATCCATGACGTCACCCCCTGCATGAAGGCCAACGCGGAAAGAACCGAGCTGCTCATGAGGAAGATGCAGGATCTGCTGAACCGCAACGTCTCTCACAAGCAGCAGCTGCTGGACTCGTTCCCCATGCAGCCGGGGTTCCTGCTTACCTCTAAGCAGCAGGCTTTGGATCGGCTGGTGCAGCAGACTCAGGATGCTATTAAGGGCTTGGCTTCGGAGTCGACGTCGTCCAATAATGACATTAACCACGCCACCGGAGTTATTCAGGACGCCGAGAACTCGAGGCAGCTGTTGGTGAGGCTGCAAGAGGTGGCGCAGCACAGGGATGACAAGCATCTTAATCCAGTGGAGGATAAGTTGCAACAGGCTGCTGTGGAGATTCATACTAGTATATGCGATTACATTCAGGTAATGTTTTCGGCGTTTCAGATTTGTGTTGTTTGAGAATCAGTTTGGGTTTGTGGGGAGGACTTGGGAGTAAAACAATTGAGAAATTTGTTGCAACTTTGGTGGCGTTTTGATGACGTCATATTTGGCGACATTTATACTTGATTTGGGATTTTTGAAAAGATAGCTCAGTTGAGAAGTGAATTCGATCGAAATTGTTTTATATTGCGGAAATATTAAAAATATGTCACAATAACATCACTTCAAAAAATTGAAACAACATTACAACGGTCATACTAGTTGTTGGTTAGTTTCAATAAAACTAGCTGTGAACCTGAATCTTATTCATTTTGCTTTATATTGTTTTATATCAACTAGTAAAGACAATAATGTTGAAACGATTTATTAGAATGGGTTTAATTAAAGAAAGTAGTTGATCCTGACAGGTAGTAGGAAATTGATATTGCATAATTGTTGATGGATAAATTTCCTCTAATAATATTTTTAATCAAAGGATATGTCATGATTTATACTCTAGAAGTAATTGAAGTTTATATAATTACCTTCAAGTTAAGTACATCTTGTTTATAATTAATAAACATGTTTCATCCTTCCTATTTTAGACAATCACTGAGAAAATGTTGAAGTGTTGTAAAGAGCAATGTCCTTATGTTTTGCATAATGAGGAAACTGTTCAAGAAATCAAAAGGGAATGCAAGAAAAAGAAACAGATTTCCTTGGACTATGTGACAACATGTATAAAACAGCAATCTGGTGTTGATATTATAAATAGAACAAGGTAAGGATGTCTTATTCCAGGATTTTCAAAATAAAAGATTGGAAGTTTGTATACATATTTTTATTAGGTACAATTTAGGTACTTTGATTATCTTGGAACCACTGTTGCATCCACAAACATATCCTATTTATGTTTTCCTGCATTTCTTCTGGAGTAGTACTACATAGTTCATGAATAATATTTTCTTTATAAGACATTTTGGCCTCATCTAAGATCACTTGAAATATTTCACATTGTACATTGTCCTCGAGCTTTTTTCCTGAATACCCCCTACTGGTTAGCCTATCAAACAGTGTTGTGTTGTCAGCTCTCAATACAAAAACTACATCAAACCATCTTTCTGGGAAAAATTCACAACTGTGGTAGTCAACAATATTTCCTCCTTTACTCATTGTTTCTTCTAAACCGTCCATGAGTTTGTCTTCGTCGAGAACAGGGCACTTATAAACTTCATCGTATTCTTCCAAACAGTTGTATTCTTTGGCAATTCTGGAGATTTCTAACCATTGCAAGCCTGTTATTTCTGCTAGTTTTTGACAAAGTGTCGATTTGCCAACCCCTGGTGTACCAGTTATTAGAATATTTGGGGCCTCACGTTTTATATTCGGTATGTCTTGCTCCATTTCCTCTGTTCGAATTTTATAACTTGTGGGAGATGTAAGACATTTTCATCACAAATATCATAACCTTCAATTTCTTAACCTAAAAATATATCTTCTTCTGGTTTATTAGTAGCTAACTCCATGTTTCTCGTCTGCTTCTTTTTAGACCATTTGCGTGACCGAGTGACTGTCCATAAAAACTACCGAGCCGGCTCGACCATTTTAAATATTTCATTTCATGTACAGGGTGTGCCTCTTAAAGTGGAACTTTTTTATTTTTGAAGATATGAAAAAATGTCACCCAGTCGATAGAATTTAATTTATTTATTTCCATTGATATCAAGTTGAATATTTGATATTTCCAGGGAACTCAATATACTGGTGGCTTCCCAGTTATCAGAGCAAGTGACTGACGAGGTGTACGAGGCGTTGATGAGAAGTTACAAAATATTGGTGGGTGATGAAAGTGCAATAAGAATCGATTCGCCTCCAAGAAGGTCTAGGTTAAGTAGTTCAGATAGTTCCAGACATGGGGCCAGTGATATGTCTATAACGGATAGTAGCCATCAGTCTGATCATTCTCCATTGGTGAGTAAATTTCGAATTTTGGCTAGGTTAGCCGAAAAATATAGATTTTGTGAATGAATCCTATTAGAAATGTTTAACAATGTTTGTTCATTTCATGCAGAAATTGGAATATTTGAACTTAGTAAGTACCTTGATCTTGATGCTTAGAGTATTTTGTGTAGCATTATGTAGTCGTTTTATTCAGTTGGGACTTATTTTATTCCAAATAAAGCATTGTATAATCAATTGATCTGATTTCAGGCAACTCCACATTTGTCTATAAAACGGAAGAGCCTGCACGGTAGAAAATTACGGCCTAAATCAGTTGTAGACAGTGTGGAAGGTATATCAGCCGACGATATACCTTCTTTGCTTCCATCTCTTCCGAGAAACTCCGAAGAAGAAGATTCTGTCACGGAGTTGCCAAATGCCGGTGGCCAACTGCAACATTTAGTCAAAGGAATCTTCTTGAATAAAGGTAATTATGATCCACTGATTACTATAGGAGAGTTAGGTGCATTGGAAATCATTTTTAATCGTCATATCAGAAAAGTGGGTCGAAACTTTTCATTGGAAAGGCGAGAGGAAGAATCCGGTACGGTCGTCAGTTATCCTTGTCCCGCTATTTTGGAGCCGCCATCTTGAATTCATAAATTTCGACAAAACATTCCTAATCTCAGATCTCGAGATCCCCACATACCAATTTTGAATCGATTCGGACCATAATCCCAATTCTCGTCTGCCATTTTTATTTTTTTATTTTCGAGAAAAATTTATAATCTCCGACCCTCAAAACCCCCACCTTCCAATATTGAATCAAATCGGACCATATTATAATACTCAACCGCCATTTTAGAGTAGCCATCTTGAATTTTTCGATTTTGACAATGAAATTCCCATGCTCAAGGTAAACTTGATTTATTTGCGGCAGATGAACTATATAAGATTTTATAACATAGTTACAAGTGAAGCTGAGTAAAAGCTTGTAAAATATTTTTTACATAGTTACAGGGGAAGCTATATAAAAGTTTGGAAACTTGCAAGATTTTATTACATAGTTACAGGTGGAGCCAAGTAAAAGCTTGTGAACTTGCAAGATTTAATTGTATAGTTTCGAGTGGAGCCAAATAAAAGCTTGTAAACTTTCAAGATTATATCAATTACAAGTGAAGCTGAGTAAAAGCTTGTAAATTTGTAAGATATTATTGCATAGTTACAAGTGAAATTGAGTCAAAACGTGAAAATTTGCAAGATTATATCATTTACAAGTGAAGCTGAGTTTTTAGTAAACTTGCAAGATTTTGTTGCATAGTTTCGATTGGAGCCAAATAAAGCTTGTAAACATTCTAGATTATAATAGTTACAAGTGAAGCTGAGTAAAAGCTTGTGAAATTGCAAGATTTTATTGCATAGTTACAAGTGAAACTGAGTCGAAAATTTGCAAGATTATATCAGTTACAAGTGAATTTGAGTAAAAGCTTGTGAATTTGTAAGATTTTATTGCATAGTTACAAGTGAAACTGAGTCAAAATGTGAAATTTTGCAAGACTATATCATTTACAAGTGAAGCTGAGTAAAAGCTAATAAACTTGCAAGATTTTGTTGCATAGTTTCGATTGGAGCCAAATAAAGCTTGTGAACATTCTAGATTATAATAGTTACAAGTGAAGCTGAGTAAAATCTTGTGAATTTGCAAGATTTTATTGCATAGTTACAAGTGAAACTGAGTCGAAAATTTGCAAGATTATATCAGTTACGAGTGAAGCTGAGTAAAAGCTTGTAAACTTTCAAGATTATATCAGTTACAAGTGAAGCTGAGTAAAAGCTTGTGAATTTGTAAGATTTTATTGCATAGTTACAAGTGAAGCTGAGTAAAACCATGTAAAAACGTTGCCCCCCCCCGCCTCGCCTTCCAGGCCGCCCCCGCCGCACCAAGACGAGGGCGCCGACGCGTCCGGTGGTGCAGCCGCCCGACGTGGCCGACACGGCGTCGCAGGACCTTGTCGAGGGCCTCGACTCGTTCTTCCGGCCCGGCTCGGTAACACCCACGTCGGACGAGTGCCGCTCGTTCCACGCCGGTCTGCCCGGCAGCCCTGCCGGCCACGTGTTCTCCTCGACGTCGCCGTCGCTCAGCGAGGATCGCAAGACGACGGCGAAGCTGAGCAGGAATTCGCCGTTGCTCAGAGGTGAGGGGATCGCTGAAGCTCTCTCTTATGAACTGGTGCGCTGCACTGAACTCAAACAAGAAATGGAACGATAATGTGATTCAGCAGTTTCACGCTAAATTGAATTCGCGCATACCATGTGATCATATAGCAAAATTGAATGTGGATCATGCGCAGAAACCTTTTGCACAGGACCGGCACTACCAAAGATGACAAACTCAATAACACAGCTTTTTAAACAACAGATAATTCAACAAGAACACAATATGAAGCCGAAAACAGCTTGCTGTAAATCGAAATGGAAAAGATTCGAGAACAAAGAGCAATAAAATACAATGTAAACAAAACTTATAGGCTGACGAGT
Source organism: Chrysomela aeneicollis (assembly GCA_029955515.1). Taxonomy (NCBI): domain Eukaryota; kingdom Metazoa; phylum Arthropoda; class Insecta; order Coleoptera; family Chrysomelidae; genus Chrysomela; species Chrysomela aeneicollis. Next base: position 10,267,775 of record JARUHQ010000018.1, on the reverse strand, counting down.
GGGCTGACGCCAACTCTTAGTTCTGTGACTGAAATATATAATTTTAGACATACGTTCACATAACACATCAAAAACGTAATCTCAGACATGCCCAGCTAACCCTGGCACATATTGCGCATGTGCTCGATTCAAGGTTTATGATTCGCCTGTTGGCCGTAAATAATCCTCGCGCATCCTGCTATATTGTCGTTCCATTTCTTGTTTGAGTTCAGTGGTGCGCTGCCGTAGGTGCAGTTAAAGCTGATGACGTTCCAGTTGTGGACTGGCGACGTTTGAAATTATAGAGACCGCTCAAGTTACATTTTCAACAAGACTTCCCGCGAAATGAAAGTATTCGAGGTCGTAGGAAAAATAGTGTACAAAACTCGTTGGAAAGTGTATTTTCTTCACTCGTTACGTTTCCGCAGTCACCGCTTACGCGGCTCGTGCTAAACGACTACTGGTGTGAAATATGCCACTTTCCACACTTGTTGTGTAATATACTAATATGTTCTTGAAGAATTCTTCTTCCTGCAGTCTGTTTCATCATAGGATCTATAAATTCACAGTTTAAACATTAAAATGAAATACAAAATTTAAATGGATTGGAATTCCCGCAATAAAATGATAGATGACAGCTGTCCGCCATTCAGAAAGTATATCACGGAGCATAAAACACAAGAATTAGTGACAGCTGTCAAAGGCCGCTATTTAATTTTTCACCAGACTTTCTTTCCGTGCGATATTGGACGAGTTCAGCAATTCATTGCCAACCTTGAAAATAGCTGAAAAGTTCTTCCTCTGGAAACACATTATTGTCATGAAATATCGATGCCATTTTCTTTCTCATCGATTTTTGTCTCATTTTCTAAAAAATAATGAAATAACCGTATAGCGGGAACTTTATGAACAGCTGAATTGATAAATCATTGTAACAGGCCTCATGACACCAACTCCAAGATCCAGATCATCGGACAACTTGGAGAAGTTCTCGCCGTCCTTCCTGAGGAAGACTGTCGTCGTTTCGACAGCGTCACCGCTCACGAGGAGATTGACAGGTGACAGCATCGTGTCGCAGGACAGCAGCGACAGCCTCGCCGTCGAATCGTGCTACGATCAGTCTCCCAGCAGCACTTTGTCCAAGAGAATGTCTCCGGACGAATCCAAAGGTGTGTCCAGCGCTCAATTTCGTTTTGAATTGAGTTAAAAAATTGTTGTCTGTGGTGCTGAAAAATTGTATCAATTTTGAACCAGATTGAAAAAAAAATCAAAAATACCATTTCTATACCCTTAGACCAGGGTCATGCTTGCGACCTGGTCGACGGTACACGAACGCAACGACTCAAAATCATTGACAAGTTCAGCCAGCTTTGAGAGAGAAACAAAATATGTCTGCCCTGGCTGAACTTGTCAATTGTTGTCGCGTGTCGCAAGCTTGGCCGTCTACATAACAATCAATGCAACACATTCTTGTCGCGGCGACCAGAACGCAAGCATGGCCCTGGTCTTAGGCCAGGGCCGATATATCGAGATGGATGGCAACCCCAAATTCTTGCCCCCATTCAACGTAACCTCCTCTTCCGCAGATGACCAGCGGCCCAAGGCCTGCCCGGCGGTGGCGTCCAAGCCGCGGCCCTGGTCGATGGTAAACGCCGAGGCGACCAAATCGGGGGACCTCGGCCTGCTCAGCGACGGCTCCTCCCCGAACAACTCCACGGGCAACACCCCCGATTCGGCGGAAGCGCTCGACAGCTCAGAGTCATCGTCGATCGACAGGCGCCTCGCCAGAGAGGTGAAGCTCAAGAGGACCGGTGAGTTGTGGGGGGAAATGTGGATATGGATATGGTGGATCGAGCTGGTTCGGCATAAATGATGTCGCTGGTAATAGTTCACTTGTCGTTTGAAGATGGCGTTGATGTATCCGCATTTGATAACACTATCGATGATAAATTTCTCTATATTATACGTATTCTGTGGTCACTTTCAGATATCAGTGAATTCACTGATGACCCTCAGCAATTTACAAATCCCACGGAAAATAGTTTGGTGACAAGTTAAATGGCGGCTTTTGACAGCTGTCACTAATTCTTGTATTTTATGTTCCGTGATATACTTTCTATAAGTGGCGGACAGCTTTCATCTGTCATTTTATTGCGGCAATTTCAATCCATTTTTATACCATTTTCAGGTTAGGTTTGAACTGTGAATGATAGTAGTTCAAAAATATTACCAACGTTTAAAATTCGACATAATCAAGTAGGCAAAAGTCTAAAAATGTTTACAAGTGCACTACTATTGGGACTCGTTCCACCATATCCACCTTGGATATGAGTAGCGTATCGTTCATTTGCACAATGTCATCTTGCGATCACTGCGACATCTGCTTCTAGAACGTGAAGTTTTGCTTGTTTCCGAGCAGGTTGAATGTGGAAAGGCAGCCCGAACGTTTTGAGGAGGTAAATTTGAAAGTGTTCAATAAACCACTCGAAGTGACGTCACGCAGCGGTATTTCAATCTGAATTCATGCGGGACAAGTTGAGACTGATGATACCGTGAAATAATTGTCTTGGATTATTTTGAAAGTAATCCATCTTATATTTGGGTAGCCTTTTTCACATTAACCTTGTTCGTGTATGCTTTTTTGCATTTGTTTGTTTGTGTTTTTTAATTAAGTTTTCTTTTGCAAGGCATTTTGCAGCATTATTTTCCAGATCGGGGCGATTTCAAGTTTTTGTCCCGTTACAAGGTATTTGGTTCATTTATTCATTAGTAGCTTTTGGCTTTTTCATTAGTGTCAGTTGCAAGCTTGGTTTTATTGGTTCTTGATTGATCTGGAAATAATTATTTCGATTTCTATATTCGTTAATTTTCAATATAGAAGCCAAGTTTGGACATGATACCATTATTTCCACAGTGACCACCAAAATATATGTTAATATTTGCATTTCAGGAAAGTCAAAAAATTATCGAATGACTACTAGCTCTATTGTGTCTTGTAATAATTCATCCTATTCGAATCGGAAGTTGGAAAAATTAAATCAAGTCCCAGTCTATTCCCTTTCTACAGGATGACGATCTCGTGTAGTCTATTAAATAAATAAAAAATATATATAATGCAACATATATTTTGAACGCTTTGTTTTCAAAAAATATCCTTTTGAAAATACGTGTCTGGTTTTCAATTGAAAGTTCAAAACGGTTTGAATTCAATTATTAACGAAATGCTACAGAACCTTTTTTTAGGTTCAACAAGAATCAATAAAAAATATTTAACAGAACTATTCAGTAGCGGCCAAAACTAGGGGTGAAGATGGAAAACATGAGCCCAATGTGCATTTATTTTTCGAATCCAAAGTTCTTAATATGAAATCAAAAAATAATATATTTATATTCAACTCACTGTTTGATTATATTGGTAGCCTTGTAGTGGTTTTCTAATAATTGTTATTTTATAGGCGACATCTAATAAACAGGAGAACGCAATGAGCAACGTTGAAAGGAGAAGGGATAGCAATTATAACTGTAGGGAGACAGAGGATGCACACATTTGTAGATGAGTTTCATCAATTTTTAGCAAGTTAAGGGAAAATGTACTTTTTCTAGCGAGAATATTCTTGTTGTATTTTTATTACCTTGGCTTTTGACGTAGGCATCTATTTTCAACAAAAGATATTTAATTAGTAAGTATTGAAAACTCTTGACTGCCACATTTTTATATAGGAACGAGGTTATTTTCTAGATACTGGTCATAATCATCAAATATTGAAACACAACCTATTCAAATTCAAGTTGACAGACGTTAGAACATGCTTCTTCGTAGATAGCGAATGTTTTCTATTATTTTTATGTTACAATAATTCGTGATACGATTCGTTCATTTTTATTTGTTCGAATCTATTCCAAATTCAAATCCATACACTCATACAGTGAAATGCGGCACTAAATATAAACTAATATTTTCACGAACTTCTGAGGTTTATGGGCAATATGTAGATATTATTTAGATCTTTAGACATGAAAATTCGATATTGAATTATATATAAATCTACAGTTGAAATGTCGAGTGTTATCAAGTTCTATTTATTGTATAACCTCCTCAAGCAACATCACGAGTTACAATTTTCTTGATGAAGATGTATTGTGTATTTTTAGACTGATTGCACCATTGTCAATGGTATTCAATCGATATTTTTAATAAGACATTTATTTGAATTCTTCCGATAATTTTTTAACCACAAGTAGTTTCATTCCAATTTTGCCATATTATTTATTATTATTCAGATTACGAATATTACATGCATGGATAGTATTAATTATGTGAGAATGAAATAAAGTAAAAACGTATAAATGTAAGATTTTTGTGATAATTTTTTCAGTTTCATTCCCCAACTTAATTATTTCTACAGTGATAGAAGAATATGAATTGTATATAAATATGTCTATATTTTTTAATTTGTTTTTGTGATGGTATTTTTGAACAAAAATGTCTTGTCTTTTTTATGATTCCTGTATTGTGTATTTCTTGTGATTTTCTTATACTTGTATCAAAATGCTTCCATGTTGTGTATTCTTTTTATACTTTGAATAAAAAGTATTCATTATTTATAATAATCCTTTAATTTCAAAAATAACAATGAAATGTATTTTGGAATCATATATTTCATTTGTCACTTTCTCAAAAAAAAATGTGTTAGAAAATAGTATACAAAACAGTGCAAGAGTTTTCTGGCACAGGACTTGTTCAAGACTAATGACTACATTTACAAAGCATAGATTATGTGCAGTAAACAATATTTCTTGCATAAGTTGCATAAATAACAAAAAGTTGTATAAAAGGAATGATCTATGTAGAAATTAAAAAAAACTTCAAATACTATACAATATCACATTAACTATAGGTACTGTTGAAAAACTATCAGAACTTTCAGCAGCTGCAGGTACAGAAAAAAATATTCAGGAAAACATGAATCTATTAAGATTCATCAGTATTGTAGCATCATTCTAGCACTAATCCAAAGAATATTACTATCCATATTACCTGAAAATGATATGTATTGAATTTAAGTTGAAAATTAGAGGGAAAACTGGAAACTCACCAAAGCACCTGGAGTAGCTGTTATGAAATCTTCTTTCGTTAATTCCCAGATACTACCAAATGCATCTACATTTTGAAAGATAATGTTATAAAAGTATATTAATCCAGCATTTATTATAACAAATCTGAAAATAAAATTTTGGAATCTGTGATGTTATAATCGTTATAACCATTTCAACAGGAATGCTAGCATAATATATATTGTAGGTGACGTGTTAAATAATCAAAATCGGGAGAACAATTAGAAGTTGGACCACTTACAGCAGTATTCCAATAACACCTCTCAAGAGTACAAAGCCCCAAAAAAATCCCACTATTATAGATAGAACAAGTCGTGCCAAAAATATAGCATCTGAATAGTCTTCCAGAAATCGAGGCAATTCTGCTGGGTTCGAATTGAATGCTCTGGACCAAAAAGAAGGTGATTTTGAGGCACTACTTTTCTCATTTTGCTTTGTCTTGGTACTCATATTATTCAGGTGTTATTGAGGAATTGTTGGTATAAAAACGATACAATTTATTCTATTATCGATTCTTTATTTCACTACCAGTTCTTCAGTGCTGCCAACTGAACTGAGAGTGAGACCACGTGATACTAAGCAGACCACTAACTGGAATGCCAAAGGAACTTCTAACGCATAGACAAGCATAGACCCTTTTGAATCTCGCGCAGACTGAAAAAATATCAGGCCTCAGGCCGGGATCATGCGCACTATTACCTTAACCAGGTCCGGTCTAGCCTTTGGTACACAGACCACCTATTAACATCTCTGAAGAAACATTGCACAAAGGATTATCTGAATTAGCAGTTCCAGGGTGAAACCAAAATTTTTGGGGCGAATAATTATGGAAATCATTACACAACCGAATTAAATCGAAACTGGTGGTAAGATTTTTTCATATTTTTAATTAATCGAATTAATTAATCGAATATTTTTTTGGATTAATATATTTCTGAACGTTTTTTAACTATTCCGATAATAAATTCTATTCTATAATCCTTGTCCTACAGTGAATAAGTTTGTGAACAACCAATCTTTGTAATAATGATTTTAGTTCCTGTGATGGTAATAAGTAAACAGGCAAAAAACAATTTCCATATAGAATAAAGCACATTATATTATAATATGTGTATTTATTCTAAACTACACAGCACTAATCACGAAGTCGCACCCCAAAATTTTGCCCCTGTTGAAATCTGAATAACTTTTCTCTGCTTGGGTGCTTTGAACAATTAGTCTCGATATTTGAATATCTACCAGTATCTAGCTTTCATTCATGAGCAATGTCTATTCTTAGTTAAACTGAGAATGGATGATTTTAAGATAAAACAATACAGCTTCTTGAAGAACCTGTAATCGTTTTTCTCTACCTTTAATAATTTTCGAGATATTGATTCCTTTAAAAACTTGATGTCATATTACGTCTGCTAAATACGCCCGTCCACTCGCTTTTCTATTATTTCCAATAATTTGTGATATATCAGGTTCATAAAAAATTCACTCGAAAGTGGGGTCGAAATTTGATTTCTTTAATTTTTGAAACTAGAGAGCTCTAGTTTTAGTCCGCACTAGAGGACCCTGTGTATCATATTTGAAGGACCTACGACAAAGTTGATTTTCAGGCCCGAAAAAGGTTTATAATTCCTTCGAACTTTTGTTTACAGAATTATACATATAGTGTTAATTATTATGAGATTATATGAAATCAAGTAAAAACGTAAATGTAAGATTTTTGTGACAATTTTTTCAGTTTCATTTCCCAACTTTATTATTTCCACAGTGATGGAACATGATGAACTGTATATAAATATCCCTATATTTTTTAATTTGTTTTTGTGATGCGATGGTATTTTTAAATGAGAATTGCATCTTGTATTTTTTATATTTCTTGATGTATTGTGTATTTCTTGTGATTTTCTTATACTTTGTATTAAAATGATTCCATGTTGTGTATTCTTTTTATACTTTTAATAAAAATTATTCATTATTCATAATAATCCTTCATTTTAAAAAATAACAAATGTGTTTTGGAATCATATATTTAATTTGTATCACTTTCTCAAACAAAATAATTTTTAGAAAATAGTGTATGAATCAGTGCAAGGAGAGTTTTTTGGCACTGACTTGTTCCAGAAAGTTGAATACATTGTTTGATAATGTATAGATTGTGTGCAGTAAAAAATCTTTTTGCATGAGTTGCATAAATAACAAAAAGTTTTTTACAGGAATGATATATGTACAAATCATTGAAATGGTACAAATAGAAGAAATAACCTTCAAATACTATACAATATGTATATATTAACTGTAGGTACTGTTGAAAAATTATCAGAACTTTTAGCAGCTGCAGGTACAGAAATAAAAGAAAATATTCAGGAAAACATGAATCTGTTAGATTCAACAGTATTGTAGCTTCATTGTAGCACTGCTTCAGTTTATAATTTGTCAATTTCATAATACAAACCAGAGTATATAATTATCCAGGTTACCTGAAAATGATATGCATTGAACTGAAGTTGCAAATGATAGAGAAAACTGAACATTTACCAAAAAACCTGCAAAAGATGTCATGAAACCTTCTTTTGTTAATTCCCAAAGACCACCAAATTCATCTTCGTCTACATTTTGGAAGCTATTGAAATAAATGTATAGTGATCCAGCATTTATTAGAACAAATCTGAAAATAAAATTATGAAAGCTGTGATGATATAATTATTTTAAAAGGGATGCTTAAAGTAATAGCATATTTATTGTAGGTGAGGTGTAAATTATCAGAATCGGGAAAACAATATAGAAGTTGAACAAACTTACAGCAGTAGTCCAATGAACCCCTTCAAGGGTACCAAGCCCCAAAAAATTCCTAGTATAATACCTAGAGCTTGTCGTGCCCAATATATTACATCTAAAAATTCTTCCTGAAATTGAGGTTCCTTTTCAATTATGCTTATATTATTTATTAATCGAAAACAAACCTTATCAGGCCATTCTGAGTTCGATTTGAATGCCCTGAACCAAACAGAAGGTGAAGATAATTTTGAGGCACCATTTCTCTCATTTTGCTTAGTCTTTGTACTCATATTATTCAGGTATTATTGAGGAATTGATGTAATAAAAATAATTACAATTTCCAAATGCACTTTTTTTTTAGTTTCCAGATTTCGCTATAGTTTAGGCATGATGCATGATATCTTTATTAGTTTAGGTTTTGAGTGTTTTGAGCAATGTTGCCGCACCAGCACCAGGCCTAAAAATAGTAGTAGATTGGAGATTGACAGTGGAGTAGATTCGTACCAAAGCGGAGTAGTACATTATTCGTGTTCAGACACAGCTAATACGCATGCCCCATCAGAGTTCCATTCTCATTCTCAAAGTATTTCCATTAAAGTAAAAATTATGTATGCAACGAGATTCAAAACCGAAGTCAAAATGAGTCTTTTATTTTAATTTTATATAGGTTACACATTCATATGAGGTGGTGAAAAAAATACTATCCACATTATGAGACCAAAAATGTTAAATGAAAATTCCTTCCAGTACACGTTGAATTAAAATTTCTTCCAGTACCTTACAGAAAGAAAGAACGTTTTTGGATTCTACAAAACATGGAAGAAGCCTATCCTGTAATGAATTGAAACAACTGTGGGATAGCAAAGACTGCACTTATCTAGGCTGAATAATGAAATGAGATAAAAAAAAAGGAATTGTTCAGTAAAATGTTGTTATTGCTCGATCAATTTCGACATTCTTGACAAGCGACATTGTGACTGTGATGGTTGAAACTTGACTTGACAGTTGACGTCTAGTCTCTTGACATGATCACATGAATTCATGCTGGTAGAATCATGCACAGATTAACAATAACCAGTGGTTAATCTGTACTCTGTAGTACAATGTACTGGTATCTACCTTTTTTTTCGATTAGTAACTTTATAGTTTTCATTTCGGTACTATATATTTATTCGTACAATACACATTCAACCGGAGTAGAAATCATTCTTTTGGAGTAGAAAATGATAAAAAGGAGTAGATCTACTCCGAATGGAGTAGCTTCGGCAACCCTGGTTTTGAGTCATTTGTCATTTGGGTGTCGATGTCGTTTGTCAGTTATGTCAGTGTTCTCACCTGTGTGAAGTAAGCTGCCAAGACCATTGCGTTTCCGAACAAACCCGATCCGTTTCTGTGATTCAGTTTGTACTTTTTTTTCGAAAATAACTTTTTAATACGCAGATTGCAGTGTCTATAATGTCTACCCCCCTATTTGCAGGGAATTATTTTCATATGTAATGATTCTATACATAATATCTATCTTCTTGACCAAAAAGCAGGAGTGCAGTTTTTTGCAAAGGTGATGATGAATAAATGAAATATTTTCGATATTAAACCTTTTTATACGTGTAGAAAGAATTGTGTGACAAGTGTTGCATAACGCTAATCGTTGAGGTTATTTTGATTGAAAATTTGTGGATTTCATTCTAGAAAAACTCATTTTCCAAAGTTTCTGAAATATCGAATTCATTAAAATATCGGTCAAGAATAAGATCCAAATTTGCAAGGAATGAATAAGGTTGATTCCTATTTGAACTTTCTTCAACTTCTTGAAGGAATCGAAATGAGTTGAAAGTTTGCACACATGGTGTTCTCGGCCTGCTGAACACTGAAGCTGTTCCACCATCCTATACCCACCTTGGTTATAACACTATATAGTCATCAGAGATTAGTCGCATATCATATCAATAATAGCACAAAAGTCAAATACTGCCCAATTCAATATCGCCATCTATTCGGATGCGGAAGTGCTTTTTCGAATGACTAATCTCTTCTATATTGTGAACAGAGCAGGGTAAGCGCAAGCGTACATTTCCAATTATACGTCCTTTTGGCTGAACCAATCATGAAGGTTTATGTACTGTAAGGGCATTGGCAACGATGGAAATACAAAAAAAAACGTTTCAATAACTTATAAATTGTACTCTATACAATAAACTTACACCTAAAAAAAAATATCACAAAAACTAGCTCCGCCCGATCCTGATATCACAAACCAACGAGAAGTGATCCGAGGGGTACGCGAACGACGGCACCCTGTGCTCCCCAATCTCCCCCTCGGAGGGCATCTCGAGCACCGACTCCACCTCCAGCCGCCCCCTCGAGTAGAACACGTAGTCGATGGTGTGGCACACCTCCCCCTCCCCCCTGATCTTCCACGTGGTGTAGGGCGGCTCCCCGCCCGCCCCCGCGTCCGCGTACGCGCTGCCCAGCCCCAGCTCGCTGCCCATCAAGGTGGCGTAGACGGGCTCCGCGGGCTCGGCGTTGAAGTCGCCGCACAGGACGAGCGGCCTGCCCCCGCTGTGCCGCCCCACGAAGCGCAGCAGGTCCTTGCCCTGCTCGTTGCGCAGGGTGGAGAGGAGCGCCCCCTTGCGGGCTTTCAGGTGGGTGGTCGCGACGCAAATCTCTTGGCCGGTGTCCTTGATTCTTAGGTTGAGAAGCAGGGCCACCTGGGCGAGAATAAGAGGATGACGGAAATGAGGGCTGATGTCGCCTAAAGTGCAGGCGTTGAGACGCGATGAAAGTTCGAGCCCTTGCCACCATATATCTATCAACTACAATCGACCAATCCTACGGAAAAAAGTTTGGGGAAAAGTTGAATGGTGGTTTTTGACAGCTGCCAGTGCTGCCACTTATTCTTGTGTTTTATGTTCCACGATATACTTTCTAAATGGCGGACAACTGTCATCAGCTCCAATCTTGGATTTTTTATTCCATTTCCATTTTATTTTCGAACTTTGAATATTGGTGAGCAAAGACTGATTATTGCGATCTCGATTTTACATTTTATTGATCTTGAAATCACGAGTGAAATCTTGACAGAACTACAAAAAGAAGGTATTATCCTGCGAAAAAATATTCTAGTGCACTTTTATATTACCAACATTCACAGTTCAAACATAAAATGAAAATGGAATGAAAAATCCAACAGCTTATTCGAATGACCTTTCCCAGAATAGAAAGTTATCATGGCGGATTTTGACATTTGACAGATTTAGGAAAAAATCTGGGGAAAAACTTGACACTTGACAGTTGAGAAAATAAGTGTTCCATGTCAAAATTGAATTGAAATGGAAACGAATCCAAATTCCAGAATATCGATAGATATTTCTTAGAATTAAAAGGCACAAAGAAAGAGGATATTATTCTAGAATTTGGATGTGTTCACATTTTATTTAAATTTTGACATAAAAAATTTATTTTGTCAACTGTCAATTGTCAAATTTTTCCCTAGATTTTTCCCTAAATCTGTCAAATGTTGAAATCCGCCATGATAACTTTTTATTCTGGGAAGGGTTTTAAGGTAGGTATATGGAAGGGTCAATTGAATTACAGCTGTAGCCATGTAGAAAGTATATCACGGTGCATAAAACGTGATAAAACATGGATAAAACACAAGAAAAAGTGACAGCTTTCAAAAGCCGCCATTTACCTTTTCACCAAATTTTTTTTCGTGTGATATTGGTCAATATTGACCATACTCCATTCCAAATGTCCAGATGGAAGATTTTCTTCATCGCGTTGAATAAACCATATCATTCTGAGAGTATTCATTTTAAACTGATAGCTTAATAACTCTCGAAGCCAATATTGATTGGTATTAACGAACATAGGATATCACAATCATGAATAAAATTTTGATGTTTATCACAACATGTTTATCATAACATTCATAACATATCATAACAAATATTATAAATTCAATCGGACATTGCACTGCAGTAATCATCTACAACACATTGAAATTTTTCGAAAAATACTGGTTCCAATGACAATAAGGATAATATATAGAAGTAGAATTTGGGTGTGGAATGGGCATCAAAAAGGTGAACCTCCATAAGTTTACCATATTAAATAATTTAATATGTATCTCCCGCATAGAGAGTATTATGTAGGGTAATTTTTGAGTTGTTTGATCTAGAATATTAAAATTTGGGCGGTTCATATTAAATCTTATTTCGCTTTCGCTGATATAATTTTGCTCTATGAGTCACTTCCGGTTTCATGAGCGTCAAATTATTATTTTGAAAAACTTTGATTTTTGGTGGGCCAGAGGTCATGTTTTTCGAAAAATGTTCTTCAACCTATTCTTTGATACCACATTTGCTAATATATCCAATCGGAAATTTTAAAATTCTAACTCGAACGATCCAAAAGTTACAGGGGCGGCCTGGTTCTCGTGGCCACCCAGAAAATGTTATCTATTCAATTTTATCATATGTATACGAAGGCTTCTATCGATTTGATTATGGAATGCTGAAAAAGTATCTCCATCTCCACGATGTGGAAAAAATTAACCCCAATAAATAATATTGGAGAAAAATTATATTTGATAAGGATAAGGTTGAGCAATAAGGTGATCTCCAACTGTCATTTTGACCTTTTGAGCTTTATCTCACTATTATATCTATGCCATATCCATGAGAATATCACAGAGGTAGCAACTCACCTGGTTGCTTTGTACTTTCCAAATTTCCAAAATTCTCGATTCAGCTTTAAGTAAGTCCAATTTGTCGTTTCTGTAGAACATGGCACAGCCGTCGGGTCCATTGTTTCCATTGATATATATACAAGGTGAGTCAGGTTTGGGAAAGAACATCCCAGTGTAGCCTTGGGTTTCTAGTACGTGTCTCAGGAAATGAAAATGGTCGACTTCCTATGTACAACAAAAAAATTATATTTTATAACCTAGAAGAGAGATGTATGGGATTATAATTCATAAGTAAAAAGGAAAAAAGACAGTTTTTTGTATCGTGGAAGTGGATACTTGTGAGTACAAGGTTGAATTATTTGTTTACCTGCATACAAATTATGTCAGGGCAGTATTCTATGAGTTCTTCAATGATGAGATATCTTCTAACGTTCCATGCTAGGGCCTCATCAGGACATTTAGTGAAATTATCGTTCATTAGTCCAAGAGCTTGAAAAATAAAATTCCTTTATGATACAATTTTGCTAATTGTTGTTATAAATAAAGCAATTTCAAGCAGCCATAGCCATATACATGTTTATTGTGATATTTTGAATTTTTGTTTTATTAGGTTTAATTTAATATGAAATAAATTTATAATATCGACGAAAACAAATAAATTGCATAAGATTGATCTATTCAACATACCTTGGGATAAAATATTCCATTGTAATACCCTCAAATTATTTGGACTAGAAATATATTCGCTACAAGCTGAAACAAATGAATTTAAAAATAATTATAACGATGAAAATAACAGAAAAAAGTACATCAAGCAAAAATTGAAAAATTGCCCAGCTTTCAAAGTATTTTTATTGTGATAACGTGTGTGTACGGAAGGAATCAAATTTCCAAAATAATCGTCCCGTTTTCCATGAACGAATAATATAGGCCATCTAATATGGAACTCCCTGTATATATAGGCGAAACAAAATAAGCAATACGCCCCCTACCGTTGACGAATATAACTAACGCATGGGCCATAGAATCGGTTGTTTACATTTGGTGCCATAAGGTTTCCATATAATTTTCTCTTCGTGAAATGTTGATTTGTTGGTTGATAATCAAATGTTTCTGAAAAAACTATGAATCATTATTGTTGGCGTACCTTACTGTTTCTGTTGGGCAAGAAAAAAACCCGAAATAAGTTTTCATACCTTCCCAAATACAGGAAAATCCCGAGTTATATTTGTATCCAATGTGTGGATTGAAAACGATGAACCTATTATTTTATCATTTGTATTTCATTGTTAGTAATTGGCGAGGTAATTGAGTAGTTTATTTTCCTGATAACTTCCACACTTTCTAAAATGATTTTAATAATATTGGACGAATACACACAAGCAAGTTTTTGGAGTTTTTTAATATGTATCAATATAACACCTCATTATTTTACCTTTCCAGGTAGCTGATCACACAGGACAATAAGTAGCATGTTGTTATTGAAATAGTTTTGTTTTATTGCTTACATATTTGAAATAAATCCATAATGAAGTTTATTGAAATAGTATATATTCAGAAAGATAACCCTCTCAACTGAAGTTGTACTTTCAAAGGCATATTGTCCATAAGAACACAACCATATATGCACAAAACGGCTTAGTAAACTACTATAACTAAATAATATCGAAACAAAATTTTATACCCAAGCAAACAATTTGAAAATATTGAAAAGAAACGAAATAATGATATTCTTTCAGATAATGTAAACAAACTGGAATGGCCCATAGAGTAGTTCTAATTTTCACCGTTCTGGCGCTACGATCTTAATCTAGGTTCTCGTCGTAAAGTTGTAATAATATTTGTGATTGAAACCTAGTAAAGCATTTTTTATCCTTGCTAAGTTTTAATATTTTTCAGAATCAATAAAGAATTTTTTTCAAATGTGTAAAAATAAATATAAGTTGCGACGGATAACATGCGATATTTATTAATATAGGTTTATGAATTATCCCCGGATCAAAACTTCTACAACCCCATTTTTCATAGGAATATTCACGTGAGACTGCAAGAGATATCATACCTTTCGTCAATGTGTTCAGCTTCTTCATTTTCACGCCATGATTCGAATCAGTACCAGAAGCTCTTCTGAATGCCCTTTTGACCATTGGTTGCACCAACGGCTGTCTTTGGCAGAGTTGAATCAACTCAGTCCTGCTTATATTTCTCGGTAAATTCACGTCATCGTCTAGCAAATCATCATTGAGAATTTTTGGTGCGGATGAAGAACTGCCCATCCTGTGAAATAGAAATGGAGGTCAGAGAAAAGTCTTTAGCCCTCCCCCTCAATAGTTGCGTGGGTAGTAGAGACTGTCTTTTGGTATACCTCTGAAGGATCATTTCTTTATTTCTCAGTACCAGAGCAATCTCTGACGAAACCTGAATTGAAGAACTTGTATATTCAGTCATTTTCAGTTCGTTACTGAATGCAATACTTGGCATCATGCATAAATATATATGTACGTAAAAAAATTGAGAAAAAAGATTAAATATTCCTCTGTTATTCAAATTTCAACCAAGTGGGTATTGTAGTGAGTTATCCTGGACCTGGACCAAATATAGTGGAGATGTCAAAGATCATGAGCAGGGACGGATCCATATATAGCTATCTCCATTGGATATTTTCTCTCAGAATTCCTCGATAGTTACCTTTTTAAAATAATGTGGGACTATGAAGAAATGAAGTCATCGCCACCTGCACCTGACTCTTAAACAACTCACTGTTTTCAAATATGTTGGTATTTATCCGCGATAGTTCGTGTACTCTATGGAAACATTGGATTCCACATATGCCACTTGCATAGACAGTGAGTCATTTAGACTAGCACATAAAGAATTTTATCAACACGCTTCTTTTTTCGCGATTCAGGTGATATTTGTGAAAAAGTTCAATAGATAGACTAATTCCTATTGGTGTTTTGGTGCAAAGAAATAACCATTGCATGGGTTTCAGATTCTAATGGAAGGCATTATAAACCGATAGCAAAAATATGGAAGTCGAAGGTCATATATTGTGTGCCGATAACAAGGAATAACTGTTGATATAATAGTAAATGAATAAAGTTCAAAGACCAATTTAACGGATTCTCTGAAATGAGTTGATACAATCATCTATATAGAGAGACATTTGGACTTAGACACATGATGCTACGATAGCGGAAATTGTTACAATCCACGGAATTCAGTTTCTTAGAAGATTGTAGCAGATATTTTTTACAAACGTAAATCTTTTTTATTCAGATTACTGACATCAATCAATGACAAATTCAAAAAATTATCATGACATCTTAATCTCAACATTATACAGGATCGTAATTCCAAAAACATTTAACATTCTCCAACCTCTAGCTTGAAAAGACTGTTTGCTGGTCGAACCAAAAAGCCATCTTGAGTAGTTATTTCTACAGAACGAATTTGATTGTCCTGTCCTGGAAAAACTTGAGATACTCTTCCTAAAATCCATTTTTTCCGGAATTTGCTGTCAGCAAGAGCTACGACATCACCTACTTGCAGAGGTTTCTGTCTCTCGTACCACTTGGTTCTCTTTCTGAGCGAGGGAACATACTCTTTGCACCATCTTTTCCAAAATCTTTCAGCCATCAGTTGAGCAATCTTCCAATGCTTACGTCCATATAAATCTTCAGGTCCAAAAACTCCAGGAACATTGGAGGTATTGGCTGAACCAATTAAAAAATGCATTGGTGTTAATGCTTCCAATTCACCACATTCACTTGTTACGAAGCTTATCGGCCTGGTATTAACAATCCCCTCAGTCTCTATCAAAAGTGTTGTTAATAGCTCCTCTGTCGGATGTTGTTCCTTCAGAATGATATACAAAACCTTCTTCACACACTGAATCATTCTTTCCCATACTCCTCCTTGGAAGGGAGCTGCTGGGGTATTGAATTTCCATTTTATGTTATACTTGGACAAATCTTGAATGATTTTTGCTTGACTCATCTCTTCCAAGCTCCTTTTCATTTCGTTTTCTGCTCCTATAAAATTTGTCCCATTATCAGAACAAATTTCTAATGGTTGTCCTCTTCTAGACATGAATCTGTGAATAGCCATCAATGCTGAATCCGTTGTTAGGGAACTAGTCAGTTCTATATGAATTGCCCGGGTATTGAAGCATGTAAAAATGGCCCCGTACCTCTTCTCTACACTCCTTTTCACCTTCACCAGCAACGGACCAAAATAATCCAAACCACAAAAACTGAATGGCCTTGTGTATGGCATAAGTCGGGAGATTGGTAATGGTGCCATTTCGGGTTGAACTTTCTTGAATTTCTTTATTTTGCAATACTGACATTTTCCCAAAGTCAACTTCACAGAATATCGAGTTTTGATAATCCAGAATCTCTGCTTCAAATTATTGATCAATGTTTCATTTCCTGTGTGTTTCAATTCCTCATGGAGATGTGAAATTAGTAACTGCACGAACACTTCATGTTTTGCTGATGGTAAAATTATGGGATACTTCATATCATGGGCAATATCAGCAAACTGAATTCTGCTATTCATTCTCAAAATTCCAAATTCGTCCAGAAATGGGGATAACTCATGTAGTTTTGAAGACTTACTGGGATAATCATGTTTTCGTAAACAATTAATTTCATCTTGAAAATGAATTGCCTGAATTTTCCTCAACCACAAACTTTCTGCTTTCTTTAATTCTTCTGGTTCCAATTCATAGTGTTCCAATACCTTTTCTACAGATACAGATATTTTTCTTAATTCTTCATACAATTTATATTTTCCATGAGTATTTCTATTCTTTGATGTATTTAGATTCTTACAGAATCTCAAAATCCATGCTGTAGTACGAATTATCCTCAACCATTTCGAAAATCTGCTAACTTCTGGCAATGAGAGTGTAGTCTCTTCCAGTACTACCACATATTCAATATCGTTTTCTTGAAATCGTTCAACTTGATCTGTAGGCCAATTATCTTCTGATTTTCTTAAGAAAGGTGGGCCTTGTAACCATAAAGGATCCATGAATCCTGCATTATTCCTTTCTTTCGTTGCTAAATCTGCTGGATTCAGGGCAGATGGAACCCATTTCCAATTCGAAATCACTGAGAGATGTTCAATTTCTTGGATTCTGTGAGCTTCGTATGGTTTCAAACGCCTTGAGTCATTCCTGAGCCACTTCAGGACGATTTCAGAGTCAGTCCACCAACAAACTCGTTGAATATGGAGGTTTGATTCCCTTTTGATAGAATTACCCAGACGAGCAGCTACAACAGCTCCTTGCAATTCCATTCTAGGAATGGAAATAATTTTATTTAGCGGTCCAAGCTTACATTTGGATGCTACAATACAAGACTCCACTTTTCCATCTCTTGAAGATCTGTAGTAAGCCACAGCACAAAATGCTTTATTACTAGCATCAGAAAAAACGTGCAATTCCACTTCTCTAGGAGTTGTTGAGAAGTAGCACCTACTGATCTTAAATTCTTGAATTCTTTTCAATGACGCAAACCAAAATTTCCATTTTTTTGCAATAACGTCACATACAACAATGTCCCAATCTATTTTCTTATCCCAACAGTCTTGCATAATCAGTTTTCCATGTATAATAAGCGGTGCAAGAAATCCCATTGGGTCGAATATAGACATAACTATTTGAAGAATCTGTCTTTTCGTAGGGATTTTATCTCCATCAGATAATTCTATAGGTATTTTCTGGAACTGTATATTGAAAATTAGTGTATCCTCATTGGTATTCCACCGTAGACCAAGAACTCTCTCAACACTTCTCGAATCCAAGTTGATAATAATATCTTTGGCTAGATAATTCCGAGGAAGTGCTTTCAAAACATCTGTGGAATTGCTGAGCCAGTTGACCATCTGGAATCCTCCACGACGATGGACTTCAATTACGTCTTTGATTGTTTTGATAGCTTCTTCTACGGTATCTGTCGAATCTAAATAATCATCGACGTAATGTTGATGTATCATTCTTCTCAATATTCCTGGGAATTCTTTTTCGTACATGTTACCATTATAATTCTTCACGAATTGTGCAATAAATGGGGAACATACAGCGCCGAAAATCATAACTCGCATTTGGTAGATATCTGGAGTTATTTCTCTGTCCATACCTCGGAACAAAAATCTCTGGCATGACCTGTCCTCTTCTCTAATGATTACTTGGTGAAACATTTCCCTGATATCACCTGCAAATGCCACCTTTCTCTCTCGGAATCTCCATATCAAGGCTACAAGTAAGGGGTACAAATCAGGACCCTTCAACAGAAAATCGTTGAGGCTCATAGATGAGTTCTTTGCTGCTGCATCAAAAACAAACCGAATTTTACCTGGTTTATTGATATTTTTTACAGCAAAATGTGGCAAATACCAGGTTCGTCCACTGTCTAATTTCAACTTATTTTCAGGTATTTTTTCAGCATATCCCTTTTCTACATATTCCTCTATCTTCTTACAATATTCTTCTCCAAATTGATGATCTTGATCCATTTTCTTCTCCATACATCTCAACCTTTTGAAAGCTAGTGATTTAGATTCTGGAAAAACCAAATTTTCATCTTTCCAGGGCAACCCAATCTCAAATTTATCCCCAATCCTTCTGATTGAATTTTCCATCAATTTCACAGCTTTTAGATCTTCTCTGGAGAATACATCACGATCTTCGAGGCCTGAATCATCCAATTTCAAGTGGTCTTCGATAATTCTTTGTAGATGCATGTTATCATGATCACATGCACAAACATTAAAATTCAACTCTTTTCCTGGTTTTGAATAAGGTCCATGAATCACCCATCCTAGCTTTGTTTTACTCATTGCGGGTACATCAAAGCTTGGCTGAATTATTTCCTGTGAAGATATCAAAAATACGTTGTCTTGACCGATCAAAATTGTTGGTTGACAATTTTCGATATTCTTCAAAATAGATTTATCCAGATATTTATATCTTTGATACAATGTTTCTGCATTGAATCTCATTTTGGGCAAGTGTAAATTATCCATCGTTCTGGCATTTCGCACCTTAAACCTTTTGTTTGCTTCTCCAGGCCCGGAAATTTCGAAATTCACCAACATGGATTCTTCTTCAGCATATGAAATATCTTTGGTCCATTGCATACAGAGTGGTAATTTTGGACCTTTGAGGCTGATTGACTTGCATATTTCTGAATCCATAAGAGTGATAGTAGATCCCTCGTCCAGGAGAGCAAAAGTCTCGATGCTTTTCTTTGGACCATATATACGAACTTTCGCAATCTTCAATAATGAGGATGATTTTCCAATAATGCCTGCGAATTCTGAAGAACCTCTAGTATCAATTTCTTGCTTTTTCTTATCTTCATCTTTCAACTCGTCATCCTTTGTTTTTTCGCTTTCCTGCTTTTTCATGGGATGAAGAAGTCTATTGTGTCTTCCTCGGCAAGAATCGACGTTACAGAAAATCTTCCGAAAACATTTATTAACGCTATGACCTGGTAACAAGCACTTGAAGCATAGGCGATTTTCTTCAACATATTTTCTTCTGTCGTCTTGGCACATACTCAGGAACTGCTTGCATTGGTAGAGTCGATGTTGTTCTTCTTTACAAAGTTTACAAGACAAATCTTCTGGTTTATTCTGAATACTGAAGACTTTCTCTTTTTTCTGTAGCATCGTGTTATTTGAAGATATTTGAGTTGGTACCGTGATAGACATCAACAAATTCACCTCAGATTTGAGCCATTCAGCAAATATCTTCAAGTTGACATCTTCTTTCAACTGGCATTTCAAAACTTTGACCTGACCCCAAGATCGTCTCGAGATCCTCGGCAATTTTTCTTCCAGCTTCAACAATAGCTCAGGATTATCAAGGTGAGATTTGTAGGATGTGCTACTCATAGCAACTACCATATTCGTTACCACTGTCGAAAAGTCCATGAATGATTCAATCTTATCTTCCCTTGGATTTGGGCAGTTCTTGGCTTTATTTATTTGACTCAAAATAATCCAATCATCTCTCCCAAAATTGAGTCTCAAAGTTTCTATGATAGTATCAACGTTATCGGGACTACAAAATAAATCTTTAACGGATTCTTTGGCACGTCCCTTCAAACATTTAATGAGACGATTCAAATTCTCCGAAGATGATATATTTTTCTCTTTGGTAGTTCGTTCAAACTCACTTATCCAAAATGGAAATTCATTAATATCTCCATTGAAATCATGAAGGGGCTTCAGAGTTTGTTTTGTTACCAATTTCTCGATGTTCGAACTTATATTATTCATACATTTAGTTAGCAATTCAGGAAAATCATTTGAAGTGCTAGATTTATTACTTTTATGAATGAAATCTAATTTTTTATCATAGGATTCCACACAAACGGAGGGGATACTTTTTCTATCTTTTGTATAGTTGAAGCTCTCCCACTCAAGCTTTTCATCTTTTTGCACAGCTGCCTTGTTAACCCAATCTTGCACGTATGATTCAACATCTTGGAAATCAGATTTAGATTCTACCTTATATGTAGCTTTATAATTTTTCTTAGATCCTCTGGTAGATGACTTTCGGATAGATTCTTTCTCCTGGTGAATAGATTCTAGTTCCAAAGTTAACAATTTTTTCTGAATCTCTCGTTCTCTTTCATCTAGTTGACGTAGTCTGTCATCACTTTTGTTAGAGCCGTCAGATGAATTTGCTATCTCGTTATTTTCTTCGAATATAACTGCATCCAGGCTTCTATCAGTTATCCTCCTTGATACATCTTCACCATCTCCATACCTTGTAGGGGGAATACCAAAATTACTCCTTGTACTTCTCCTTACTCTTGAAACTTCAGAGATCTCTGGCAAAGACATTATCTTTCTTCACTAATTCTTTTTTTTTTTTTTTGCTCGAAGGACCAATGTTACAATCCACGGAATTCAGTTTCTTAGAAGATTGTAGCAGATATTTTTTACAAACGTAAATCTTTTTTATTCAGATTACTGACATCAATCAATGACAAATTCAAAAAATTATCATGACATCTTAATCTCAACATTATACAGGATCGTAATTCCAAAAACATTTAACAGAAATATAAATTTTACTTCATCAAAAGTGATACAAACTTTATGTTATTTTATAGAGTTCTATTTTAGCAAATTCAAAGATATTTTATTGAAGCATATAAATCTCTCGTTTTACTCCCCATTTTGCCTAAATACCTTTTAGCGGATAAGAGCTCTGCTATATATCTGATGAATATTTATTCAACATTTCGAAAATACTAATATGGATCGCAGAAAAAAAAGTAAATTACGTGGTTATCTTGTTATATTATACTTCAACCGCTCCTCATAATACTTATTCATTTATGCAAAAAATACCTACATTGATTATGATGTATTCATTCTGTTCACTGATGATTACGCTCTGTTTCCTATAATGCTTCACCCTCTAGATTTAGTCAATGGAAAATGTCAGTAGTTTCGGTTTAAACCACTAATTATAATTGATAATTTGTTGCAAAAACTCACTTCAATTTCACATAGATGATTCATTTGCGCAGGGCACATTCACATGATTGCCATTCTTTTTGAGAATAGTTCGAAACTGATGATTTAAGTCTGATTTCACTCATAATCTAACTAGTTTGACCGTACTCCGTATTTTACTTACAAATCATGCAATATTTATTAGCAAAATGATGAAATTCAGTAGTCCCAATGAGCTACATCAGCCAAGCAAAATCTCATGAGTTATTTTTAGAATTGTATTGATATAACAAAACGTTCAGAAATTGGTGACAATGATTACCAAACAATGAATAGGTATACAGCACGAGTTACAGGGTCTTTTATAATATAATGAAAAAAGTCGGGTAGATGGTTGGATGGGTATTTTTTGAGCGGCCTACGTGACAAAATATGATATTATTAGTTCCATAGACCACCTGCAGTGACGTCATGGAACCAGGAGAAAAACAAAATCATTTTCCACAAGATAATATTTAATTTTTGAGCGAATATCATAATGAATTTCATCATTATCAGTGAGTACCTGTAAGCATGTTCTGATCTTATAGAACGAGATTAAATCATAAACTTAATATAATATATCATGAAACTTCGGGATTAATCATAGCGAAGTGACATGAAAATGAAGTAGCAAAGGGATGTATACTAAATTTAACATGGAACAATACCGAAAATTGACAAGAAAACTTTTAAAATGAAAATATATCACGTTTTGGTGGGTGTACCATACAATGGGTTTGTCATGAGTCACAATTTTTCAATTAACCCTTTGATAAATGGCAGATATTGATGACATATTGACCCACTAAATAAAAAATTTTCAGTGATATTATGTTAATGACAATAATGATAGCTCATTTTGTTTATCACATAAGGAAATATAATAATTCAGTCTGAAGTCATGAATCTGACAGCGAAAATCAATATTTTTATCAATATTGTGTCCATTGTATTGTGATTATTCCTGTAATTTTTACCTGGTGTTAAAATAAAATTGTTTGGTGTGCCTTTCTATCATAATTTTATTCAAAATCTTTTTCCATGCTATATTTTCTCGGATATTAAAAAAAACAATATTTATTTTTTCGTGAAACATCTCAATGAAATAAACGTTCAAGCATGATATCTTGTAAGAGTCCCGCTCTTTCGTACTCCTTCGCCAAAATATGAAAATAAATTCAAACTAGCCTACACAAAATTGCACTCGTTTGTGGAAATAACCGACAGTATGTCTTTTTTAAAACTTGAGGAAGGTATATATAAAAACTAAGTACCTGATGCTTAGTATATTTTCTTGTATCGAAGCCAATATAGGTATTAAAGGTGGAATTTCGAACTTTGGCATCGATTATCTCGAAAACTAAGAGATAAATTCACGATAATATTGTTGTAAAGTGCGCCCTTCAGGCTATTGCTATGTTTGCCATATATAAATGTATCACACTATATTATATCATATTGATTTGTTCATCATACCATTTCGAAATGTTAGTTCTCTTCCAATTAGTTCATGTTTTAATAAACATATCAACATAACATAATAACCTAATATCGTAAAGTGCTGACAGTTCATGTGCCTTGGGTAGCGAATGAATTCTTCAATAAACATACTGTTATTTATTATTCAAAAAAAACTATGGTCTCCTAAGTCACATGATGTGTCGTTTATAAAAACGATTGCACCTCTCCAAATGGGGACAGATACCTCTGAAAACCATCAAACGTTATATTGATACTGTGTAACCGTAATTTCTGAATCTATTCCAATTATACTGAGTTGCCAAAGGAAATAAACTTTTTTTTCTTCCAATATTTGGGGTACCAACATACACAATATTTGGTATTCCCCAACATAAATTTGGTGTCAGGTGTGCAAGTGGTCGAAAAATAACCCACCTTCCAAGAACCAGTTGTTCCTGAAATTTTGCGAGCCGTAATCCTGTGATCCAGTGGTGCAGAAGCAGCTGTTAAGCAAATTGTACCTGCTACAACTGAAGCCTAGCATACCATCGGGTCATACAAGATTCTAAGGAGGCAAAGGACAACAGGACAACAACTCAAGTACTCGATACCTTCAGCGAATTATTCCTGAAACCTACAAGCAGCAGTCAACATCTAGCAAGATTCAGCCAGTAAGTTATTCAGCATCTACACGTGGTGGTTTTGAATGGTAGTGTCCTCCATTCACAGCATAATCATCAGTTAACATTTGTGGACTCAAATTTTCATTTTTTTTTCTTCGTACATATCTCTGAATATCTGTATTTTTCATTGAACTTTTCTCATACATAATTTGATATTGGTGGTAATAACATTTCATGCAATTTTCTGTAAATCTATGCCACATACAGTAGAAGTTAATCCAGAAGGCAATAATACTGACAACATGCCAAAATTGAACATTGACACAGCCTTGAAATTAATTCCTGAATTTAGAGGTGATAGATCAGAACTTCATCGTTTCATTTCATGTTGTGATATAGTAAGTACAGATCTATCTCAACCTGCCGATGCGAGTATGCTTGTTAACATAATCAAATCGCGTTTATCTGGCCCAGCATACAATGTAGTCAAACATAAAATATATGAGGATTGGAATGAATTGAAAAAAGATTTGCAAGATCAATTTTTAGAGACACGCAGTATCGCGCAATTACAAGGAGAATTACTTCGAATCAAACAAAAAATAGGTGAAACAGTACGGAATTTTGGTAATCGAGTTGAGCACTTATTGAGTAACCTCAACGATGCTTGCATCCAAGCCGAAGGTAGTGAGGCCGCAGAAACCATTAAAAATCTCAATTCTCGTACAGCCTTCAAATCTTTTGTAGATGGTCTCAATTCCAACATCAAAATAATTATAAAAGCATCTCGTTTTGAGAAACTATCAGAAGCGATCGAAGCAGCTGTGGAAGAAGAGCGAAATAGCGATAGACAACAACCAAATAATTTTTCCAAAAATAGATCTTTCAAAAAATGTAATTTTTGTCACCGGAATGGTCATTTAGAAACTGAATGTTTCTTCAAAAATAAACCGTCCACTTCCACGCCACTTCCATCGTACTCAAAAAGGGAGATTAAGTCTGAAGTAAACGTAACGAAAATAATTTGTGCATATTGCAAAAAACAAGGTCACCATATACGTGATTGTTTCAAAAAGAAAAGGGTCGATCAATATCAATCAAACTCAAACAACTCCCTTACGGATTCGGGAAACTCCCGAACACCGACTGCAGAGACAGGCAGTGCACGTCGGGTGAGCGATCTTTAAACTGCCGTCCTTTGAAAAATACTTGTAGTTCTTCAATTATGCATATTCCTATCGCTACAAGTCCTGAATCATATTGTTCTAATAATGAAAATAAAATTCTTCGCTTAGAGCCTTGCAATACTGAAGAAGCCGAAAGTGTAATATTTCCTTTACTATTAGCGAAAAATAGTGTAGCTAATCTTCTACTCGACACTGGAAGCTCCATTAGTCTTTTGAAAAAATCTTGTACCAAAGGTGATGCAATTTGTCATACCCAACATAAATCTTTTTTGAAAGGTATTTCAGAATCTCTTATTGAAACATATGGTATATGCTATGGTGAATTTCAGTTAGGTGAAAATATTTTTATACATCCTATACATATCGTGAATGATAATTTTCCTATTCTGCAAGATGGAATATTAGGTAAAGATATCCTCCTTAAACTCAAAGCTCAAATTGATTATGAAAATAAAATATTATCTCTCACACATGAACGTAAAACATTATCTTTCGAATTCATGAAAACACAGCAAAACACATGCAATACTAAAATTGTTGTGCCAGCAAGGAGTGAAGTTATACGCAAAATAAAAACAACACAAAAATCCGAATCTTTATGCTTATCTTCAGAAATTCTAGACGGAGTCTTCGTTGGAAATTGCATAGTCAAGCCAAAAAATGGGTATTGCAATATAGCATTCATTAATACCAATGATCAAGATATGACAATCGAAAATCCGTTCGTCACTTTTGAAAATGTTGCCGAATATGAAATTCTTAATATTGATAAACCTCATTGCAATCTTGAACGACTAACAAATTTAACAGAATCCTTACGAACGTCTCACATGCATCCAAATAAAAAAGACAGTATTCTTGAAATTTGCAAATCCTTCCATGATATATTTCACTTACAGGGTGATAGCTTAACTCATACAGACGCAATAAAACATTCCATACCTACATCTAATGATATTCCTGTGAACATCAAGCCCTATAGACTACCATTTCAACAACACGAAGAAATTCGAAATCAAGTCGATAAGATGCTCAAAGATGGAATCATTTCAGATTCAAAATCTCCATATAATTCTCCTCTTTTAGTCGTTCCTAAAAAGCCAGATTCGAATGGAAATAAAAAATGGCGAATAGTTGTTGACTTTCGAAAACTCAACGAAAAAACTCTAGACGAAGTCTATTATTTGCCAAATATTACAGAAATATTAGACCAGTTAGGAAATTCAAAATTTTTCAGTTCGCTAGATTTGGCATCGGGATATCATCAGGTTCTGATGGAACCTAAGGATAAACATAAAACTGCTTTCAGCGTGCCCTACGGTCACTATGAATTCAACCGTTTGCCTTTTGGGCTTAAGGGAGCACCCAGTACCTTCATGAAAATGATGAATAACGTTCTCTCCGGATTACAAGGTATAAAATGCTTTGTGTACCTTGATGACATCATCATCTATGCAAAAACTCTGAAGGAGCATAATGAAAAGTTGGTAGAAATATTTGACCGAATGAGAATGTATAATCTTAAATTGCAACCTGAAAAATGCGAATTTCTACGCCCCGAATTGAGTTATTTAGGTCATATAATCACGGAAAACGGCATCAGCCCTGATCCTGCTAAAATAAAAGCAGTGAAGGAATTTCCTGTCCCTAAAAATGTCACTGAAATAAAATCTTTCTTAGGATTGGCTGGTTACTATAGACGCCATATCCAAAATTTTGCGAAAATCACTCAACCTTTAAATAATCTCCTAAAAAAGGATGTTCCTTTCGAGTTTACACCTTCCTGTATAGAGGCATTCGAAATACTTAAAGAAAAATTGTGCAACCCTCCGATATTACAATTTCCCGTTTTCACTAATCCTTTTATTTTAACTACCGATGCAAGTAACACTGCAATAGGAGCAGTCTTGTCACAAGGAGAGATTGGCAAAGATCTCCCTGTAGCATACGCCTCACGTACTCTTAACAAAGCTGAAAAAAATTACAGTACGATCGAAAAGGAGTTGCTCTCAATAGTTTGGAGTTGCAAATATTTTAGGCCGTACTTATATGGTCGTAAGTTTCTTATTTGTACCGATCATAAACCGTTATTGTGGATGTTTTCAATTAAAGACCCAGGTAGTCGTCTCATGAAATTCCGGTTAAAACTAGAAGAATTCCAATTTGAAATAAAACATAAGCCTGGAATACAAAATTCCAATGCAGACGCATTGAGTAGAATACATCACATCAATGCAATAAATACATGTTCTGAATATGAAAAGTTCGTGAAGGAAAAGGAAAATCATGTCATAATAAATTCTAATATCATCGATAGCCACAAGAATATTTCTGAGTGCGACCCTGTCTCTTTACGAGTATATTTTATTAGCACCGATATAACAACAGCTCATGATTCAGTCGAAGTAAATATTGTAAATAAACTAAAATCTGCAACCTTAACAAAACTCGGAATTCAATACTTTAAGGAAGACAGCACCTTATTCATACCTTCTCACGAACATGTTAAGAAGGTCAGTTATGAAAACATTTTCGATGCATTACAGATAATAAAGGAATTTGCAATTATAAATAGTATAAATAGCTTATCAATGATAAATTTCACAAGAAACATTCCATTCAAAAGCTTGAAAATTGAAAATATTCGAACAATGATGAGATATGTTTTTAAGAATCTTGATATCAAGATAACAATTTTTCATAGTAATACTATAAAAGTAACTTCGAGAGAAGAAATACAACAAATTCTCAAGGAATGCCATGATAGTCCATTAGGAGGACATTTAGGCGTAAATAGATCTTTCAAAAAAATCAGAAGGAAGTATAAGTGGTCTGGAATGTATAAGGACATCCATGACTACATTACGAAGTGTGATTACTGTCAAAGAAATAAATCCTCCAAATATACAAAAATGCCTATGACTATTACTACTACAGCCAAAAAACCCTTCGAAAAGATAAGTTTAGATATTGTTGGTCCGTTAGCAGTAACATATAATCATAACAAATACATACTAACTTTCCAAGACGAATTGACGAAATTTTGCGAATTAATACCTCTAGAAAATCAAGAAGCTAGTAGCATAGCTGAACATTTTGTCACTAATATCATATGTCGACACGGAATTCCCGAATCAGTTCTCACTGATCAAGGTCAGAATTTTTTGAGTGAACTCTTCAAAAGGGTCTGTAAACTTTTGAAAATACACAAAATTCAAACATGTGCATTTAGACCACAGACCAATGGTGCACTAGAACGATCACATAAAACTCTTACCGAATATTTGAGAACATATATAGATAACGATCAAAACTCTTGGGATACATGGTTGCCTTATGCACAATTCGTTTTCAATTCATCAGTAAATAGTGCCACTAACTATACTCCATTTGAGTTACTTTATGGACATCCTGTAGAAATTCCATCGAGTTTGAAAAAATCTCCTGAATTATCATATAATTACAATGATTACGATAGTGAACTGAAATCTCGCCTTCAGCATGCCCATGAAATAGCTCGGGATAATCTTGTTAAGAATAAGCAAAAATCTAAGGAATATTATGATCAAAACGTGAACGCAGTTCAATTTCAAATTGGTGATTTGGTTTTACTCAAAAACGAATCTACAGTCAAAGGAAAAAGTAAAAAACTATCATCAGTTTGGAATGGTCCATATAAAGTAGTAGAAATACATTCGAACGTAAACACAACTATCTTGATTAAGAAAAAGCGAACAAAAGTTCACAATAATAGACTGAAACTTTATCATAACTAATATGAAACATTTTCTGTTTCAGAAATAAAACCCTAGAATAAACAGCATACGAAGAGTAGTCGTGATGAATTTGATGAAAATAATTATACTTTTCCTTCAATTATTAGTACGTAGTTCATTAGGTGACAATGATTATAACAATACTCTGACGACATATCAAGTTACTCAGATCAGCGAAAGTGCAGGAATTTACTACGAACAATTCAATACTGTTTCCTTATACAATAGCTATTGGAAAATGATAACCAAGCTAGATTTGAAATCATATTTCAGTCTCTACAAATTGTTGAATTATAATTTTGAAAAAGCTAATCGCCTTTGCGAATCAGTACTATTAGTAGAAGCCAATTTTAAACAATGTGCCGCATTCACAAATGTGATGAGGTTGACATTACAGAAAACTAGGGAAACAAATATATTGATTAACGAATTATTGATAAATTCTGATGTTCCACTTGAAGAGACCAGAGCAAAAAGGGGATTATTAAATATTTTTGGAAGTACCGCGAAAGTTCTTTTTGGTACCTTAGATGAGAATGATGCTATTTATTACAATAATGCTATCAAAAAACTTGAAAATAAACAATCAGGTTTTCAAAAACTATTATTGGAACAGACGAGTGTCTTTCAAAGTGCTATGGAATACATGAATTCATCTATGATAAATCTACATGATTTCGATAGAAAGTTCTCCAATGTCCAAAATTATGTTAACAATCTAACTATTATGATTAATAATGCCTCAGCACATTTCGAAATCATTGAACAACTAGATCAACACTTGCTAATGTTCGACATGCTTACAAATCAGTTCGACTTATATCAAAACAATTTATTGAATATCATATTATCAGCACAAAATGGCAATGTTCATCCACTGATTATCAGCCCAAAAAATTTGATCAATCATTTGGTACAATTCAGTATGCATATGCCTTCAGGTTTGACTTTCCCTGTATTATTAACGCAGAAAAATTCTTTAGAATTGTATAAATCTATGTCACCAAATGTAATTTTAATAGATAACTCTCTCATGTTTATTTTACATATCCCTTTAGTTAGTACGAACTCATATGACTTGTTGAAAATGACGAGTTTACCCATGCACTATAATAAAAACTTGTTTTGTTTCATCATTCCTGAAAAACCATTCTTAGCAATAGATAGTGTTAAACAACATTATTTTCTTCTTGATCATCAAGATATCGATAAATGCCTAGTTCTAGACAATAAGTATAATTGTAAACAAAAATATCCTTTGTTCCTTTTGCAACTACACAAAACCTGCGAAGCGTTATTGTTTCTCCCACGCAGTACCATGCCAGAAACATGCGAAAAACGAATAATTTTCATTGACAGCACTATTTTCATTCAATTACATCAACCAAATTCTTGGATTTTCAATAGCCCGAAAAAGGAATTCTTGACAATAAAATGTGGTAAAGTTGAAAAACAAATTTTCTTATACGAAACTGGTATTTTAAAAATGAATCCTCATTGTTCTGCATTCACTAGTTCTATTATATTGAACTCTTTAGACTCACAATCTTACAGTGATTCAACGTATAGTTCATATTATCCAAATTTTGATATTAATACCAATATGCTCAATAATTCATTGAATGTAAATGCTTTTCCTTTATTGAATAAGACTTTACTAATCTCATCGCAACATATTGATAAACTAGAAAGGATCAGTTACGCAGTGAACACATTGAAGCTCAAGGAACAAGAGATGTTTGAAGATAATGACATACAATTCGATCATATTCATCATTATGTTTTTATTTACCTATTTATCATGATAGGAATCATTTTTGTTTTATATAAGTATAGAAATAATATTAAGTGTTTAAAAAAATCGCCGAGTAGCAATTCACCCCAAAATTCACAGGGAATTGAAAATCCTATTGAAATCGAAATTGACAATGATATTTCTGACTCTTCAGATGAACATGCTGAAAATAAATCAACAGAAATTTGCAACAATCCAAGTTACAAATTTCGTTCTTGAGGGGGACGGATGTTGTAAAGTGCGCCCTTCAGGCTATTGCTATGTTTGCCATATATAAATGTATCACACTATATTATATCATATTGATTTGTTCATCATACCATTTCGAAATGTTAGTTCTCTTCCAATTAGTTCATGTTTTAATAAACATATCAACATAACATAATAACCTAATATCGTAAAGTGCTGACAGTTCATGTGCCTTGGGTAGCGAATGAATTCTTCAATAAACATACTGTTATTTATTATTCAAAAAAAACTATGGTCTCCTAAGTCACATGATGTGTCGTTTATAAAAACGATTGCACCTCTCCAAATGGGGACAGATACCTCTGAAAACCATCAAACGTTATATTGATACTGTGTAACCGTAATTTCTGAATCTATTCCAATTATACTGAGTTGCCAAAGGAAATAAACTTTTTTTTCTTCCAATATTTGGGGTACCAACATACACAATATTTGGTATTCCCCAACAATATTATGAAATTCGTGTTCTTCAGGTCAAAATACGTAAGTACCAACAAGAATTTTCATCAAAATATTCATGATAAGTGCACAATTACCGTATTAAAATCCTTTAAGATAAATAAAATCTAATGACAATTAAAAAAGTTGTGTAAGAAAAGTTGTGAGCGAACTTTACTACTTATATGTTTTACCTACCTACTCGAGGAAATAAAAACGGTCGAAAAAGGTCAACGTATGATAAAATACAATAGATGATAGCAACGGTCAAGTTAAAGGCCACACCATTTCATTCTCACCTTGGCAAAGGCAAAATGGATAGCATGGAGAACCGCCTCGTAGCTAAAAGCAGGCAACTACTGCCACAACTACTGCTCGCCATTTCCGCTTCCTAGTTTCTACCACTTTTTGTTCCTCGATCAATCGGCACAATCACTGCACAATCGGTTCGGTTCTATACCCGCACATTTTTTTTTGTTACCGTCGCACACACAACCACTTTGTTGGACCGTCGTTGTCACAGCCTGCTTAATAAACATGCTATTGTCATGCTAAATCGCAAATGTCAACTGTCTGACTCTACTGACTGTTGATGATTGTATTGTTCAAAAGCTTGCAAATTTACTAATGATATTATATCACAAAATAGAAGGGAACTGATAGCGGAATGAACGAAAACACTTGACCACTTGACATTGAGTGGGAACTCACTAATTCTACTGATATATTTTTAGATTAATGCGTGTTTATAAAATTCTGTTCACGGGGGACACTGGGACAGTTCAATAGTCATGACATGGCCATGACACAGTATAGACCCCTTGATTGAGATATACTGATATGGTACTATTTTGTTACGGATGTAGATCAAAAAGTCGTGTACCTAATCTTTATACATAATTTCATATCTTCTTCCTATATATACTCATTGAAACAATCAAAACTTGGGCCATGAGAATATTTTTCCAGAGGTTATTATTTTACTCGATCAACATCATAGGTACCTACTCGAAATTTTGCAATTTTTCTAACGGCATTCTTTAAAATCACAAATACGCAAATTTCACCCAATTTGAATCACCCAGTATAGGTACGTATTGTTTCATAATCCGTCTGGTCCATCGATCATTAATACTGCAAAAAATCTAAAGACAAATGTCTTCCTAGATGAAAAGAAAATAGTTCTTTATAATAATATAATTTCTACGAATACCAGAGCATCAAAGTTTAAACAAATTATTTTACCGAGAAACCGATACTTCTGTTTATTATTTGAACTTTTTGGTCACATGGTATCTTTTTCCTATGTATCTTTGTTTCAAGAAAAAAGAAAAGAACATAAACTCATTTTTATACAAGTTATAATATAGTGACATATTTTCTCTAGCGCTATTTTGAAAAATGAAGCGGGTGACTGTTCCTACTCAAGAAAAATGTACTCACATATTAATTCCTTCACTTTCCATTCATTTGTTTTCAAAATGTTCACAATGATTTATCGTCAATCATAAAAATATGATCATTATGGGATGGAAAAACAATGGGAAAGCATTAAAACTTTCTCAAATAAATGATTGTCAACAACCATAGTTGACTATAGTTCAGAGAAAAACATTGATTTGACTTCAACATTGGTTTATCTTTTATCTACGAAGTATGAATACACTTTTATTTCATTGTTCTACATCATCTACTATGGAATATTTTTTAGTTGGAAATTATTTATTCAGTGTATAAAATTTTGTATCAACAGTTTATAATTATAAGGTATTGCTAGTCTTCTGGAAATGGGAGGCATTACTTTATTTATTGAATTAACTCTATGATTATAGGCTATATATACGAAATAACAATTACGTATTTCTAAGAGAGTTTGTTTTAGTTCGTTATAATACAATTCGATTATTTTGCACTCATCATTGCGATCTATATTTTGGTTGAAAATTTTGTTGGTACTCACGTATTTTGACTTGAAAAACACGAATTTCATAATATTATCATGAACTAGAGATATACTAGTTTTCGAGATAATCGATGCCAAAGTTCGAAATTTCACCTTCTTATACTGATACCTATCTTTCTTTTTGGCATGTATCTACCTTTATTCTCTCAAGATTCGCACGGAGGTTTTCAAAATGGCCGTTGTTTATGTAGCCTATATAGTTGGTGAAATAATAGGAAAATTACGGAAAAACTACTACTTTCTTATACAAAAATCATAATTAACCATATGGTAAGTGCATGTAATATGTCCTGTGATCTAAGAAGATACAATACTTGCCCAAAACTTGCCATACAAAGAAGGTGAAATTTCGAACTTTGGCATCTATTATCTCGAAAACTAGAGATATGTTCTTTATAATATTATGAAATTCGTGTTTTTCAGGTCAAAATACGTATAAGTACCAACAAAAATTTTCATCAAAATATAGATCGACTGGTCTACATGCTTATAGAAAGGAATACACAAATTTAATATCATATATAAATAGATACTGATGGACACATCTCATAACCAACATTCAGAACAACTGAAAAACACTTGAAATACGTAGCTAAAAAGGTAGGCACCAGAATATAATTATTTGTTTACCTTACTAAGTGCATCAGCAACTTTTTTGGTGGCACGAAAACTCCAGAAGCCTCGTCGAAGAACCCAAATTTCAACGGACAATTCTTCCTCACTACCGTCCTGCGCGTTTTTGGCGACATCGAAATACTTTCCGACAAAGTTTCCGCCAAAGCCAACATTTCACGAAAGTTTATCGAGTCTACATTACAGTTATCTTCAGCCAAACTGTCTTCCATTTCCTCGGGTAATATTTCTTATACTGTTTATTTGGGTACCTATATCCTACATCTGAATGGCTATGCCCACGTAGTCGTAAAAACTGTGTGCTGTATCAAAGACTACAGAATACTATTTCAGTATTCATCAGTATTTTCGGCAAACTCATTTCACTATATGCATATACTGACTCTATCTCTATTTGCCTATTGCCTACTGTCTATTTCATGGAGCAGGTACTACGGTTGGGAATGCTATCAATCTGTTTTTATCTTTGCTTTCTCTATTTAGTACCTAGCAGGCTTTGTAAACACAGCCTTGCAGGACCGGATTGAGCCCAATGCCCAAAGGTTCGAAATATCCACCGGGGCATGTACATACTTTCGAAATATGGAAATCTATATTTTGATAAAAATGTTTGTTGGTACTTACGTATTTTGTACGTGAAAAACACGAGTTTCATAATATTATCGTGAACATATCTCTAGTTTTCGAGATAATCGATGCGAAAGTTCGAAATTTCACCTTCTTAGTAGGGCAACTTTTGGGCAAGTATTGTATCTTCTTAGATCCCAGGACATATTGCATGCATTTACAATGTTTAATTATGATTTTCGTGTATAAAAAACATCATAAATATGTAATTTGTCCGTATTTTTCCTATTATTTCTTCAACTAGGCTACATAAACAACGGCCATTTTGAAAACCTCATTGCGAATCTTGAGCGACTAAAGGTGGATTCATAGCTGCCTTATAGCAACACGAGTCAGTGATATGTGTTGTCTCTCTTCAATACATGTCGAAAAGAAAGATGAATATCTGTAAAAGAAGGTGAAATTTCGAACTTTGGCATAGATTATCCCGAAAACTAGAGATATGTTCACGATAATATTATGAAATTCGTGTTTTTCAGGTCAAAATACGTAAGTACCAACAAAAATTTTCATCAAAATATAGACCGCATGATGAGTGCAAAATTACCCCAAAAACTACTCAACTCTCAGAAAATTACGTGGACATATAGTTTATTCTTGAGGTGAAAAAAATCATCCAAAGATTTCGAGTCATTTCAGAACTAAATTTTGGGCGGAAAGCGCCTAGGAGTCAAATATCCATAATAAAATTATTTGCACCAATATATTGAAAAATTATCGATTATTATGGAAAACATTCATTCCTCTATTAGGTTTTTTTCAATACCTGAATTCGGGTTTTCTGTCAATGAATTGAAAAAAAAAACAATAATATATGTATTATAGTAATTCAATGTCAGTGTCTCGCCAAATTTAACTCAAAATATATTATTATCAGTCCAAACGTTTTCTTTTTATTTCGGTAGGTTTATTGAATTTCTATTTGATTATTTGGATTATTTCCAATGTAAAATAATTGATAATTTTTTTGTATTGGATTATTTTTTCAATATAGTAATACTTTTTCCATTTCAATAATTTTTTCAACAATACTTGAATATCGTCAATGTACCTGTTTTTTTTTCAATATACATATTCATGCATTTTCTGAGAGAGAAAAATCTAGAAGGAAGGTATATTGGAAAAACGTTTATTTCTGCCTTCTTGGTATTAAATGAGAGTGTGCAAAGTGCAGGTGATATCTGCTATTATTATTTATTTACTCGTGTTTATTATTGTGTCTATGATGTTTGTACAGTTCTACTCATTATCATAATACAACATTGCAATGGATAATGGAGATTTATCAGACGCACCACAACAATAATGAAAGAATATTTTCCAAGTTGCATTGTGATGAAATATTAGCGTTTCTGTATCTGTGACAGACAGGAACGTACGTACGCAATTTCTTTTTTTCTTCGTGATTGGAAATCATAAATTGAATATATTAAAATATATATATATATATATTGGAAAAAAGTAAATGCTATCAGTACACTAAAGCAGGTGTTATTAATTCAAGTTTCCTGTCTAAAACAATTGAAATCCGAGGCTCCTTTATAATTAATTGGGTTAACTTTCAATTGGGATAAAAAGTCCAGATGAAAATGAATGCATGCGTTTTACATATTCTCTATAAGTAAGTAGTTGTGCAATATCGAAATGTTTACTTCCTGGGTTAAATTAAACTGTTATTTTCTTCCTACCGTTGTTGTCTTGTTTGAATGTGGTACTCACACTCATGCTTGATATGAATAATAAAGTAAAACCTGATAACATTTACATTTATAATGGAATGAGGAAATTAAATTCTGTGACTGTTCCTGATGTGAAATAAAGTACGGATAATTGGCCAATTGATTAATTTGTTTTTGTTAACCATACTTAAATAACGGAATAACATGAACTGATAAAGCAACCTCCATTATTCAACTTGGTGTATTTTGGATGACTAATAATAAATGCTGTCATCGCATTGCTTATTTTTTCCTCCCAGACTATGATTTTTGTCGAAATATTTTGAAAAACACGAGTCCATATCGCTGCATTTGGAGAGGAATTACTTGATTCATCACTATATATTGATCAGTTGAAAACAATGAGACCTGGATATGTACGATATTCGGAAATAAATATATTATTCTCATGAAGACGTGTAGAATTACTTCATTGATTCAACATTGCACATCAGTAGTTTCAGCGGTGACAACGACTATCAGGCAACTGCGATGTGCAAAATTTAAAGGTCCGAGGTCAATGAAAACGGATGTCGGTATAGAAACAAAATTGGCGGACTGTCTCATCTGTGAGGTTTTCTAATCTGTTTCTACCTAATATAGAATAACACAACAAAAAATTTTTAATTTTGAATTCCTATCTAAATAAGGGACTTTTATACTTTTGTGAAATAATCATCAACAGTTTCTTGGTGGAATATTATGGACACATTGACAGTTGGTTTATACAGCAAATAAAAATAATGGAATGTCTTTGGAGTCAAAATATGGTTACGAAAATTGTATTATTTCATTGCTTATTCACGTCACATTTTTTGTATAAACCCACTGCGGGAATAGGAAAAGTACTCACCAACGTTATAGACTTATAGAGGTACCTAGTTCAAAGAATAAGTCTATGTAACAATATCAATTTCATGCACAAATGTGATTCACAAACAAGCTGTGATCAGGAATATGCTGCCTATTAGTATATCACTCATATTCATTATAGAAGACGCTGATCAATTATCAATTTCTATTGAGATAAGTATCATTAATACAATCTAAAGTTCTGAAAAATTCTTAGATAACTGAAATAATTATTACAATGTAGATAAACTCATTGGCAACGACCGCTCCTGATAAATTAATCGTATTTTGACCAAGCGATTAATTTTCATAAGAAAGAGCAGTAAGTGAACTTCTTATTGTACACATGAAGTTGACAAGTTCAGCCATCGTTGACAGAGAAAAAATCTGTCTGCCATACATACAGTGTCTGCCCTAGTGTTGTCTTTGTCATCAAGATTGCAACTTAAAATAATGAAAATATCATAATTGGGAGTAAAAAAGAAGACTTATATAACCTGTATATAATTGGTTTGTTTTACTGTATATTAGTCTTCTTCTTTTTTGTACGTCCCAATCATAACATTTTCATTATTTCAAGTTGCAATCTTGATGACAAAGACAACACTAGGGCAGACTACAGTGGGCAGACATATTTTTTCTCTGTCAACGATTGCTGAACTTGTCAATTTTACAAACTGTAAACATTCCACAACTTTGAAATTATTTTGGAACAAATGAACTTAATTTTGAGCAACTGCGAACTGCAGAGGTGAAAATGAAACTCATTGATTTTGGATGCTTATAAAAATTGTGTTCTTTATTCAATAGGTACAATATATTATTTCTGAGCATTATCAAGGGAAACCGCTCACACATATAAATTAGATATAATTTTATCTCGTAGGTTCGTGTTGGGGAAGACAAATACATCACGTTAAAATCAACGTCAATATGCAATAAAATTATCAATAAATAAATTGACTGGTTGAACTTATGATAATCAAATTGGTTCACAATACTATACAACGGATCTATTTATTTATACACGTTCCAATTAAACTATCTTTAATTTGTCTTAATCAATTGAAGAGCACCGAGTTAGGATCCTCATTATCCATTTGTTTTATATGTCTCAGCACATCTTTTTTCGTTATAACACCAAGTAAACGTCTGAAATAAAAAGATTTTTATTATTCGTCTTCAGGTGGTGAAAATCTTGGGCTCAAAACATCAAATTTCTCAATCCGAAACACTTAAAAAATAGGCAATCCTTTTCCGGTGGGATAAAAAAAATATATATCATTTCAAAATCGCCATTGTGACCAATGGCAAACATGCAAAAACAATGTTTGTAGCTCACCCGTTATGAGTGACGAGCGTTTGTCTCAGACCCAATTTCCTGAACATATCCACGACGGTTTCCATGGGAGTCTGATCGGTGATGGTAATGGGCGCCATGTCCAAGATCTTCTTCAGCTTCAGAGGCGGGGGCCCCAAAGTTTGCGTAGTGTTTCCGGTGGTGAAGATCACCAAGGACTGGCCGCAAATGCCGTCCACCATCCTCTTGGCATTATCTGAAACAAGGAGAATCGTATGTGAAATAGTACTTTTTGCACTCTGTCCTACGACCTCAATTTCTTTAATTTTAGCGGGAAGTTATTTCAACCATCATCGAACATAATCACGACCCGCAAGATCTGCAAAGATGGCAATTCAGATGTTGATAAATGCGTATTAGGTTTCAGCCGGTAGCGGCGTTCAGACCGCGGTCCGACCGACCGGCGCGGCGTTCAGTTCGCGGTCCGACCGAGCTCAAGCGGCGTTCAGACCTCGGTCCGACCAACCACCAGCGGCGTTCAGTACACCGTCCGACCGGCCGCCACGCCTGCACCTACCGTGTGACAAAAGCTAATGGTGACAGTGAGGTTGTAGGAAAAATTGGTTACAAACTGGTCATCTTACCCACTGCTAGATTCAAATCTCTCCTCAGCACGAAACCCACTAGATATTGCGATTCTCTGGAAACCACAACGGGATATCCATTGTGTTCTGTTTCTTTCAGTAACGCCTCTATATCGTCCACAGTCATGGAATCCTGCGTGATGACACTGAGGGTTTCGTTTCGCCTGAAAATAAACCATGTGTAGAGGCTTACGCTGTGAATACCGGTGAAAGTTTGTCAAATATACATAACTGTACGCCTGAGGTAAGCTGTATCAAGTGCCAATATTGAATTTGACAGGACAGCGATACAAAGATTCGAATTGGCGATATCACAAACGCGTAAACTTGGTTTAAACGTGCTTGAAGTTGGAACATAGTGGTCAAATATAATGTATTTTTAGTTTTTCCAAGTAGATATTATGTAATGTTGGAATAAACGCCGCTATAAAACCCTCCAATTCAGCGAGACATTCGAACAACATCATCATGGTC
The DNA here is from genome assembly GCA_029955515.1 of Chrysomela aeneicollis. Lineage (NCBI taxonomy): Eukaryota > Metazoa > Arthropoda > Insecta > Coleoptera > Chrysomelidae > Chrysomela > Chrysomela aeneicollis. The sequence continues at coordinate 10,227,954 of JARUHQ010000018.1, read as the reverse complement.
GCTTCTTGTGACGTTGCAAGTCATCTGATTTTTGGAAGTTCCGAGGAAATATCATTCAATTTCATCCCATGAATGAAACAAATTGTTTCAGCATTCATAATATTGAATTAGAGACTTCGTGTTTGATCTTAAATGACACCTATGTATACTGAGTCATATGTTATTAGTTTTTCGGCCTACTCATATGGTGAATATAATGAATAACGCTTGACAATGCTAACCTAACGCGATCGGTGGTAAATTGATGCAACTATGTTATGAACTGCCCTCCATCACACCATGTGAAAAAAGGGCATTTTTCAATATACTGGAATGAAAAAACGCGCACACTCACTTTGGTTGCATGACGTCGGCTGCGAGCGACGTGTGCTGAAACTCGTCCTTCGAGTCGAGGAACGGGTAGCCGTTGAGCGCAATGTGGGCGTCGTAGATGCCCTGTCTGCCCAGGGCGTCGCCCACCCACTTGCTGGCCATCGCGGCGGCCATGAGCGGCACGATGTACCGCACGCCGCCCGTCAACTCGAACATGATCACGACCAGTGAGATCTGCAAGGATAACAACTCGGATGTTGAAACCCGTATTTGGTTTCAGCCGGCAACGGCGTTCAGACCGCGGTCCGACCGACCGCCAGCGACGTTCAGACCGCGGTCCGACCGACCCATAGCGACGTTCAGACCGCGGTCCGACCGACCGGCAGCGGCGTTCAGTCCGCGGTCCGACCGGCCCGTAGCGGCGTTCAGACCTCGTTCCGACCGGCCCGTAGCGGCGTTCAGACCTCGGTCCGACCGGCCCGTAGCGGCGTTCAGACCGCGGTCCGACCGACCGGCAGCGGCGTTCAGTCCGCCGTCTGACCGGCCGCCACGCCTGCACCTACCGTCATCCTCGTGACACCGCCCAGCACCGCGGCCGCGCCCACCATCGCGTACAGGCCGGGCGTGATGCAGTCCTCGCCGGTCGAGCACTCGCCGCTGAAGAGCCATATCTTCGGGTAGTTGTACGCCAGCTGCTCCATGCCGATGCCGACGATGCGGCCGACGATCGCGCCGAGGCACAGCGACGGGATGAACAGGCCGCACGGCACCTTGATGCCGAACGTGAACACCGTCATGACCAGCTTGAGGGCGAGCGCGAGCAGCAGCAGCCAGACGGCGCGGTGGACGCCCGGCCCGGCGGCCGCTATCTCGATGGCCGAGTTCACGTCGGTGAAGTTGCGGTTGTAGTCGCTGCGGAAGTTATCGGATTGGTTCGAACTTGTGTACAGGGTGGGCAAATTTAGATGTTTGTGTAAGGTAACTCGGTAACTATAGGAGATACTGCAAAGGGGACCTCCCCGGGGCATTTAACCGGATTCCTTACCACAAATCGTCGGAATTGGAGATGCCGCACTGGCTGAACAGCAGGTAGATCAGCTGGCTGGTGTTCATCCTCGTGTAGGGATTGGGGTATGCTACGACGGCCGTGATGACGGTCACCACGAGCACCTCGGTGACGGGGTACTGGCCGAGCTTCGAGAACTTCCTGTACCTGCTCCACCAGAGGTTCGCCTTGATGAAGATGGTGGCGATGACGCCCTGAAAACGACCCGGAATCAGACACATTATTCACTGTTCATTATTATAGTCATCTCAGATTTCAAGTTCGGTTAGTAAATTCGAAATGAAAGAATGTATACGAAAACTAGTTTTATTTATTTCGTGCGAAAAATGCTTCGAACAAATGTTACTCAGTAGGCCCTAATGATGGCTGAAATGCCGAAAGCGATCTGCTACGAATGAAAAAGAAACATTTTTTGCACGAAATCAATGAAACTACCTTTTCTATATCAGCTAGACGTGCCTCTGGTTCGAGAAGGGAAAATGACTCATAGATAAAAAATAATTGCCCTGCCGAGGGACCGAAGCTGGGCTGGCGGCTTGAAAAGTCGCTCTTTGAAGCCATCGGCTATTGAGGCTACTTGAAAACTTATGTCTATCCCATAATACGTTATGAACCAAAAATATTTGATCGCACTTATTTTTGCTTTATATTCATAGGACTGGTGTTTTTTGAGAGGAAATACAAGTTTAGGATACTTAATTTGATATCTTTAGCATTCAAGCATTGCATGGCACAATGTCATGAATCTATCATATCATAATTATCCATACTTTTCCTCGATTTATCTGGTAGGAGGTTCAAATTCACAATGTATGCACTTTCTGCTACATCAGAAGATATATTTCACCGTCACTATTATTTTCCATCATGCAAGAGAATGATGACTTCGTTTTAAACAATGATGGATGCGAGCGCAAATATGCTGTCACTTAATGACATTATTTCCGCGCACGAGCGGCAATGATGTCAGTTAATGACATTATTTCAGCTCACACGCGTAAATGGTGTCACTTAATGACATTCCTCGGAAAACATCAATTTTGTGTTGTGATTTGAAAGCGTTAAAGTCTACTTTGTTGACGTACTACTTTGTAATACTTTTTCCTGTGATCCAAGTACCAGCAAGCAGCAAGAGGGGTATCTTTCAAACCAATTCATTCTGTATGAATCTTCAAATATTCTTGGACGAAATAAGGTTATGTCACTCACCCCTATGATCCCCAAACCGATGAAGGGTATCAGCTCGAAGAAGATCCAGGGTTTGTTGTACTCGACATAAAACAGCACGGAGTGCTCGTTCCCGAAGGGATTTATCGATCTCAAGATGAAGGCAGCTATGAGGGCGCAGAAGAAGGACCTCCAAAGGGTTTTCAGTGGGAAATAGTAGCTGACCTGAAACGCGCAAGTTTGTGACTCAATGAGGAAGTTTCCTTCAAACGGATTCTCATGAGATTATTGTTTGAATAACTAGTATTGTTTATATTCCTGCTGTCCAGAATGAACCCTATGACGTACTACCTCATTTAAGGGTAAATTTATTTACTGACCTCTTCTAAACTGAAGAGCACTCCTCCAATGGGGGCTCCGAAAGCAACAGAAACCCCAGCAGCTGCCGCAGCCGAGAGGATTTCCCTCTTCTTGGCTTCATTTCTTCCGTATTTAGGGAATAGATATGATAAAATATTACCTGTAACCATAGTGGTCAGAAAATCGTGTTTTAGTTTCATAAGTATTGGTGGTTAGTCTCAATATTGTAATTTTTATATACGAATTAATAGAATTTTCCATTGGTAAAACTGATTTTGGAGTAATCAGCAAAGTTTCACCAACTTTTCGGATTGAACCATTCGCATATTAATGCATATCTTGATTTTTTTTCTGATTTGAAAAATTTCTTTCTTCCACAAATTCTATAAAGTGGAATATTCAACTCTGAAAAAAATATTCTCACAGGAGGTGATTACGCTATGAAATTTACGGTTTCTGGTGTGTTTTGTTATGATTTTGCTGAAGCCTAGTAACACTTACCTATAGCACATGCTATATGTACCATTGGACCTTCCTTTCCCAAACTGAGTCCAGAAGAAACAGAAAGGATAAGACCCACGCACTTTATTATCAACGTCCATTTGCCCAGATACCCTCTGATTATGAATCCACTGAGAATTGTTTTTATCTAGAAAAAATATGACTACTGAAATTATCCAGATAATTTGAATTTTCAGAATACAGCAATTTACAATTATTATGGCGGAACAATATGACGTACTACCTAGATTTGGTGACATTTGGGGATATTTGATTCGGTTGAGCCTACGGACTTGCACTGTTGCCAGATTAAAGTCACCAATGTCTTGGATGAATTGAAATAATCATTGAAACACGGAATATTTGAGTAGCATAATCACTGTCAAAGTTGTTTTGTACCTGGCTCACAAACTGTAACTGATCTTTACATTCGACTTACCTCAGGTATACCAGATCCGCACGCATATGGAGCAAACATCCGCACCAGAGACGCCCCTAGGGCCGCAAACAGCAAGGCCCACACAATGTAAAATAGATACGAGATTATGTAGGAGCCAGCTCCCTGCCTGGTTTGACCCAAGATTTCTGCCCAGGTGTGCCACTGTAAGAAAAGGAAATATTGAAAGTTTTCCACAGCCCCCGTATATGAAATGATGAAATCGAGTAGAAAAATGTTATCTCGTTAAGAAGACGACACCTTTTTCAAGTTAATTTTTTCAGATCTCGAATATCACTTTTTGTTTTTGAGATTTAGATATCAGCTGTTGAAGTCGTGAAATCCAGTCAATCACCCTGTACAAGAAGTAGGTGTTTATTCACTATGTGGGAACATTTAACAAAAATTCCGGATGCACCTATTGGCATTTTAGTATTCATTATACACTTCCCCAAGAAATAAACGCACCAAATCATCAAAAAATAACCAAAAGTCTAAAATATTTCTTTCTACAAGAGGTTAAATAGTCTTTGACCCTTTCAAATCTCAACACACAGTTGACGTTTTCCGAAAAGTGTCATTAACTGACATCATTGCCGATCGTGCGCGTCAATAAGTGACAGCATCTATCATTGTTGAAAACTAACTCACCATACTGTTGCATGGTGAATTATCCACATCTCCTGATGTATCAAAAAGTGCGAACACAATTTGAACCTTCCACCAGAGAAATCGAGGAAAAGTATGAAACATGATATGATAGATTCATGACATGGTCCCATGAAATGCTGGAATGCTGAATATATCAAAGTAAGTATCCTATACTTATCGTGTTTCTTACGTTTTGTTAAGTTTTACTATATCTGTGAGACAGACATAAGTTTTCAAGTAGCCTCAATAGCCAACGAGTTCAAAGCGCGACTTCTCAAGCCGCCAGCCCGGGTTCGATTCCTGTGCAGGGCAATTTTTTTCATACATGAGAGTAATCCTTCTTTAATGAAACTAATGATTCAGATGAAGAATATTATGAAATGTAAGTATATTGAATGAAGTATCGAGTTTTTTGTCTAGGAACTGTGTTCGTAGAAAAAATATTGTGTGTATTTCGAGCGCAAAGAGGCTTGCCACTCTCGAAAGATTACTGCGCTACGCTGAATAGCTATTGTTGTCCAAAACATTTGTCATTTTAGACGGTTTTTTTATTGAATAAGTCATCATTTCCACAATGTTCAAAATCAATCAATCAATCAATCAAAAATATACTTTATTGTCAGAAGAACAAAATTCTTATTGACAAAGCTTGAAAATATATATAACTTGATAGTCATAAAATAAGTGACAAAAGTCCTGCTGTAGATATAAAAACGCTTGATAATAAGTCAAGTGAGTCCTAAAATCATCATTTCATACTGATAAAGAATAAAATCATTGTCATGTCATAATTGCATGCACAGACACTTTGAGCATCCAGTTAAAACAATAAAAGTAATTTTCCTATTACAGACATCACAATCACAATATAAAATAAATATTAAAAAAAATATATAATAGATAGCTAAAGTATATAAGACAAAGTACACTTCATGATATGGTATGGCTGAATGATATGGCATTGCCACTAGGTGTTTATCCAGGAAATATGAAAGAACTCCCGTATCTAATATATTGCTAATTCTAGGAGAATTTTCTTAACAGAAGATCTAAACACGTTGTATTCTTCAATATTCTTTAAACTCAATGGGAGATAATTGTATATTCTTGCAGCATTATAAATTAGGGACTTTTTGATCAAAGTAGTTGAAGGAATGGGCAGTTTCAAATGGTTTCTTTGGCGGGTGATTCCCTCATTGATATAATATAGTGATTTATTTTTGAAAACCAAACAGGCTGTTTCAAGAATGAACAACGATGGAAGAGTTAACAGTTTGTTCTCCTTGAACAGTGACCTACATGGTGCTCTTGGACCCACTTTACATAAGCAGCGGATGGCTCGTTTTTGTAGGATAAATATTGAATTCAAGTTTTCTTTGTTACAAGTTCCCCAGAATGCTATGCCATAACGAATATGAGATTCAATCATTGCATGGTAAACAACTTTAGCTGTCATAGTATCCAATTCCCTGGCTACTATGCGCATTGCATAACAACCGGATGCTAGTTTTTTACCCAACTGTGTAACATGATGTTGAAAATTCAATTGTCTGTCAATGTAGACACCTAGAAATTTGGTTACATCTGGATTGGTTATCAATTCATGTCCTAAAGGAATTTCAGGAATTGCACACAGATAGGACACACATTTAGTTTTATTAATATTGAATGATAGTAAATTAGCATCACACCATTTTTTAATCTTAAGTATGTCACGTGCCATTTTAGAGTGTAGATTATCGACGTTTTCATCATTCCATAGAATAGTGGTATCATCAGCAAATATTGTGAATATTCCATCGGATGTAATTGTAGCCAGGTCATTGAAATACAACAGAAACAAGATTGGACCAAGCACGGAGCCTTGAGGAACTCCACAGCGAATGGCACAAATGAATGAATGTTGATATACTAACTGTATTCCTATAGACATCTCTCTTTTACGAATACCGGTTGTAGCAATCACAGCGTGTTTCTTGGTGGTGCGTTTATTTTTCTAAAAAGTGTATCTCCGCTGCAAACCCCTCCAACATTACCTGGGAGCAGTTGCCGGCTTCCAGAATCGTCTCGTTCGACGACCAGCAGCACTGCTCCTGGTTGAGCCAAAACGCCTGCGGGCAGATGCCGAACTTGAGGTCCGTCATCCAGGTGGCACCGATGTCGATGACGCTGGCGACGGCGCCGGTGCAGAGTCCGACGAGCAGGACGCACAGCCAGCCGGACCAGGCGTCGTGCGCCGCTTCGATCAAGTTCCATACGGAGTCCTGCTTCTTCTTGACGATGCGCCTTCGGGAGCAGGACAAAGTTAGAGGGAGGGTTTTGTTTGAAAAGTGTTTTTGGCCGCCAACTTGGTTGCAAAGGAACCCTGGAAGTCTCATTGAGACTTGTTTGAGTTAGGAAGACGGGGATCCTAGCTTTTTAAGATTTATCACCTAACATTTATGGTGGATTTATGCAGCGATTTTAAGTCATAAGATTTAAGTCCTAAGTTTTTAGTCATAAGTCATAAGAAGTTCAATCATTAGTTTTCAATGTTACCATTCATACACTTGGCATAAGTTTTAAGTTGCAAGTCATAAGTTTTAAGTCGTAAGAAAGTTGGCCAACTTTTATCTCTTATGGCTTAAATCTTAAAACTGATCATATTTGCGCATGCGTTCGAAGTTTTCAATTCTGTGACGGTTTTTATAGGTTATTATTGTCTGTGATTGTGTTGTTTATTCAAACTTATATCAGAATCATCAGATTATAAAAAGGAAAAATGGATATTGATGACTGAAATGTAAAGTGACCACTGACACAACCACAGAAATTGACCAATGGGAGAAGTTACACTTAAGACATGACAGTCCTTAATAATTCCTGCATAAATGGCGTTTTTTCCTTTATGTCTTAAATCTTATTACTAAAAACTTACGACTTAAAACTTATGACTTAAAATTGCTGCATAAATCCACCATTAATCCTTATCACTTATGACAGATGAACCATGGAAATATCATTGATTGTGTTATAAAACCATTTAAGACTTATGATTTTACACCTAAGACTTAAGAAGATGACCAACTTCCAACTTAAGAAATGGATGATAAATGAAAATAGGAGATGCGCATGTTCGAGCAACGAAAAGTTTCCCGCGATATTTGAATTTTGGGTTATAATTTCGAATATTATTTCTTGGTGTGGATAGTCTCATTTACTTCATGTAGTTTGCTCATGATTTTTGGGCTTGGTGTTTACTTGAGATGCATGAGAAAGAAAGGTCGGGATTGAAAATACAAAGTTAAACCCATACATGGGAAGAGGAATACCCATTTCAACTCCATTTTTATTTAAGAGTGGGCAATGGGACGCGCAGAATACCGAATGCAGCACTCCCGCTCTTGACTTCTCATTTGAAAACCAATCAATATTTTCATGATTTTTTGATCCCATCATGTAGATAAAGGATCAAGCTAGGGAGGATACTATCTCTTTTTTCGAAATTTCGAAAAGAAAAGATATAAAAATATATCTGAACATAGCAAATTTTTAGCCAATTTGGCGAATCAAAAAAAATATTTCTACATCAAATAATCAATTTTGAGATAGCATCCTCCCTCGGTCGAACCTTCATCTTTCTACACAAAAAAAATCAGATCAAAATATGGATTAGTATCGTCACAGGAAGTCAAGAGCCGAGGCTCTACAACGTCAGAAATACGCACGATTTATCCGATGATATTTGCGCCCCCTGGTGAAACTCAACGAAGTAGATTATAAACACGATACAATCGATAGTACGGGTGATATTATGAAATTAGAATAGGAAATAGAAATTTATATGAATCAGTTTGCTAGGTTTGCTAGTAAATATGGTATATTATATGTATAAAATAATTATACATTGCGTGGAAAATAAAAATATTCTGAATTGTTCACAATGAAAAAATTCTCATACATAATGAGGAATAGGTATGTATGATATTCAAATAAGAATATTTATATATACACCCAGAAGGTATACAATATGAATGAATAGAAACCTATCGACAAAGGTCGCTTCTATTTACCGGGGATCGATTTAGGATTTATCATTGCGATGATTTGAATGTTGAACAGATCTCAATACGTAAAAGTAGAGAGGGAACAGTATAAATATGAAACCGTGTTGTATTTAACATTGTATAACTGAATGATAATTTGCAATCGGGTATTGACACTATATATACAGGATGCTACCTAATGGCATTTTAATATAGGAATTCTTAAATCTATTCAAAAAAATATATACAGTATGGTGGAAATGTATGGAATAAATTCATTATCTCTAACGCATATGAATTTTAAGGGAAATCCTGAGACAGGTCGATTTTCATTTTCAAATTGACATCTCTTGATATACATACGGAGTTTGTGACGTCATCCGCGTAGTTGTGGTGACGTCATCGATTATTTTTTAAATAGGAAGACACCCTGTTCAATTTTTTTTCTGGAAGGTGTTTCCATTGTCTATCTGACCATATACTAATATTAGGAAAATAAAGTGATACAGGGTGAGAAAAAATTATTTTATATTTACAAGCTAATAATTATGCTATCAATGTACACAGTTACCTAAATAGGTCGGAGAGGGTAAATCGAATGGCCAACTAGATCTCCTGATTCAACTCCTCTCGATTTTTTCCTCAGAGGTTATTTGAAGAGAAAAGTTTATGTAAGAAGCCGGAAAGATCAGATAATTTGAAAGAACGAATACGAGTGAATATTTCACAAATATATTCAGAAACGATAGCAAAGTTCTCTGTCTATTACATTGTATTCTTGCAGAACGTCACGAATTTGATTATTTATTGTAACGATTTCCGTTGTAAATATTAAATAAAATAATTTTTTCTCACCCTGTATTACTTTATTTTCCTAATATTAGTATACCGTCAGATAGATAATGAATATACCTTCCGAAAAAAAAAATGGACGGGGTATGTTCTAATTTAAAAAAATTAATCGATGACGTCACCACAACTACGCGGATGACGTCACATACTCCGTATGTATATCAAGAGATGTCAATTTGAAAATAAAAATCGACCTGTCTCGGGATTTTCCTCAAAATTCATAAACGTTAGAGATAATGAATTTATTCCATACATTTCCACCATACTGTATGTAATATCCTAAAGGTCTAAATTTTGAAGTAGAGGGTGCTGAAGAAGTGAGCAATAACGAATAGCACTCTTTCTCTATAGACTTGTCATAAAGTAAAGTAATCAATATTTTCATGACTTATTGACTTCATCAAGTAGATAAGTGATCCAGCTAATGGAAATACTATTTTATTTTCAAAAATATGAAATACAAAAGGTATACAAATATTCCTGAACATATCGAATTTGGCGAATAATAAAAAAAAAACACTTTTCAAATAGTATCGGACCTAGTTTGAATCCCCATCTTCCTACAGAAAAAAAATCACATCGAAATATGGACTGGTGTTTTCACAAGAAGTCCAGAGCGCGAATTGTCCGATGATATTTGCGCCCTCTGGTGATACTCCAAAATATGAAGATGAAAAAACGAGTCAGTCAACACAATATCATAGATTGGAACCATAATAAGTATTATGAAATTATTGGTGCAACTAATGATGAATTTGCGGATTTGCATAGGAAAAGCTTGAAATTTTGAAATTCAAAGGTGTAATGAGATCTAAAAATCCAAATGGAGAAGAAAATGATATTGTATTCTCATGTGGAATGTATATGATTCTGAAAATGGTACATATATTGGGACCAACGGGAGATGAATATCCAAAATACAAAATATGTAGTGAAAGCAGTCCTCAAAAATCAAAGAAATAAAAAGTAGAAGAATGAAGGCCTTAGGAAAATATAGTCATTATTCATTATTATTCGTAAATAAATAATATTCATAATAACCTGTATTTGAATGTCTTTGATAATAACCGAGAATATAACTTATCAACGTTATTGAAAGTAGCTCTCAATCTCCCAATCACTCCGTATGGCTATTTTAATGTTATACCTCGTAATTTATATGACTCTTGAAAAGCTGTTCATATAAATAGATACAGAATTATCCAAATTTTGTAAGAGTTGCGAAGCATCATGATTTTTTTCAAATCAACAAAATAAGATTTTTTCGATTTAAAGATTGATTTTTTCTATTCATATTGATTTTTCATAATTTTTCAAATATGGAAATAATGCACAAATCAATTACTTATATTTTCATTATTCGATTCAAAACGTCGCAACCCTGGTTTTTCATAATGTTTATAGAATACAAATATTCATCATAGGTACCTACCTACTGGTGAATATACCGTCGATTATCAGATAAAGTGTTCGATCCTCTTTCCGCACACATGCAGGCGAATGTATCGCATCTACTCTCACTCATTGTTTGGGACTGTGTGGAGTCACAGGTTTTTTTCAAACATGCAAAATGCTTATTAAAAATAAATTGTTGAATATCCTTTGTAGCATTTAAATGACGACAAATGGTTTGAAAATATAAACAATTGAAGGGGTGTCAGTAATACATTGAACGTGTATTTTTTGAAAACTCGTTAACATGGATTTTCCAAATTGCTCGTTTCAACCATAATAATTTCCGTTTCGTGTAAACTTCGGTAATACCAGAAATGGAATATTATTGAATTCCCGAAATCTAAACAATGTCATTTTTGAAATCCAACCTAAAGAAGTCAGGAAAATATTTTCAGAATCTCAATTTTCAGAAATTGAAAATAAAATCACGAAATTCATAAGTTCATTTTTAATGGGTACCTCCTTTTGAACTTTTTGAAAAAATGATGGTAGGGGATACTGCCCAACTAGACATAGTTCCAAATAGGTATAGACGCCATTTTTCTACTTTCGTCGAATATTTCGGAGAGATTTGTTTGTTCCACGGAAGCATAATAGTTGTCCTCTGAATGTTTACCGAGTGGCATCTGTCAGTTTTACGAAAAAATTCGATATTCAGTGAGTGATATAAGACAATGCTTGATTCTTTAAAATTTTATATCGCAACTTACGTGTTTTTTTCTTTTCAATTAACATTTGTCTGATTTTTTAATTACAATGCAATTTCCATTATATTATACCATGAAACTTTCATGATAAATCGGATAAGTATACCACAAACGTTTAGTATACACAATGTTTTATGAAGTTATACAGATTTCACATGATGGCATACCTAACCGAAGGAGAATTATCTAACCTATACGATGCCAGAATTGGACTGGAAGAAGGCATAATATGCCATCATGAGGCAGCAATGTGTTCAACTATTATTTTGTCAACATAAAAAAATGAATGGAGTTATTTAATACCAACTCATTAAATAGGTAGATACTTTATTCATACCAATAATGTATATTTTCCTCTCATTTGATATACTGATGAAAGCTCGACTACACATTATGAACACAAAGACCAGTTGGCTGACTGTGTGAGGAGAGAGCCGAGCGCCGAGCGCGCGATAATGTAGTATTGTCTCATTAAATAAGTACATGTAGATATCTGCTACATGAAAAATTTTCATTCTGGAAACTTATTTCATCTATTGGCTCAATTTTGTTCGCAGCATGTATACAGAAATTTTCATAAATAAATTTTTTTCTCGATTACTGAAAATTGTCATTCCGAAAATAACAAGTTGAAATTTGCTACAGTTCTAGAAATTGATGAACATGAATTTTTCACCAATATTGTATATGGCAAGAAGCGCTATCATGTATACTTCAATTTGAAAAAAAAAATCAGTCCGATCGCTCAATTATTTCCAGAAATATAACGGTAGGAACGATAAAAAACGTGTTCTACAGAAAAATCGTACTTTTTGTGTTTTTTCAGAATAAAAAAGTTCTTGGCCTAGAGAAAATGTCGTAAAAAGTGATTTGGTATACACAATCATCAAGTTGAAGATCCGCAGCAAGTCTGATTTGAATCTACGCCAGTTTTGTTTTCTCGAAAACTGAGAGACAGCATCCCAGTATTACTCGCATATTAGATTATCGAGCAATGCGAATAAAAACGTCAGTCGCGATATCACCCGTACTAGATGAGAAGATCGTTCGTTGAACAAGGATAACCGTTGATTTATGACGATTTGGTAACCGCCCACTGCTGTTTCCTCCAAACCCCCCCTGTCCCGGATTTGGACAAAGTGTCTGGCCTTTCCCAGCCTTAAACATGATGGATAATATGGATATTGAACAGTTTTTTATTTTGAAATCGATGTCGACAATAATAACTCCAAATTATAGCTATATTTATCAGATCAGAGGGATGCTCTATGCAGCAAATTGCTTATGTTGGACTGACTACTATGTACACAAGTCATCATAGAGAAATCCAGCGATGTACTGTGGAAAATTTACTGGAAAAATCGATTGGCATGGAATCTCCAATAGCCGCGCCGGGATCCGAATCCGGACCCTCTGGGCCCGAAGGCCAGCGCCTCAACGCACTCGACCACCAACCCAGTTACAGTACTTGATGAAGGAGAATGAAAATTTGAAGAAAGAAATGTGTTGCAGATCAACAATATAACACTTATATTACTCTTGATGCTATCTATTCAACCTCTTTCGTATCACTGCCCCTCTCTGGACATATTATATCTGTGCATGATTAACAATATGATTCATGTTCAACCGATATAGTTACTACGATATAATTCTAACGGATATCGACATATTCGAATACAGGGTAATTCAATAATAATACTATCACTTGGATATCTTAATAGCAATAACACCTCTAACAAATGCTTCTTTTGAAGAACAATATAAGTTCAGTTAACATCAACAGGATATTGAACAATAGAATGCTGTTGAGATTTTATATTGGTTTCAGTTCTGCTGATACCTTCGGTGTTTTTGCATGTAATACAACAAGTGTAATAGCGCGAGTGTGGTTTCCCAAAGCAACATGATTTGTTTCGAAAAAGAGAAGGAATTTTTGATAATCATCAATAACACAAGTTGTATTTGTTCAGATTATTTCATGAATAAAATCAAAGCCATTTGGATGATTTCCTATTTATTGTTTATGGAATTAGTTATTTTGATTATGCATTGTAGTTCGACACAAAAAGATTCGTTATGCAACCAACAATACATTTATGCCATTGTATGATGTAGGCAAGATTACCTATGCACTAGGTACTACTGAGCTGAATTCATTATGATTGTTGTCACAATTTGTGTGGTTAGGTTACATTAGATTAATTCTTGCTGAAATTATCTATAATTTGTGGAAAATGAAGTGGATACATATTAATAGTGTGTGTTTATCATGGTTCAGACGAAAATTTGGTGTAGTGGCATTCATTTATTTACCAGGGAATCGGAAAATAATATGACAGATTGCAACTGGTAAGTCGTTGTTTAATTAAACTACCCTACTGCCTACGAATCAGAAAGCGAAATACAGAAACGAAAACACAGCATGTAGGTATCCAATAGCCAATCAGGAGCCGAAATACAAAATCGAAAACATGGTGTTATTGCTTATCAACACAATCATTTCAATCGCATTTCAACCAATCAAAAACGTGTATTTTAGCATGAATGAAATAATCACAGAAATTCTGAAAAGGTGCAAATTATTTTATTCAATGTATATAAGGAATAATAATGAATAGGTACACCTTCAAAGTGTATTTCAGGAATCAAATAGTTATGGAATGTTGCTGAAACTAGGGCAATCAAAATGGATTAAAATTCCCGCAATAGAATGACAGCTGTTCCGCCATTTAGAAAGCAAAAAACACAATAATAAGTGACAGCTGTCAAAGGCCGCCATTTTACTTTCCACCAAACTTTTTTCCGTGGGAATGTTCAATTGTGCTTGCCAGCGAGGAAAAAAATTCCCCTAGATCCACCACTGTATCAAAGTTTTTACCTGTGTCGCATTCGATCTCTGGCAATGTCACGTTGCCAATCGATGGTGTGGAAATCCTCATACTGTCCGATGCCAGGAATGTCACCGGATTCTATGAACGAACAAAGAAATATCAAGAAAATAACAGAACCAGATTACTTCCATTCACTCACCATGTGTTCCAGAATACGACACCGAATCTGTAAAATGAAACATTGTATTTGTTCAGACTGGAAATGATTGTGAGTGGTATTGGTGCCACATGCTATCATTTATTGTTATTGTATGAGATGCGAAATCGGTCGAATGGGTAATTTTTTCAGGAATCTATTACCACTTCATAACGCCTGCTATTATGCTGGGTTCATAGATTCAACTAAACTAAGAATTAAATTAACAACTAAGAATTGAGAATGTTGAATACACTAGAAGGTCTATGAGGGTTTATATTTTAACATCTGAATTACATTGAGTTTTCAATCATGCAACAATCAACATCTGATACTAAATTATTAATTGTTACAACTAGAGAATATTTAGATGAATATTTGGAAGAATCTACAGCTAACCTTTGACACTTTTATCTTATAAGTTCTTCCAGCACGATTCGGTGAGAACTGCCTGAACATTATTCTTTGTTCTGATCGCATAAAGTATTACCTAAGAACATGAATCAAGAATATTAATCATCAGTAACGACTTCTGGCCAGGATGTCGCACTCATTACAATATACCGGGTGTTAATACAATGATAATGGTCCTTAGACTATTTTGGTCATTACCATTGTATTGAATATAAAAACCTTCCTAATTGTTAATTCCTGAGTATTAACTGTTAGTTCTAAGTTGTTAGCTTAGTTGAATCTATAAACCTAGCGTTACGCCTCAAACAATGTTTTTGGTTTGGTTTAGTCATTTGAGAACATACATTTTGTGTATCAATGGGAAATTTCTCAAGGTTAGAAAAAATCGCTTTCTGTATTTTTAAGTAAAAGGTATTTTAGTTTTTTTCCTTCAATCCGAGAGTCAAGCTTAATATTTTCAGAATTTGCTTAGATCAGATTTATACCTCACTATATCTCTGATGGATCTCTACAGAAAAATCAATACAGAGTATTCAGAAACCAGTGCCAAATTTAGCGCTTTCCGAGGCTATTTTAAAAATTCTGAAACTCAAAACTTTGCTGAAAAATAGGTACATTCTTATAACTAGAAAGAAAAGTATCAGCTCTATTCAGTTTAAAGAAGAACTAAAGCTGTAACTTTTTTTGAAATTTGATATATGTATACACTTCAAAGAACAAATCGGCTATACTTAGGTACCTATGAAATGAATTGAGAATAAATCTAGGAATAAATACCTAATTCAACAATTTATAGAAATAATAATAGAAACATGAACAAATATTCACGAATTCTTCCCAAGTCTCTCACGAAATTTTATATGAAACCAGTTTGGATTAGTCAGTAAATTATTGACTCAGTTCGTTATGAAGGACCCTGTACATTGTTTTGCTAGTCCATGACACACGTTATGCTAGATCATTCGTGACAGAATTTTAATTTCAGATAATTTTAATAGCTGTTACACCCAAATGGAGATAATATTTTTATGTCCAGCTTTAATCAATACTGAACCTTATGTGACTTTCATGCAGGCAGAAAAAATACGTTTATGTGATACTCCAATCAAGATTAATGGCGGTTCGTCAAGCCAGATTCAATATCTACAATTTTCGGAATGCAATTATATTTTCAAGAGATTTTCTTTTTAGTTCTTGAAATGTCGATTCCTTGATTATTGAAATATCGTATTCGTATCACAAAAATTATATGTAGCTAATAAACCAGAGAATGATGAGTTAAATAGTGCCTCAAAATAAAAAAGGGATTCCGTCTTAAAGGAGATTTTTTTCCATAATTACTCTAATCTGATTGGAAATGTTACTCGATATAAAAAAATACTAAAAAAAAACGAGTTTTTTTGTTACTAGCCTCATGACCACCTGAATCCAAAAACCCGGAAATAAACGATCCCGACGAAAGCCGAACAATCACGAATCATGTTAGCCAACAATCAGTGGCCAATTCAAAGTCCCGTGTTTTGTTTACGTTTTGAAAAATGGTGAATCTCTTGAAAAACTGTCAGTTTTTTTCGTGTTGAAACCAAGTAAATGTAAGCGTGTGGTGTTTTAGCTAAAACTTGAAAATTGTCGTGTACGTGTGTGTTTTCAATATCACAAACTTGAGATGTCCTATCTTCGAAAATCGTGTCGAAAATACTTGAGTCTGTCGCGTTTTGACTTTGGATTCGTCTTTACTCCAAAATACGTAAGTACTTACCAAGTACGACGGTTATTATATTTTCAGAGAAACATTATTTGAAATTTAGATTCGATAACTATAAAGAAAATGGTAATTATTCCGTTAGGTGGCGATGTCTTATATTTTCAAAATTTTTGGCTTTACTTACGTATTTTGGCCTCCTGATCACGAATCTGAAAACCAAATTGTGCGGAAACCAATACTTTTCAAGATATTCCCAAAATAAAACCTTAATCATCCTTCTTTTGCTATTGTTTAACTGCTCATCACTGGCTTGTCTGTTGTACACGAAACTCGTTGTAAGTGCTCGCGGAAAATAGATACCATATTCATTATAATTCAGTTATCAGAAAAACAAAACGAGATTGCTAAAATTTGATATTAGCTTAAATATTTATGTAGTTTTTTAAATAACTGCCATGATAGCTGTCAACAGATACAACACTGGCAATGTTTGCCAGTGGTCGTCCGTTCACGCGAGGGAATTCTCATTCAATATATATCTGTCCTTCTTTTCGACACGAAGTAGAGATAGAAAGAAATACTGAATGCTCCACGAGAGAATTTGTGATGGTTGAATTAATAAATAGAATGCCGTTTCTCATGAAATATTACTTTATAGTTAATAAGGAAGGTATATAGCTCTTCAAACAACAATTAAAGAAGGATGATAAAGGTTGAATCACTGAATAAGTGTTGCTAAATAATAGGGTTATATTGACTTCATTTTTCGAATATCTCGAAAAGTATTGGTTTCCGCACAATTTGGTTTTCAGATTCGTGATCAGGAGGCCAAAATACGTAAGTAAAGCCAACATTTTTCAAAAAAAAGACATCGCCACCTAACTGAAGAATTACCAAGAAGGTAAATGAGTAAATAATAGTGTAGCACGTAGCACGGTAGCACTGCACTGAATCATCAGTGTGAAACAAAAATTCTGTTTCACCAATCATTTAGCAATGTATCATGTCTTGTGGTAAACACAACCGAATGAAGTCAGTAAAAACCTTCTAAAAACACACTGCTGTCGAGTGTGATTTTGGTTTCCTTTCCTTTTTCCTTTCCTCACTTCGATTCGATTCGAGTTTGATGTCATAGTGAGATCGCAATCGATTCCGCTAATCGCCAAAGCCACAAACCCAATCAATGCCCACTTACAATGCGAGACTCCGTCATCCTCCTCTGCCAGCCTTGTCGTCCTCTCCCTGATCTGTTCGTTGCCAGCCGTGGACGTCTGGATGTCGATCATGTCCTCATCGGGGGACACGACGAAGGTTGCGCTGCTTCCGTTCCCGCTGGCGAACTGTCCGCAAAATTATTGTCACGTATCGTTATCGCCAGTCATAATACGGTGTTACGTGAGCAAGTGCAGGAGAAAATCTAGTGGGCCGGGCGCATGCAGACGAGGGATTTCGGTTTGACACACGCGGGAAGATGGCCTTGCATTGCACGCGAAAACAAAACGTCAAAACGGAACGAATCGAACGCAGACAAACTTGCGAGGGATGATTTATCGGTCAAGCGCGTGTGCCTGGCGGCGTTGCCACGACTCACAAGCTAGGCATCTCAGTCCCGAAGTATTTTTTTCGGAGAGATACACATCAATAACTTTATACAGTATGGTCGCTGTCATCGCTTATAATCTACAATTTCAAACACTTTCCAAGATGACATTTTCATGTGTACAGTTTCTGATGACAATTTGTTTCAAAAAATTAACATGATTTCATTTTTCGAAATAAAAATAGACACGGTCTGTTTCCTTGAAGAATCCTGGGTTTTCGTTTCAATGAACCAGTATTTCGTAAACGTTTATAAAAGTTAACAAACGTTTTCTGACTAGGAAATCTTCTGTTATGGTATATAGTCGTCTATATTCACGACGCGCCAAACGTTGGTTTTGATTACTTTTTAAAAACTGACACAATATCAACTTTTTCTACCTCAGAATATATCATTTTTGCGATAACAACTCCCAAACTATGAATAAAAATAAATGTCAATGTCAAACAATACAATTAAATTTGTTTTATTATCCATGGCTACTTTGACATAAGCCAATGGCAGCATTGTCGTCTGGCGTTTTATAGCTGCCTTAGAAAAATCTATATTTTCCGAATACCGATAAAGATAACCTCAATAAAGTACATATATATTTGAAATCAGAAAAAAGAGTTCTACCGATTGGGTAAATAAAATACAGGGTGTCTCATTAAAAAATACCAGTTGTTGTAAAATGTTTAGGTTAATGATGCTTTTTTGCATTTCCTAATACTGAATTCTGAATGCCCATAAAAAATGCTGCATATTTGTCCATTTGAACGCTTTTGTAGGATCAATATTAACTGAGATAGCTATTGAGTAAAATATAAACAATCACCCTGTACGGTAGAGATCAATCAACTTTTCCGCATTTTTGTTGATTCTTAGTATCATGAAATTCAAATACCCTATTTTTTTGAATCCTCCAAGCTTTCGATAAAAAATATGGTTCAAACAAGTAAACTATAATTGGGTTAGTACTTTTGGATTTGGATACATTTTTTTGTAGGTATGCCTTTTTTTATGTCTAAAAAATTGATTATTTTGGCAAAACTGAAAAAATCGAAAAGTTTTCACTTTTTCAGTAGTTTGTCAGCTCCAGTGCTAGTGTGCTTCTGTTTACGAATTCCTACCAGGAGTCAATACAGGGTGGTTGAAAATTCTGGGTTTATTATTAACCGAAAAAAACGAGGGAAAAGATATTAAGGGTAGGAAGTTTTCAAATTGGCACCCTCTATAGTTTGCTAGATTGCTAAAATTTAGATTAAAGGAATATATATATTTTTTAATTTCATGCTATTATCTTTCTCTGATTTGGAGGCTCACTTTTTTGTTTTATTCTCTGGTTTTCATGGCATTCTAATAAGTTCATGGCAATATTAATATTATTGGTAATTTTGAGTCAATATTGTGAGCCTAAATGTAAGCTAAATGAGTGGAAAACGGCACGATAAAATATTAGCAAACTAAAAGAAATTGGAAAAATGAGAAAGGGGTGCGCCACCTAATCAGTAAAAATGACCTATATTTGAGGAGACACCTTGTGACCTTGTACGTGGACTCAATAGCGTTAATGCTGATGTATGTATATCTTACATAACTTTGGCATGAAAACAATCATATTGGTATGCAGGAGAAACACACTGTTGGTATAACAGATGTTTGATTCGCGAATTATAATTGTTTTTGTCACTTGTTTGTGAAAACGTAGTGCTGTTTTCAATTCCGAGTTTGTTGATTAATAACGATTGAATAAACAACTCAGCACTGGACTTATTTCAGAGATTTATTTACCGGTGTGAAAATAAAAACGGTCGCCGCGCCAGAAACGAAATATTAGAGTTCCTGTAGATCACCTATATCGAGCAATAAATGAATTTGCTGTTTCTGTACATTTATTTTTCACCACTTGTTTAAAATGAGCAGAGAAAGCATAAGCAACCCTTTCATATTTTGTACCTCTATATCAAGATCGTTAACTAGCCCTGTAACAGTAAAAATCGCCTGGAAAACAAAAATTTGCCGTTTCTGGAAATTGAACCATGCTTTCCGGTACAATTTGTTATTATTTTATTCATCAATTTTAAATGTTTGATACACTGTCTTATACATAAAATGTATGGTAAATAACTTTTCATTGTTATGGAGAAACTAGCTTCTCTCAAACTCATAATATAAGTCCTGAAGAAGGAAAACATAAATTTTCCGAAAGCTTGACGCAATACCAAAGAGTTTCTTTCTTACTTCCTGGAGTTTTAAAAAAAATTAATTCCCCCCCTTCCCCCCATGGGGTAGTTTGGGTACGGAGGAAAGGAAAGGAGATTTTTGGTAATTTTTTACATATTAATCTCGTGAGTTTCGTACAAAACTACTAAAAATCGCCCAAACTCTGGTATAGTTTGATGTACAGTGTGAAAAGAAGTTATTTTTCAGAATCGAGACAAGCGGCACCCATAGCTGTTTTCAGCAGAAAAAGTTGATCACAGAAAACGAAAAAAAAATTCATAGGTGTACGTATAAAGTTTTTTTGGGGGTCTAAAAAATTAAATTCTTTGAAAAAAATCCGAGGGGTTGACCACTAGGAGAAAATGTGTACACTGGAATTCCTATCAGCCGGAATTCCTCTGGAATTCCTCCGGAAGAAATGTCAATTTGAATGATTTGAACCGAGATTTGAACAAATAACGATGGAATTTTGAAACTAAATGTAGATAATACTCGGAATTCCGGCGGAATTACGGGGGAAAAAAAAGCAGATTGGTATGGGCGATGTTGAAAATTGGTCCATCCGTTCGAAAGTTATGGCGATTTGCCACATTTTTTCTATGATGAAATTTTTTTTCTCGATTTCGATTTTTTCGATTGAAGAAACGAATTCTATGGAAAAAAATAAGCAGATTGGTATGAGCGAAGTTGAAAATTGGTCCATCCGTTCGAAAGTTATGGCGATTTGCTACATTTTTCCTATGATGAAGAAATTTTTTTTTGATTTCGATTCCTCCGATTGGAGAAACGGATTCTATGGAAAAAAATAAGCAAATTGGTATGTGCGAAGTTGAAAATTGGTCCATCCGTTCGAAAATTATGGCGATTTGCTGCATTTTTTTTGGTGAATTTTTTTTTCTCGATTTCGATTTTTTCGATTGAAGAAACGGATTTTATGGAAAAAAATAAGCAGATTGGTATGAGCGAAGTTGAAAATTGGTCCATACGTTCGAAAGTTATGGCGATTTGCTACATTTTTTCTATGATGAAGAAAATTTTTTCTCGATTTCGATTTTTTCGATTGGAGAAACGGATTCTATGGAAAAAAATAAGCAGATTCGTATGAGCAAAACTGAAAATTGTTCAATCCGTTCGAAAATTATGGCGATTTGATACATTTTTTCTATGATGAAATTTTTTTTCTCGATTTCGATTTTTTCGATTGAAGAAACGGATTCTATGGAAAAAAATAAGCATAGTGGCATGAGCGAAGTTGAAAATTGGTTCATCCGTTCGAGAGTTATGGCGATTTGCTACATTTTTTCTATGATGAAGAATTTTTTTTTTGATTTCGATTCTTTCGATTGGAGAAACGGATTCTATGGAAAAAAAAATAAGCAGATTGGTATGAGCGAAGTTGAAAATTAGTCCATCCGTTCGAAAGTTATGGCGATTTGCTACATTTCATCTATGATGAAAAAAAGTTTTTTTTGATTTCGATTTTTTCGATTGGAGAAACGGATTCTATGGAAAAAAATAAGCAAATTGGTGTGTGCGAAGTTGAAAATTGGTCCATCCGTTCGAAAATTATGGCGATTTGCTGCATTTTTTTTTTGGTGAATTTTTTTTTCTCGATTTCGATTTTTTCGATCGAAGAAACGGATTCTATGGAAAAAAATAAGCAGATTGGTGTGAGCGAATTTGAAAATTGGTCCATCCGTTCGAAAGTTATGGCGATTTGCTACATTTTTTCTATGATGAAGAAATTTTTTTTTTGATTTCGATTCTTTCGATTGGAGAAACGGATTCTATGGAAAAAAATAAGCAAATTGGTATGTGCGAAGTTGAAAATTGGTTCAGAATTATGAACCACCCTGTATTTTTTTCATTCGAATATAAATAATTGATGGCGAATAAAAAGTCAAGATAGGGACATGTTAGCCGTTTTCGAGGCCGTTTTGATCAATAATAAATAGGTCCGACTCAAAATATTCCTTAAGTTCAAAAATCTTAATTTTTCACTCTAAATTTCTGTAATAGTTCCAGCTAGACCCCAAGTATGATAATAAAATCAGATTTTCAGACAGAATCTGAAAAAGCAATAAAATATAGGGTGTTCCAAAAGAAACAAGATAATTAACATTGATATGCCACATCCTTTCTGTACATTTCAAAATAATGTTAAAATATAGCCTTCATATTATACAAACTACTAAAGTTACAAAATCACAGTCAGCAGAAATTGTTTTTTCTAAAAAAAAAGACGGGAATGAAGTTATCGATGATCATGAGTGGTTAAAATAATTTATTTAACATTTTTAGTGAAAATTTATCAGATTTTCTTGAACATTTCGTATTTTTTTTTGGCGTAAAAAAGAAAGGAATTTCCCGGAATTCCTCGGAATTCCCCTGGAATTTCCCGGAATTCCTATCAATTGTACACCGGAATTCCCATGTGGTCAACCCCTCGAAAAAATCCAAAACATGATGGAATACTTTGTATATAAGAACAAAAAATTATTCTTGGCCAACGATGGTTTTCATGATCACCAAACTCGCGGTGCGACCGATTTGAGACCTCCCCGTTTCAGACTCCATAAAACTCAAATGAATTCACTGGATGTCAGACTTTATAACTTTCTACCTGATGAGCTCAAGACTCTGACTTGGAACTGTCTTAAATCGAAACTAAAACGACATATTCTCAATCACTGTTTTTATTCCGTTGACGAATATTTGAGTACGCCTCTGTGTCTCAGCAATATGGCATCTTGATATCCTAAAATTTGTGATACTACTTTTCAAAATGTTTTTGTATGTTTTGTCGTTTTTATAATTTTATATTTTTGTTACCTATGACTATCTTACCCTTTACTCTTTTAATGTCGACTTGCCAAAAACATAATTGTAACTTTGTCAAATAAATCTATTCTATTCTATTATTCTATTCTATTCTATGTGAGAAGGTTACCCTGAAATTTTGTTGTATTCTGATTTTTTTTTAATTTGATTTCTTTTATGAAGTCTTATATCTTCAGAATAATTTTTTCTGTCCTGATCTTTATTTTCACGAGAACGTAATTTTCAACCTGTTTTGTCAGTCACTCATTATGATTTTTGTTACGTTGGTTACGGACCATGCATTTTTTTTGGCTGATTTTTTTTTCGAGAACATGACGTTTCAATTTGGTTTTCTCGCGCACAATTTTTGACTACTGAAAGAAAAAAGATCTGGACGTATCCAGAATTTTTGGGTCACTTTTGAGGAAACCCTCGATCTTGAATGTTCATCTTGAGTAAATTCTGATCTTCATATCTTCTCTCATATAAGGTTTCAGCTTCGAAATGAGCCTAAGATTTTGAAAATCGGTTGAAGAGGAAAAAAGTTATGACTGCAAAAAAAAGAATATTTTTTGAGATCACTCTGTGAATAAAAGAGATAAGAAGACAATTTTGGAGATGGCCAAAGGTAATGAGATAATCTTCATGCCTCTGCTGTTAAAGTTGAAAAAAAAAACTGTTTTTCATCATTTGGGATCCTTTTGAAATTGCCGAAATTTCGCACAGCTTCAAAAAACATCCTGTATCAATTTTATGGAAATAACTTTATGTATCAAAGAAGTATGAGATTATAGCTGGAGGACTCAGCTAGCGAACAGTGTAAACAGAATTCAAATTGTTCAAATTTTAACAGGGGCAAAATTTCGGGGTGCGACGTAATTAGTGTTGCGTAGTTCAATTCTTGAATTTTGATTAATCTCGAATAACTCCACTACTGAAGAATTCTGATTTATAAAATCCTGTGCAAATTCGAAAATAAAGGAGACTCGGTATATAGTCGCCTCTCATCGACTTGGATACGATTGATTCATTATCATAAAAAGCAGTAAAAAGAATAAGTTCTTTTGTATTGTTTTTCTCGGTTTTTATCCATATTGTGGACCTTATATAATTGTTCCTGAACCATATCGATGAGCTAGTATGATTTGGTTAGTCTATTCGCGTAGCTTGAACAATTCGGTTGTTCAGCAAAATGTTGATGATGAATCCGCCGGTGTCATCATCATTGTCTCTTGACATTATCTCTCTGAAGGACATCGGAAGTGCGGTTTCCGTTACCCAATTGACTACCGTGAATGTGTGAAGTGCCGGTTATTTTGTTACCGTGTGAACTGCGGTTTATTCGGTTGCCGTGTGCAGTGTTCTAAAATGTGAGGTGCCAAAAGAGCATGGCATCATGGAGTTCCAAAAAAAAATGAAAAGGGGATGTTCAAAACCAAGCAAGACCACGTCTTATTGCCGGTTAGTTTTTTTCCGAAATCACTACTTCGGCATCAGGGGTGGATTGAAGAATTGTTTCTAGAGGGTGGGTCTGATCTGAAGAGTTCATAGACTTGATATGATTTGACAAATCACATTGGTTTGAAATTCATAATCGTTTGCGATTTTACTGAAACTACGAACTTGATATAGTGTTGTGTTGTAGTGAAAAATATATTTCCAGAAAAAGCAAATTTTTGTTTTCAATGCGATTTTTACTGTTACAGGGGTAGCTTTCGAGCTTGATATAGGGGTACAAAATATGAAACGGGTTGCTTTTGCTTTCTCTGCTCATTTTAAACAAGTGGTGAGACAGACATTATCAGAAACGACGAATGCTTGTTTTCTAGGCGATTTTTACTGTTACAGGGGTAGTTTTCGAGCTTAGGGTACAAAATTTGGAATGTCTTGGACATACTTTCTCTGATCATTATAAACTACTGGTGAGAAATACATTTTCAGAAACGACAACTTCTTGTTTTCTAGGCGATTTTTACTGTTACATGCAGAGGGGTAGTTTTTGAGCCTGATATAGGGTTACACAATCTGAAACGAGTTGCTTTTTCTTTCTCTGATCATTTTAAACCAGTCGTGCGAAATAAATTTCCAGAAACGGCAAATTCATTTACCGCTCGCTAATAGTGGTACAGGAA
The DNA here is from genome assembly GCA_029955515.1 of Chrysomela aeneicollis. Lineage (NCBI taxonomy): Eukaryota > Metazoa > Arthropoda > Insecta > Coleoptera > Chrysomelidae > Chrysomela > Chrysomela aeneicollis. Next base: position 10,202,516 of record JARUHQ010000018.1, on the reverse strand, counting down.
CTCTAATATTTCGTTTCTGGCGCGGCGACCGTTTCTATTTTCACACCGGTTATAATGGCTATAATAAATAGGGTGGTACCTCAGGTGGTACTCGGAGCTCACTGTAGCAAATTGAATGTTTGGAATACAAAGATAAATCAATATGTTGAATGCTGAATCACAAACTTCAAATAACAAAGTACCTTAACCTTGACCTCAACAAGTCTCTGAGGTTTTTACTCTGAATAGGCAGTCTAATATTTATAAGGAACAAAAAATGTGCTTCCAAAAATATATTAAGAATGACATGAAATGAAAACCTTCATTTTATTATAACTTCACCACAAACAAAAGATAAGACTGATACATGTTATCTAGGCTTACTGATTTATACTGGGTTTTGAGAAATAATTATGTTAGTTGGCATACTTATTAGCCTAATAGACTCTGGATCAAATATTCACTCTCCTGGTGTTCCCAATTAATATCCTCAGGATTTGTGGTCTTTTGATACAAAATAGTAAAGAATATTTCAATATATATTTTGATTATTCAGTTTTCACCATGGTTTTATGGATTGATTCGATTGATTGGTATTGATTGAGGAGCTAATGTTTCAACACATTTCTACTGTTGTACATTGCATGATTATAAAACAGTGAATATTTGGCAAAATTGGATTCTAAAGCAGGTACCTACCTTCTTGTTAACAGATTGATAGGTAGAAGTATCTTGAGATAGAATGCCACTTCTTTTCAGTGGATATTTCTCCATAGTCACTCACAAACCTGAAATCACACTTCGTCAAACATTGTAGTTGAAAATGGACTAATCTACTTTTCAATATGTGCAATGAGGTTCATTGTTCGACGGATGTTTAGTAAACTTGGGTGAAAGCTCTTTGGAAAGGTATATTTACCATTTTGATAACACTCATAGCATAATGTATCAAAACTATTCAAAAGCACATCACAGGTGGCTCAGGAAACATTTTTGACCATGACTGAATCATCTACCACAACCATTTAATAATCACCATTTATCAAATCACAATTACTTTTCGAAAACGAAAATAGAGAATTATCTCAATCATCAGCATCACTGCCTTTGAAATGACACTAGCCAATCAAACTGCCATGTCAATTGTCAAGTGTGTAATGTCAATCATGTTAATCATATAGATTTCTATGGCAGAAACCCGGAGAAATGTAAAAAAATGCATGATTTTGATTTTACTGTATTTTATTCGTCTTGAGGATTTTACCACTTCTTCTCAGCGTCAACGATGAAGTGAGTAGAAAACATCAAAATCTAGTGTGATAATAGTTCAGCCTTTGGCTCGAAGATGGCGGCTCAGTAAGTAGCAAATTGAATAGTGGCTAGAAGATGGCACTGATGGCAGTCACAATGACGACTATGTAATCCTTAGATCAAATTGCTTACGCTAGATCCGGCATTATTTGGTCTAGAGGGGTCTGCAAGAAAGTAGGTACCTAATATGATCACGTGGTACAATAAATATGTATGAACAAAAATAAAAACAACCAATCAATGGCTCAGTAGCACAGGTTAGGTTAGGTTTCAGTAGTTTCAACCCCTCGGACCTACAAAACAAGTAACCTGGATACTGGATCTAGCGTAAGTAATAAGATCTATGATGTAATCTTTCCTTTCAAGGTCATGTTCGGAAGCGAATTTCATTATTTTTTGATAAACGGGTTCAGAAATGTTATAGAGGATAAACCGTCTTCAGGTTCAGGATGCCCTCTTTTGAGGAGCCTAGCTGCCTCGCTCCTTTCTTGGAATAATTTTTCAACAAATATTTATTTTCGCCGACCCTGTACTTGGTATAATATTGAGTTAATTGAATAATACATAAAAAGCGTTGATTGATATATTTTCCGCGTGTTCGTTGATTGAAAATATATTTTATGTGTGGTGTACGAGACTGATGCGATCACAATATTTCTTATAATGATATTGTTCACTATTTTTATCATAGATGGCACTAATGTATCCATTCCGTTGAAATAGGAAATAGTACAGTGAGGAAATAGGTCTTCCACAAGGTTGATATTTATGTCATAATAGGTGAATAATTCGCAACATCAATAAACAATTGAACAAACTTAGTTACCGTTTTCGAGATCTTCCTCTGCGTACACTTGATTTCGAAACGAATAAAGGGAAAGGCCCGTCTCGATGGCCCTCGGGCCTCGGGGCCTGGCCCGACCTATCGATCAGGGGCCTCCACACGGCAGGGCAGGGGCAGACAAAGGGAGGCCTGGGGCTGCGAGGGCCGAACGTCCGTGCCGGTAATGACGAGGCCTAGGGCGGCATGCCTGATTCGATTTCGGGGCCAGGTATATGAACGTTGTAATGACAAGGTAGGGGCAGGGGACAATGGGTGATTCATTCTATTTTCCTACAAACAGTTAACAAGGCAGCCTTTGACGCTTTCAAATCGACAGAGTTGACGTTTTCCGAGGAATGTCATTAAGTGACAGCATTGCCGCTCGTGCGCGGAAATAATGTCATTAAGTTACAGCATATTTGCGATCGCATCCATCATTATTGAAAACGATAACTTATCATTCTATTGCATGATAGAAAATATAATATCTAATACTGACAGTGAAATATCTAACATATTTCCTGATTTAGCAAAAATTGCTAATATTATTGTGAATCTGAACTTTCTTCCAGAGATATCGAGGAAAAGTATGACTTATGATATGATAGATTCATGCCATGAAATGCTTGAATGCTAAATATATCGAACTAAGTATCCTAAACTTGCCGTATTTCTCAGAAAACCAGTCCGTGAAATACAAAGAAAAAATAAGTTTGACTATATATTTTTTGTTCATAACGTATTATAACTGTGGGATAGACATTAGATTTCAAGTAGCCTCAATAGCGAACGGGTTCAAACGTTCAAAGCGCAACTTCTCAAGCCGCCAGCCCGTGTTCAGTCTCTGGGCAGGGCAAATCTTTTTACCCTTCTTTTCTGTTAGATGAATTATTGGATTAATTAAATTAATGATTTGAATGAAGAATGTTATGAAAAGTAAGTTAATCAATATATAAACTACTGAAGTGACGAAAACTTGAGAAGTTTTGCTTTTTTGCTATAATTCCCTGTCACGCTAGTCGTGAGCCACACTGTATAAACATTGAAATTTGTCCACCCTGTACAGGGTGTTCCGAATTCTTGGGCCAACATGGGGAACTCGGGAACGTTCAGGATACTGAGTCGGTTAAATTAGGAAAAAGTTGTGTATTTATATTCGCAACAATATGCTGAGAAAAAATATTTGAAAAAGTTTTTTTGTTTTTGAGATATTAAAAAAACAAATTTTAGAATTTCGATTTTTATTTGCTTTATAATAGATGCCAAAAAGACACTTTCTCGCAGCTGTTTTTCATGCTCTATAACTTGGCAGTATAGAACTTGTAATATGACGTTTCGTAACTAGAGGGCTGCCATAAACTTTTTTTTAATACGGACCTGGAGTTTTCTTTCCATTTTTTTACTCGCCTGGTGAATCTCTACGTTTATATATACCTTAGTTGCTGTTTCGAAGTTTTGACTCATAAAATATATCATCAATGAGGACAGAATCAACAAAATTTTATTTAGTAACAATGGGAATTCAAATACTACAATTGAACAATAAACATTACGAAAATAACGAATTAAATAACTTGAGAATAATGACTTTTGTTCTTATGACAATTGTTCGAAAATATTCCTCTTATTCTCTGGCATTCCCTGAAGAGTTGGCTGTGATTTTCATTTGTGTGTGGTTTTCGCATCTGTCGAAATAAAAAGATAAAAAATCTTAAATTCGTTTTTTTACACATCTCAATAACCAAAACACTTTTCGAACATTTTTTCGCGGCATATTGTTCCGCATATAAATCCCCAACTTTTTCCTAATTCAACCGACCCTGTATCTCTGACCGTTCCCGAGTTCCCCATGTTGGCCCGCGAATTTGCCCACCCTGTACAACTCACACGGGGTCGCATCCCGACCCGCCGACGGGAAAAACGAGTTTCCCCCGTCTCTCCCGTGTTGCCATGGCGATGGCCCGCGGCCCCGACGGATGGCGCCCGCATGCACAAAGGGCCGGTCCGCCCCTGGCGCGACGCCTCCCGCGCCCGCCGGCGTTCCGAGCGAGACGCCGGCGGCGCGGCGCGGATTCGACGCCACGGACGCCGCGAGGAATGTGAAATGTGCGGAAAAATTGTTCCGGGCGTGCTAGCGAAACGACGGACTTTTTTGCAAGATTTTATTCAGCTTCAATTTTGAGTTATCAGTTTTAGCTTTCATCTTATTCAAGCTTTTATTCAGCTCCACTTGTAACTAATTGTTGCAAGCGTTCAGTTTATTACATGCTTGTATTGTTGTATTACAAACTTCCATCCTCTTATTCAGCTATCCACTTGTCACTAATTACTACAAGTTTAAATGTTATCACAAGCTTTCATGTAATTACAAACTTTTAGTTAGCTCAACTCGTAACTAATTATTACAAGCTTTGATCTCAATGCATGCTTTTATTTAGCTCGACTTGTAACAAATTATCACGAGTTTTCACTTCATTACAAGCTTCAGATTTACTTGTTACTAATTGTTACAAGCTTTATATGTATCACAAACTTTCATTTTATAACAAGGTTTCATTTAGCTCAACCCCTAACTAATTATAACAATCTCTTATTCTGATGCAAACATCTATTTAGCTTCACTTATAACTAGTTGTTACAAGCTTTCAGTTTATGTTGTAATATTTACAGCTTTCATTTAGCTCCACTAAATATTACAAGTTTTTATTTTATCACAATAAGCTTTTTTCAACTTTCCTTGTATCTAATTATTACAAGCTTTCATTCCATCACAAGCTTTTATTTAGCTTGATTTGTCAGTAGTCATTAATTTTTACAAGCTAGATTTATCCCCACTGGTAACTATTTGCTACAAACTTTCAGTTTATTACAAGCTTCAATTTCATTACAAGCTTCAATTCAGCTCAATTTGTAACTAATTATTACAAGATTTCATTCAGCTTCAATTGTAACTAATTGTTGCTACCTTTCAGATGATTACAAGCTTTCATTTAGCTCAACTTTCAGCTGTTTATTGCAAGGTTTCATTTTATTACGAGCATTTATTCAGCTGCACTTGTAACTAATTATTATTATATGCTTTCGTTTTATTACAAGCTTTTATTGAGCTCCACTTATTATAAAACAAACGATGTAATGAAATCTTACAGGTTAAATTTGACCTACTTCGGCAGGTGCAGTGACACTGCATTATAACATTTTTGTTGAAAAAAAAACCAAAATGGTGGCTCCAAGATGGTGGACGAGTTTTTCATTTAGGTCCTATTCGATTCAAAATTGGTATCTGAGAGATTTAGAGGTCGAAGATAATGATTCTTTTGTCAAAATTAAAAAAATCATGATGGTGGCTCCAATATGGCGGAGAAGTTGTGTGATTATGGCCCGATTCGACTCAAATTTGGTATTTGGTGGTTTCCGAGGTCGTAGATCATAATTCATCTGTCAGTATTGAAAAATTCAAGATGGCGTACGAGTTTTCTAATTATGGTCCGATTCGATTCAAAATTAGTAGGTTGGGGTTTTCGATAATTTTTGGTCAAAATTTATAGAATTGAAATGACTGCTCCAAGAAGGTGAATTTTGTGATTATGGACAAATTCAAGTAAAATGCTAAAAAGTACAAAACATAAAAATGTGGAGATTCGAATTTTATCGAAAACTTGCGATACAAAATATGTGAGATTTCGAAGGTTGGCATGGATCATATCAAAAAGTTGTGATTTGATTTTGGTTTCATTATCATGTTCCTGTGGTCAGAATACATACGAGTGTAGACAAAAATATATATCGCATGATAAGGGCATACTTACCTAGATACAGAATTTTCTTGTTTCACGTTAACAAGTCCCTGACTGTATCCATTGTAAATCGTTTGAAAGGTTACAATTGAAATTTTTCAAGCGAGTTATTGATTGAAACAAATATATGTGTTTAGGTGTAGCTAGAAGGAGTTGAAAAATACAATCTTAGTAGTTATGTATATATTTTTATTCTCCAGATTAATATATATTTTACAATAGTGAGATGGTCGATCCTCCAGCATTATGCCAGTGCTCGAAAATGGATCACAGCCGATAAGATCTAATGAGATCAGCGAAAAAAGTAGTCAACCCATGAACAAGGCTAATTATAATCAAGAAACTATTTACAAAAAATTAGCTGGGAATCGCGTTAATATTAATCAATAGCCCACTGGATCTTTGAGGTGAATCACTTAACATTGAGAGATAAAGATCACTCATAAATAAATATAATTGCATAGCTGACTGATTTTTTCGGGTGATTATATCAGTACCAGATAGGCAACAGGAAATGAATTTATCACATTATGTTTAAAGTCCTGGAATAATCGACTGTTAATTGAGAAAAAAATGATAAAAGGAGTTCGAAGACATTAAAATGCTTTTTGTTATTTATGTGACTTCATAGCATGCGACTCAGTTGATAATTGAATAAAAAAATGTCACACCATTGTTTTTTTAAGATAAATTATTTTTGAAGATTGAGCAATTCAAAATAAAAGGATAAAATACACTACTGCAATAATTAATTGTGTAACTTTTTATTCATATGGTTTTAGTGCATGAGTTATGGTTTCAATTTTTCTTTAGAATATTATTTATGTTTCCGAAAAGTTGTATTTTGAATTACTCAATTTAAAAAAAAAATCATTTGGAAAATAACAGTGATATATTAATTCATATAATCATTAGTTGAATGGAATAATTGACCGAATTTTACGTTTTTTCTGTAAATCGATGGAAATTCGTTTTTTCAAATTTTGACACCCTGTATATCGAAATTCAAGTTTTATGAAACTGATTTCTTATTTTTGATAACGGAATCTCTCGTGGAATCTACCCTTGAATTTTTAATCGTTTATTCTGAAATCTTCCGCACATTTCTTCATACCCATTTCCAATTTTTGAATTATTTGGCTCCTGTAGGTATTTTTTCAGGTTTGAAGAGTTCCCAAATGGTCAATTTTATACAGGATACAATTTGTAAATGCACCTACTGATTTACAAAATTGTCCTCATCAACAATTTTCAGCAATATTGTAAAGTAAGTCATTAGTATGCTGTGAAGAATAATAATCCAGTCAATATTGAAGAAATATTCAATGCCAATAACTACCATAAGTATTGGTATTAAATCAAACGGTTCATTTCATCCCAATTATTCTAAATTTCATTCTGTTGAACATTGAACATTTTTCAAAGAACGAATTTTTGCTGTACTAATCATAATCATAACACACTGCGAGAATAATGAAGCTGAAGACATTCTCTGATTGGACCAAAATGATGGCGCGTCATTATGGCTAGTCCAATCAAAATCCAAGTTTAGGACTCTGCTGATTCTCACGTTCTGATCAGTTATTTACTTTGATCACGATTTCTTGTAGGAATTCCGAGAGTTATGACACTTTCATGAATTTAATAGAGTTATTGGTGTACTTATATACAAGACTTCTCGAATATAACTGCAACAAATAGTCTCGACTCGTAAGCATATTATTTTTTTCTTAGTTTATCTATCGAATGCAAAATTATTTTTTCGGAAAACGCCACTGAAGGTAAACCACGCCCACTTCTACACTGTCCTAGAACGCACTTTGTCTATCTACTCGAATGTCAATGTGATAATCGCCAAAGCTCCAGCGGTGGAATATCATACTCGACTTAGAGAACAGTTCTTTCCAACGTAAACATGAACAGTTCTCTCAGCTTGCTGACCGTCTCAGCCGGGTGGCACTTTTCTGATGAACAGATACTCGGAGAACTGCTGACCTTCAACCCCTCCACCGTTGCTGGCGGCTATCTTGAAGCCCGCGTTCAGCAGCCTGGTGATCACCTGCATGGAGTTTAGCTTGCAGTATCCGTTCAGGGGGAACCTGGAAAAAGGACGTCGGTTATGAACGCCTCCGAATGTCTTAGGCTGAGAGTATTGAGTATTCCTCAGCCTATGCCAAAAAAAAAAAATCATTGCACTTGTGATGGCTTCATATTTTAGGAAGCCGTCAAGCAGACTTGCTTGATTATGTGCTACATGATTGAATTTTGGAGATTTGAAAATTCCACGAAAATAGCTACAAATGAGGAAACGTGGAATATACTAACAATAATAATGAGAACTATAATGAAGAAGAATGCGCGAAAGGAGAATCGGAAAGAATGAGGACGTAAAGATAACCCACAGTTTCGTTCTGACGTAATGTTTCTGGCGGTTCCAAAACGAATCTGAAGAACAAAAAAAAAAGATAAAGATAGATCTCACTACGTTACATAATAAAAAGTTTGTAGCATGTCAAAAACTGGCATAATAGTGATGGTCAGTTAAACAATTGAAATAGCAAAATAGACAAGAAACACAACTACAAAATTATAAAAATTATACAAACAAAAATTAGTATGTTGACATTATATAAATTTAAAATGATCCACGTATTCTTTGACAGAATAGGAGCAGAAGAAAGATGTTGTTTTTCGATGCTTGGCGTTACTATCAGCAATAACATTTCTTGTGAAAACCACGTGAGGTCCATTGCCAAAAGTGCATCCCAAAAACTTGTTTTTTTGTTTAGAGCCAAGAGCTATTTCACTCCCAGTCACCTGCTTATGATCTATAAGGCACATATTCGACCTGTCCTGGAATACTGTTTCCATATTTGGAGTGCGGCACCTAAACATATCCTGAAACTATTGGATTCTGTCCAAAAAAGGACAATTCGTCTCGTCGGTGATGCCTCATCGCTTACAAACTCGCTCACTTCTCTGGAATACCGTAGAAAAGTTGGCGATTTATTTCTATTTTGTAGATATTTTCATGAGCGATGCTCTTCTGAAATATAACAATCGTTCCTCGATTAGCAGTCTCTCCGAGATTAACCCGTCAAGTTCAGTCTTCACACCCCTGCGTGGTCACTTTAGAGACCTGCAGAACGTCCCTTTCCAAAGACTCGTTCATCCAACGAACATCGAGACTTTGGAACTCATTGCCTAAGGAGGTGTTCCCCGAGGCATACGATCTCTATAAATTCAAGAAGAACACCAACTCCTACCTTATTTCCAGAACATAATAAAAAAAAAAGAAATCATCACCGACCTGATGACGTGGTGCACGTCCTGTTGGTTCCACGCCACCCCCGTCCGGGTGTCCATCACGGCCTGGTTGGTCTCGGGGAAGACTTCATCGAGCAGCGACCTGCCTCCGCTCAGCATGATGCGTTCCCCCAGGTCCGGACTGACGTGCAGGGCGACGCACTCGAATTGCTGGCCCGGCCTCCCCGAGGCGGCGTCGTCTTCCGCCTTGGGGAAGGCGCCGCCGCCGCCCGGAAGGGCCCCCTTGGGGGGCAGCAGACCGTTCCGCAGGCGCTCCTTCTTCGTCTGCTCCAGGTGTCGCACCATCGCTGAGGCGAGTTGGGGTGTTAGTAGATGTACTGTGCGGTTTCTGGCGCAGTTCGGCACCAGATTTGTCACTAGGAATGTCACTAGGTTGTCACGTGATCATTTTCTCGCCAGAAGTTGCGCGTATTTCTTGTCGCTCGAGAAGCTAAGGAATTTTTTTGCGAGAAACTGTTTTGAAACTGTCTGAAACAGTTTTCAAATACTCCATTTTCTTGAACCATTTGTGACGTCACAATTGATTCTGGTTCGAAACGTTTTGAAAGCGTCTCCTGGACCGTTTCAATCATGTTTCAATATGGTTAAATAATATGGCAAGTGACATTTCGAAACGTTTCATAAAATGATGACGTTTCGTCGCAAAATAATGCTTCTAGATTGTTGAAATGGACAGCCATCACGTCATCGCTACAGTCGCCATCTTGCGTAGCAGCCATCTTGTGAGTTTCTTGAGAAGTGTTCCAATATTATCGGTGGGATTAAAACGCAAGATGGGGCCTAATCGAAAATGCGACGTTGCTGGTTGTTGTTACGTGCTTGTGAATCACAAAACCCGTCTTGAATTTTGATTACACATAATTATTGTTACATAGATTGTTCCTATCTTCAACATATACAGATTTGCATACACAATGCACAAAAATGAATAAGTTGTCAATAAATATCTCTTATCTGAATATTCTTCTGAATACTTATCCACTTTTGAGAGTTTCCATGAGTCAAAATTGTACATTACAGCTGCCAACTTGAGTTATCTCAATAGATCACTCATATCAGCTTGGTGTGATAAGAAGTGCGCGCGACTTTTGGCGACAAAATGGCCAACGTTCACGTGACATTCGAATCTAATGACTTTTCTGGCGAGTTTTTATACATATAGTGACAAATCTGGTGATAAAGTGCGTCAGAAAATACATATTATATCAACTGGTGTTGTGTGGTTTCAGATAAAGAGTGGCCTTGTGGCACTTGATGACACTTATATAATATTAAAATAACCCCTGAGATGGATTCTTACAGCATGGAGAAAACTAAGACATTCATTTGATATTCAAAACAAATCAATAATTGTTCAAACAGTCCAAAGTTATTAATTTTTCTGATGATTATTTCCAATGATTATCAAACCGTTAGAAAATTTTTCAGTAGTTCTAGCTCAAATAATTGTCAATGATGCTGATATTTTATAACTTACGAGCGATATCGAAATATTTAGCTTCTTCTAACAACAAGTCTAGGTCTTGAAAGTTCTCAGGGATCAGTAGCCTGGAATTTCTCATGAAGTTCAGGATATGCCTGAACATACCACCGTCTCTGTCGATGAAGTAGTGCTGTTTGAGAGAGTCCAATACGATGGGAATGCTACCATTGAAGAGTTTTGCTAGTTTAGATTCCGGGTACCTGTAACGAAAGAAGAAATACATTAAATAATCGAAATAGGAAGATTCTTCATTCGGTGGTGAATTCTCTTTGATTTGACGTTTTCAGATTTTGAATCCAACGTGTTGTATTCCCCGGATAATCCTCAACTTATATTTTTTTAATGACGGACCTGGATTTTCTGGGACAATATTTGGAATAATCCAGCGTATTTTCAAATTTTATTAAGTTTACAGTTTAGTTTTCTCCATCTTCCATTGAATCAACGTAGTGCCATCCATTGTTTTTTGATTGGAATACAACTATTCACAATTTGCTTGTCGAAGTTGAAAAAGCATATTACCTACATAACAAGTGTGGAAATTCACTTGTACACTATTACTATTATGACTTTAATTTTTTTCATTTCATAGGAGATGATGTAACTTGGGCTGCATCATTTCAGGTAGTGTCGATTTCATATCACTGTCTATTTACATGTTTAAGATTAGCATCAAAAACGTTTTCGACAATTCAAGATGTGAATTATTGAATTGTTTTAGTTTGCCAAGTCAATTTCATTGATATTTGATACACACGCCTACACGACCATGAAAGTTACTTCAAATTCCACCCATAATCCGTTGTCGCTAGTAAATAATCACGCAACCCAAAATACAGCAGCAAAATGATATTGGAAGTGTTTGAAAAGTATTTTTAACCGCCAACTTAGTTGCAAAGCAACCCTCGAAGTCTCATTTAGACTTTTGTGAGTAAGGAAGACGGGGACCTTAGCTTTTCAAGTGTCATCCGAATTGACCGAGGAATATAAGTTCTAGTATGTTTATATTACAGTGACTCTATACAAGACAGTGGCGACAATAGGCCTATAAGCTCCGCCCACCCGCCATTAAGAGGCAAATTTTCTGTTTGTTTACATTGGTTTATATGGTGTTTACTAAGTAAATCTTCTTGTGCAGTTATATTTCCCAAAAATTTCGCAGTTTGACCTATACAATACACGTATGATATTAATAGGCAGTGATTTATCCAAAAATTTGACTGGTATGTACCTTTATATCCATTAATTCCTCTATTGAAATAACCATAACATTCTGTTTGTGCATATTACTACTATGTTTAATTCTGCATATTTCGTTTCAGTTTCAATAGAAAATGCCTGGGTGTGCAGCTAAAGGCTGTTTCAATTCAGCAAAGAAAAGTTTTTTGATGAAAAAATTCCTAAATGACCCAAAACGCAGGAAAGAATGGCAATCAAAACAAAACAATACAAGTGGATCCCTATATATTCATCAAGATTTGCAGTGGTTTAGATGAAGCAATGGATCTCATTAGGATTCGATCATGTGGAAAAAAATATGTGATGAAGACATCTTATGAAACATAGATTTATAATAATTTCAATGTTTTGAGGAGACAATATCATAATAATATTGCCTGAAATACTCTCCATATTGATAAAAAAATACATCACATGTTCCCTACAGAAAAATGATGTTTTCTGTCTCTAACATTTCAAAACTGACAATTTGGTATACCATTTCAATAGGATTTTCATTTCCTAAGGAGCTAATAAAATCTTCACAGGTCTTAGATGTTTTTTCAATGCTTGAAATTATATACCTACCCTACAATATTAAGAAGTGAATTCATTTCAATATAATTCAAATAAAACAGGGTTAATATATAGTTTCTGGAAACTTGCAGGTTCATGAAAAAGTAGTAGTGGTTCTTTTTGCTCTTTATTTAATATGGGGTTTGCAAACGAAAATAAAGTTATTGGTACAACATCAGCTCTCAGTCTGCAGCTTTCATCTTCTCTAGTTCTCTCCTATATTTCAGGTTCAAAATTTGCCTAAAAAAACAATGATCTATGTATTTCAGTATATATCAAAGTATGTGAGTCTGGATGATTTCAACAGAATGACTAGTAACTTTACCTTGCAGAGATTTGATGAATATGTAGGGATCCACTTGTCATGTTTTGTTTTGACTGCCCATTATTTCCTGCGTTTTGGGTCTTTTAGGAATTTTTTCATCAGAAAACTTTTCTTTGCCGAATTGAAACAGCCTACAGCTGCACACCCAGGCATTTTGTATTGAAACTGAAACGAAATATGCAAAACTAAACATAGTTATATGCACAAACAGAATGTTAGGTTATTTCAATAGAGGAATTTACGGATATATAGGTACATACCAGTCAAATTTTTTGCTAAATCACTGCCTATTGATATTATACGTGTATTGTAGTGATCAAACTGCGAAATTTTTGGGAAATATAACTGCACAAGAAGAAATAGTCACTAAACGCCATATAAACCAATGTAAACAAACAGAAAATTTGCCTCTTAATGGCGTCACCAATCAAAACGCTGATGCCTATTGTCGCCACTGTCTTGTATAGAGTCACTGTAGTTTATATCAAATGTGATGTGCAAACATTTGTATTGCAAGTCGTATTCTTTGATCGCAAGTGAGTACTTGATTTTTATCAAAGTGAATTCAGTGGTTATCTCTCATTGACACATAAGAATTACTCAGGAATTCCCCTCACAATCCGAAAAGACAACTAAGGAAAATACGCAGAAACTCTAATAGATACGAATCACACCACATTCGTGATGGTGATAGTAGGTACCAACCATCCAACTAATTCAATTATTTCTATTCATATACATCCGAGCGTGTGCTTAAATTTCCAATTTCAACACGTATGCTCTTTTTTTCAAGTAACAATGGCATTGTGTTATGAGCTACTTTCCAAATAACAAAACGGTGTGCATTGTGACGTTTTCATACATGGTCATAGGAGACTTATTTAACGACATACGAGTCAGGACTTGATTCTCATAACTCTATTATGATTTGAATTGGAACAATTTTTACTCTATGACAAAGTATTGATTCTATAGAAATGTTTTACCTAATAAACCAGCCTTAAACACTGATTCAATGCAGCAATTATTATGAATGTGGGATGTTTTCAATGGACAAATGACTGTTCGAATATGGCGAGAATAATTTCCTCTTCCCACATGTTATTGTTAAACAATATTTGACCAACCTCAATCATCAAAACAATGACTCAATAAAGATCTCGTATTTGATGACACAGCCGACTTATATAAAATATGGAATGAAATATCTACGATCTGCTTCAATTTATTCATAGATCACGAATGGATTTCAAAATAGAGTACATTTTGATTATCTTCATTCGAGTTGGTTGGGTCTCAGATTTTTTTAACAGCATTTTCCATCTCCATTTCATCTATCCTATCCCTCAGAACATCTGCTACAGGCACTTGGTTGGGGACGTTTTGCTCAACCCTTATTTGCTCCAAAACCACCTCCAACTCGCGCTTGATCCTCTCATTCTCCGTTTCAAGTTCCCTCACTCTTTGCTCCAATCTAGCATCGTCGCCTCCAAACAACTGGTTGGTGGCATCGTCATAATTTTTTCCTGCGACTATCTGCTCCGAGGACTTCTCCTTCATGAAAGTGCTGTGCAGTTCGCTTTGAGTCTGCAGGAATCTCTCTTCAAGGCGTCGCGCAGACGTTTCAGACACAGAATGCAGTCGCCTCAGTAGCACAGTTCTCTCATTTTCGAGCCTTGTCACTTCGTCTTCCAGGCTTTTATGGCCACAAGACGTCGAAGGCTCGTAGCTGGGGTTGGAACATATGCTGGTGTTGAACATTTCCTCTGACCTTGTTAGATTTGCCACTCTCGCTTCCAGCTCTGAAGTTGTCGGGACAACTTTCGTCGGGATACCAGATTCTACGTTGGGTATACTCGGTAGTCTTAATTCATTGGGATTGTTTTTGATTTTGAGCAATTTTAGGTTGCACAGCAGTACAGTTTTCTGGACCTCTATCTCGTTGATCAGTCTTCTGATATCTGGGTTAGATAGGTCTTCTCTGAGGATTTCAATTTCTCTAGAAGAGTTTTCGAGTACTTTTTCTAGTTCAATATACAGATCGTCCTTTTGTTTTTCAAGTTCTGATACTTTCAAATCCATCATTTCCTTTATCGGTGGGACCACATCCTTCACAGATGACTTATTGACAGATAAATTGTTTTGTAGAGCCGATTTAACATTCCGTATTTCGAGCATCACATTCGTGTTAGACTCTATCACTCGATTTAGTTGCATTTGAGACCGTGCTCTAAGACTATGACAGTCTACTGCTACTGTAACAACAGGATCTTCTTTTGCCTCTTCAAGTTTGTATATTTTCTGTTCTAGAGAAACACTGTCTTCGAGGGCTTGCAGATAGTCTCTGTACGTTTTTTCCAGGTTCTTGAAGTTTGACAGTATTGTCTCTTCGGAAGAAGGCCCGTCTTCTATTGGTGATTTCGTTTCTGTTAAGCTGGTTTTCTTGTTTTCAACCTCTGATAGTTTTTCTTGTACTATCATACTCATCTGCGAAAGTGACAGTTTGTTTTGTTCGATCATTTTCAGTTCCTCCAACAAATGGTTCTTCTCTATTTCCAGCGCTGCTAGAGCTGTCTTGAGATGAGCATCTTCAGACTTGAGTGCGTTGATCTCTAAGTCTCCCTTCTTGATCTCACTCAGAACAGCTCTCAGCTGCCCTTTCAGATCTACGTGTTCTTTCTCTAGTCTGACAACTACACCTTCAATCCCACCTTCTTGTACTGAGATTATTTCAGTTTCCAGTTCTGCTTTCTGCTTCTCGAGAATATCTAGTGTTTCAGCTAGAGTTTGCCCTTCATTCGTCAATACAGATATTCCTGAAGTGTCCTGATTGGTCACATCCACAGCAGTATCCAGAAGCTTCCGCAATTTGAGATTTTGGTTTTCCAGTTGCTTGATTCGTTTTTTGCTGTCTGCATCATCTTCACACATTCCTTATAAATATGTTGTGAGCCGGAAGGTAAAGAATTGGGGTAAGTTGAGATTAATGGCACTTCCAATTTTTTCGAGGTTAATGAAATATATTATTTCTAGATGTGACATAATATGCCAGAGCGTGACATAATGACAACAACCATACTGGGGTTGGGTTGTTGCCACTTGATACCAATTACCAATTCATTGATAAATTAACTCTTGACCCAAACATTTTGACTGCTAATAGTTTCTTGCTTTTATGAAAAGTGTTTAAAAAGTGTTTTTGAACCGCCAACTTAGTTGCAAAGCAATCCTGGAAGTCTCATTGAGACTTGTATGAGTAAGGAAGACGAGGACCTTAGCTTTTTAAGTGTAATTCGAAGCACTACTCGGCTAGTTATCGTTGAGAGTCCGAAGGATTGAAATCTAGGTACCAAGAATGTTCGGTTGGTCACCTATCTCCTCCCGCTATATGATGCTACAGAAATAAAAAAAATCTCCAATGGCCGCACCGAGATTCGAAGCCAGACCCTCTGGGCTCAAAGGCCAGCGCCTCAACGCCCTCAGCCACCAGCCCATTGGGACATTCCTATTTTCCTTCTCAATAGGAATACGAAGTGGTGAAATATCCGTTCGAGCGGAAAAAAATGATAAAATTTGAAAGGAATTGGCTTTATACATGTACGAACAGTTTACTATTAGATATTTTTGAATCGCATTTGATATAATTTCGTCCTTATAGTATAGCACAACTGCTGATCCCAAAATGAAGATATTTTCTTCCCCTTGGATTATTCCTCCTTAGCGCTTCTTGAATGTTTATCCTGTTGTCATTGGCGAAAGCATTAAGAATGTTATCCAAGTGAACACTCTCTTCCCCATTGAGTAGAACCGGTCGCGCTTGTATTTTTTTCTCCCCTATGATTTTCTCCAAATCCTTGATTCTTTCTGGATCGCTTCCTAGGTTTTCCAGCGTCAGCTTGAGATCAGCTTTTTCTGTTTCGATCTCTAATATTTTCTGCTGTAATCTGCAGTACTCGCTAGCAATTTCCTTCCTGGAACTATCCAACACAAACTGGAGTTCGTTCAAGAGTTTAGAGCGTTCTTGTTCCAACTCCAGTACTTTCAAATGCATGTGCTCGTATTCCCCTCTAGCTGCATCATCGGATGCTTCGAAAAAGGCGTTTTCTGCACCGGATTTGTACAGTTCCTTCGTCGATTTGTTTTCACCGGCTGGTTTAGCCATATCTTCGATAGCAGTCAGCAGCTCTGTTTTCTTCCTCTCTAGGTTGACGATCTTCTTCTGCAAGGTGAATCTTTCCTCCATGAGAGTGATACTTGCGTTTTCTGACAGAGTGTTGTCGAGTTGAAGGATGTTCTTGAGCCACTGCGCATTAGAATCGGGTTGGGCTAGGAGAAATTTGAATTCTGAGTGTTCTCTCTTGAGCTGCTCGATGTCTTTGCTTTGTTTTTGGGTCTGCGCTAGAAGAACATCAACTTTCTTCCTCAACTCCGAGTTTTCATTTTGGATATGTCTGACTTGGAATGAAACATGTTCGTTCTCTGTGGATGCTAGTAGATTCAAATCTTCCTGCATTTGCGTTTTCTCCTGCTCGATAAGCTGAATGGCTTCATGTAGGAAATCAGTTTCGTCTTTTTGAAGACGCGTCTTTGACACTGATTGTTTGGTTACCTCCAAGGCGGAGTTGAGAAGGTTCTTGAAGCGGGCATTTTGGCTTTCAAGCAAGGAAATACGTTTCTTCAACTTTTCTATTTCATTTCCAATTTTCATTTTTAGGAGACTGACCACGTAAACATGCTATTGATTGGCACTGTCAAAATTTTATTTGTACAGAGTACCGCATTTGCCTGTATGTCTTCACCATCTGGTACATATTATATTGGAACATTTTGTCACTAGTTGAATCTGAACCGCGAGCTTTGACATTTTTTAATCTGTTTGAAATAGTGAAACGGTTACTGTAATTGAGTGAATATTAGATCGATTGACCAAGAAAAACGTTCTGATTCATGACTAACATTACCCTGAAATAGAGGTTGTGTTAACTGGTCAAATCCGATTGTTGTTCGACTTATTGAAGTGTTACTGAATAATAAGTTCTTCGACATGATATTGGTACAGCAATGGCGTAGCTAGGACAATATGGCGTGAGAATTAAGAACTATTTTCTATGTTTACTCTATATAGATACCCAGGCAAGGAGACTAGTAGATTTTTATGTTGTGTTGGTGAAACAGAAGCTGATGTGCATCTGTTATCAGTGTCATCTGTTCTAGGAGATAGGAGACTGTGAGAAGAGTCCAAATATTATTGAATAATTCAGATCTTATAGCTAAATCAAGAATTTTACTTCCTTATTAGGTGGATCGAAACATGATGATTATAATATAGGTAGTAATAAGATTATTTCATGAAAAATCATTACAGTTCGATAAATATATTAAATTCAACAAATAAAAACTTATTGCGAGTAATTATTTTTTCACATAAAATTATAATTCGGTACACTTTAATTTTTTTTTATTCTACTTATTGATATTGAAACACATATTTTGGCTGATATATTCTTAATCCTGTTTTAAGCATTATAAATGTTATTCGTGTAAATTTTTTTATTTTCGTTCTGGAAAAAGTATGTCAGTCAGTTTATATTTTGGCTTTCTATGAATAAAAGGTCAGATGAATATCTTATAACTTTTTTTGTGAATTAGTTTGAAATACCATATCTGGATAATTTCCAATGGATAATAATTATTTACACCCTTCATCCAAGAAGTATATAGTCAAGTAATGCTTGAATAAGTGAGTGATCAAGAATTTCAAACTGAGGAATTTTCAAAAATCATAATTTTGATAACGAGTTTCCAATTTTTTTGTTATGAAATTCATTTGTAAATTCTATTTGAGATTTTTGTCGATTATTGTACCTAAATATTTGAAATTATTTGTTTGCAGAATTTCGTTCACATTATCAATTTTAATTCTATCTAGATATCTAGGCCACTGATTGGTCGTTTTAAAATTTTGACCATATATATGTGTTGTACCACGTGATATCATAGTATTTTCTTGCAGACCTCTCTAATACCAAAAATATACTACATGATGCCGGATCTAGCGTAAGCATATTAATGAGTATCATCAGCATAATTTTGAATATTTTCGATAGTTTCCGAATTCAAAAGATATTGAACAAAAGTGGCCCTAAAACTGTTCCTTGGGGAACTCCACATCCTGACACCGTTGGCTCACTAATATTATAGTTTTGTTGATTTCGACATGTTGGATTCTACAGCCAAGATGATTTTTGAATTTTCTGAGAGAAAGTGGATGTGAAACGGTATCAACCTTTGATAAATCGAGAGATAAGTATAATCAGGGTTGGAATATTTTTAGTGAATCATAAATATTTGTTGTGAAATGACACATGATGGCATCGTCTGTTGATATATTTTCTTGAATCCGAATTTTTTTTAAAAATCCTCATTATATATTCCAAAATTTTTTCGAATTCCTAAAATAGAAATCAATGTCATTGGTCGGTAATTTTGTATTTCCTTTTTGGTCCTGATTTGTAAATTAGTTTTTTGAAAGCTTGTGAATATTTGCCTGTGTCAAAAATTTAATAATGATGATGAATTTCACTAATTGTTTGAAGAACCCACGAAGCTCTAAGGAAAAACGCTTCGAAATAGTGTACTAGATTAGGTTATAACTTTCGAATCATGGAATGAAAATTTTTGTGGGACATGCCGAGCTAATTTGGCAACGGCGCAAAGTTTCACCGACTCGAATCAGTCAAGCCTCGTCCCCCCAAGACGTTTTCAATTTCCCCGCCAATGGAGGCAGTAAAGGCGAACCCACCCGCAGGCTGTTCGAGAAAATATCCTTATTTGGGCCCGTGTGTAGGCCGCCGTTGATTCGTACCTGAACAAATGTCAGCGCCCCGGGCAGCTCTACAGGGTGATCAGGATCTCGTGCAGAGCCGGTTTTTTTTTCGGGCAATCGTAAATCTCGTCTGTGCGGCCAACTTTTTTCGTTGTTTGAGAAGTTCTTCATCGTACGAGAGTTTCAGCCAATTAACTGCGCGGGTACATGATGTAATCGCAGTTTTTTGAATGGGACACCGTGTATACATAACTTTTTACCGAACAAGGAATTACCATTACTAATTTTATAAAGTAGGTCCTTAATTTTCGAATAAAATAAAACACAAAATTGAAAAACTCGTTTGAACAGAATGAAAAAGATACAGTAAAAAAAACAAAGCAGAAAATCGAACCTTTATAATTCAACATACGGAGTTGTTATATCTACGCACATTATAATATTCAGCTTTCTTGACTAAAACTTGTGCCTAGTAGACAACAAGGTTTGCTATGCAATTAGAATAACTGCAACATACTTAGATGAACACATATTGAGAAATTAGTATAATTATAATAGAAAACTTTTTCATTACTCAAAGAATGTATACTGACAATCATATACCAATAGTTGCTAATAAGTCTCGCACCTAGGTGTTATATTTGAAACGAATGAAGCTTATTTTTTTTTTCCTTTTTCCAATAATATTCCTAATTCACCACATTACTATGACGTATTTGACCTACGTTGTCATTCACTACTAATTTTCGTAACTACCTAACCCTCTATCCACTTCAAATATCTCAAATCAATAAAAAATTGTTGCTCGATTTGGAACCTGAAGTACTTAGATGATTACAGTACTAAAGTTCTCTGGAACTCTTAAAACTTCTGAATTTTTACTCACATTTACATATGAGAATATGTGAGGATAATTCAGGAATAATAAATCATTGTATAGTTATTATCATTACAAACAGGATGATATCTTATCATTACATATCCAAGGGTGGTGACAAAGTTTCTGTATATAGCCTTGGTAGTGATGATGAGTGAAATTTGACAAAAAACAGTATAGGACATAATTTTTTCTGAAATTACATTCATTTACAAGATACTATTCTATTCAATAGTTTCATATCCAAATTTCTAGATTAACCTAGTTTTTCAGTGAGATAGATGGTGAACTTGTCTACATTTATTAGGATGAAGTTTTCCAGAATTGAAAATAGGGGGTAGAAGCCAGATACCCAGATTTGACACATATCTATATTTCTTTTAGCAGAAATAATCATTATCTAATATATAAAATTCTCGTGTCACAGTTTCTATTTTTCATCCCCCTAAATGTTAGGGGTAGTCCACCCCTAACATACTCCTCCGAAACGGCTTGACCGATTTTGATGAAATTTTTTGTGTTTATCCGGTATCTATGAGAATCGGCCAACATCTATTTTTCATCCCCCTAAATTTTAGGGGTAGTCCACCCCTAACATACTCCTCCGACACGGCTTGACCGATTTTGATGAAATTTTTTGTGCTTATCCGGTATCTATGAGAATCGGTCAACATCTATTTTTCATCCCCCTAAATGTTAGGGGTAGTCCACCCCTAACATACTCCTCCGAAACGACTTGACCGATTTTGATGAAATTTTTTGTGCTTATCCGGTATCTATGAGAATCGGCCAACATCTATTTTTCATCCCCCTAAATGTTAGGGGTAGTCCACCCCTAACATACTCCTCCGAAACGGCTTGACCGATTTTGATGAAATTTTTTGTGCTTATCCGGTATCTATGAGAAACGGCCAACATCTATTTTTCATCCCCCTAAATGTTAGGGGTAGTCCACCCCTAACATACTCCTCCGAAACGGCTTGACCGATTTTGATGAAATTTTTTGTGCTTATCCGGTATCTATGAGAATCGGCCAACATCTATTTTTCATCCCCCTAAATGTTAGGGGTAGTCCACCCCTAACATACTCCTCCGAAACGGCTTGACCGATTTTGATGAAATTTTTTGTGTTTATCCGGTATCTATGAGAATCGGCCAACATCTATTTTTCATCCCCCTAAATGTTAGGGGTAGTCCACCCCTAAATTTTTTTTTATTTTTTATTTTTCCTCTCCGGTCGAAAACTGATCAATCGTCATTTAATTAGTTATCCCCGCCAGATGTCTACAGGTGTCACTTCTGACCCAGTAAACAGCACGGAGTAGGGATGAGAACGAAGCCGGTCTCCTTTCTTTCTCACTCCCTACACATTACGAGGAAATTATTTATATGGCAAAACAACGTTTGCCGGGTCAGCTAGTTTTATATAAAATGGAAATACCGTTTCAAATTCCTATTCCTGCATTGAAGCAAAATTGATGTATAGGGTAGACATTCAAAGCTAAGTAAGCAGTAGTTAACTATTCAAATGATCCACATATCTGACTATTACGCAAAATAATCCTATTCGTACGATTACTCATTTGAACTTTGAAGAAATGTTATAGGGAAAGTCACTTGATTGGTGTAAGCTAATCTTCATTTTCTCAGTTTTGCAGTCCATGCGATCTTGGATGAACCTTTTTTGTGTATCCATTTTTATTTTTTGTAGAATTTCTATATCGCTATACTCAAAAGAGGAAAGATACCATAGACACTAACTTTTATCATCATTATCAATTTTGGGACACACAGTTCACAGTAGGTACACGACTAATGATCAATATATCCATCACAACAGAAATTTCTTTTGAACCCAATTCAACTGAGAGGAATTCGATTTGATTTCGCAGATATCTGAACATTGCGTAACATCTGGATTTTACATAATATACCTGAAATCATAATATAATATCGATGGCATTTCAAAACAAAGACAAACTGCACCATTGCATCACATAAAATGTCTCGATAAAATCGTATGCATAATAATACTGATACGACAACAGGATAATTTATAGCTCAATCTCGAATTTCAGCCTGCTGGGTTGGAGGTATGATTATTGTTGAAAAAACCGTTCGCAGCCAGGGGCACATCGTTTCTTTAATTGTTGTAAATAACGTTAAAGATTCTGGCCCAGAGTCTTTCCACGTCAACATTTGTATTTATTCCCTATAATTTATTGAACAATTATAGCAGATAATAACAATATTCAGAACGGCTCGCTTGATTTGCGTTTCTGCGTTTTCCACATTGTCAGGGCCTTTGATCGATGATCCTCGGTCTTGGAATGCGATAAATAATGTATAACAAAACGACGAATTCGTGGTTCCTCAGAGGTACAATTATTGAAATGAAACAATAACTGATGTATGTACTGTACTGCATTAAAAAAAAAGTTCAATAGGTGTGACAATTTGCAATAATAATTGCATTAGAGTGGATATTTGCTTCGATTCTAATTTGGATGTATAAAATTTCAAATACGAGGAAAGTTATTATCGAAAAATTACAGGGGTACCACAAACAATACTGAAAATTGACAAATAAACTTCAAAAAGCGAAAAAATCTCCATAAAATGAAGATAATGTCTTATTCAAAGTCTGTTTCAGAATACTATGATATTTTTTGGAAAATAAAAACAATATTTCTTCATTCTTGATGAATGATGAATCACATTCGTGAATAAAAATGATCAGATAATTTCACATTCAACTAAGAAGCGTGCAATTATTTTCATATTTTGGCAAAGGAGAACGAATCTGAAGGAAAAATATTTTTCTTGCAAATTTATCGGTGATTTCTATACACACTTAGTCACTAGTACAACCAGTTCATAAATGCCAACTTAGAAAATACATTTTTCGATGATTTTACACATGCCTTTACAGGGTGAGTCAGTATTTGCCTGAACAATCAAATATATGAAAAAGATTCAACTACAAGAGTAAATTTCTCGAACACCATGTGTTTTTCAGGTTATCGATTTCAGAATCAAATTGTCGTATGTTCTATACTTAAATATATGTACCTATTCCGTTTCGAAATATCTCGACTTTTTATTGAATGTATACATGAATTCAACGACAGAAATAATTTCGTTTTTCAATTTGACAATTTTTTTGAAAAATAAATTTACGAGTTTTTTTACATTGACATATCATCACAAGATCGAATTAGGATTCGGAAAATTAAACGAAAGAGTACTATCAAACATTTTATGGAAAATAAGTTTTCAGAGGAGTTTTCTACTAAAAAAAAACCTAATTCATCAAAAGTTGCGTAATATTCCCAAATATCTGACATTTTGATAAAAACAAGTTCTAACGTCATTTTTTGACTTTATAATTGATTAAATATGTCTGTCGAGTTTTACTTCACCAAATATTTAATTTCCCCTATTTTTTCCATTTCAATTTCAATAAAATAGTAAGGTAATAGTTTTTCCTATGAACTATTGTCGCCTAAATTTTCAGTGGCACACGATGTATATTCTTTCATTTTTGAGATACTTCACAGTCAACTTTTAAATTTGATACATTGTATATGTACATATTATAGTCCGAGTGTTCCATCAGGTATATTTAATGCCTTGCATACCTACGCGTGTTTTTGTGTTTTTAATGATGAAGGGATACAGCGAGACAGGCATTAGACTTAGATACAAAAACGCCGTTCATTCTCAGTCATCTTCTATTGTCCCACACCGACCAGAACAAATCATCTTCTCGCCACTCACACCTCTCTCATCCTGTGACACACCTTTTCCATGTGCCACATTATCAGTGCCCACATCATGCAGGGCCGTACCCAGAAAATGCCCCCAACTAAAGATATTACGAAACACAAAATAAGACTATATGGTACCCAGTGGCACACACAGAATTATGTTAAAGGGGGGGAGGGATGATGTGGATCAAAAATAAAGGATTTTATGCATCTATGATATTGCTGCGAGCGAAATTGTGTCTAGAAGGGAATGGTGGAATATTCAAGCATCTTTTATGACTTAATAATTTGGTTTCGTTTTGCGGAGAAAAAAATCTAGCTTCACTGTCAAATTCGTTCTCAACTCAAAACCTTGGTTTTCAAGACTGTCAGCTTGACAGAAATGTGAACTTTCCTCATCCTCAATTGAACTATCAAAATTTAGTTCCTTAAAGTCCTTAAACAAAATTGCTGGCGTTATTTTCTAAGCACTCTTCGTAAAAACCATTTTTTATCAATTTTGATTAGCATGTAAGATCAAACATATCGTGTGTGACATCATTCTTTGTATTCAAAAAGTGACAGACTTTTCGAAAATGCGAAAATCCAATATGGCGACCATAGGAAAAACCAAAGTCGACTGTAGTATCTCAAACATCAAGAACGCCTTGGAAAATACGATGACAGATTCAGATTCCTTGTGAGAAAGTGACTGGAGAACGTCTTAGTCAGAAACGTCAAGTTCTTATGGTATAAGCTTGAAAAAATAAATTTCCGTTTTTTTCCAATATTTCAATAACGAAAAATGATACATGGAATTTTCTTTCACATAACTCTTCAGCATAAAATTGCGCGACTTTGCCCCACTTTGACCGACCTCGTATCTCTTATAATAACTGAGATCCATCATATGGTTAAGCTCGATAAACGGGCACCCTGTATATGTTGGCAAAACGGCAAACCTGTCGGAGAACCGACGGCTCGAGGCATATCGTCGGGACGTCCATGGGACGTCGTGATGACCACAGGGTGATGCGACCATGGGAACATACGTGGCTGTCCGTCCCATACCCACACCCGGTGATGCCATCGATAGCCCCTTGGGGCCTCATTATAAAACCTCGAAACGCGCACCAAAGGGCACCCTTGGGCCATGCCAAGGTGATGGGAATATTCTTCGTACCTATACCACGATAGAGATCACTGGAAACCCTCGTGGTTATCAGGCGAACAACGAATCAGTTTATTCTGCCTCTGCGGCGTATATTTCACATGATTTCTATAAAAGTGGATAACCCTGTAGAGCAAGGCAAGTACACAATCTGAATATTACGATATTGCGAAAATAGAAGTGCTTAGTTGACCGGACGGCTGTGTATAAACAGTGAAATAAAATCCAAAGTTGACGAGATGGAATGTTAAAGTCCTATTTCTATTATATTTACGGTGAGTTTTCTCGATCAAGGAGTATAATTTCAATAATCGCTGGATATGAATTGGATTCTCTTCACTAGCCACCAAATCCGTCATTACTTTTTTGAAAACTTGTGATAATAAATTGTGATCAACAATTCAGTTCACCATTATTCAACTTCTGGATACATTGAAGTTTGAATAACTATGGCAGATAACCCTGAACCAGGCCTTGCAATCTGCATAGGTACATATTATAGTGCCAGCGCCAGAAAAAGTCATTCTGGTAAACATGTACGAAGTTTTTTTTAATGTTCTGGTTCTCACGAAAAGGGTTATCCTGTAATGTTCAGAGAACATCGTTAGAACCAAGGGAAAGGAGGTAGGAGTTTGTGTTCTTCTTAAATTTATGGAGATCGTATGCCTCGGGGAACACCTCCCTAGGCAATGAGCTCCAAAGTCTCGATGTTCGTTGGATGAACGAGTCTTTGGAAAGGGACGTTCTGCAGGTCTCTAAAGTGACCACGAAGGGATGTGAAGACTGAACTTGACGGGTTAATCTCGAAGAGACTGCTTATGGAGGAACGATTGTTGATATTTCAGAAGAGCATGAACCATGAACATATCTATAAAATAGAGATAAATCGACAACTTTTCTACGGTTTTCCAGAGAAGTGAGCGAGTTTGTAAGCGAGGCATCACCGACGAGACGAATTGCCCTTTTTTGCAGGATATGTTTGGGTGCCGCACTCCGAATATGGGAACAATATTCCAGGACAGGTCGGATCTGTGCCTTATTGATCATAAGCAGCTGACTGGGACCTAGGACACCTTGTATATAGATTCCCACTTGATGAAAAGTGGAGGTGAGAAGTGAGAAAAAAAACCTAGATACACTCACCCATACAAGATATAAATTATTGACATGAAATATGAATATTAATGAAATTAGCTGCGAGCACATTATTATTATTACCATGTTTAAATGTGCTTGGATGCCGCTTTGCATAAGGTATGTCAGTAAGCCTTGTATTGGGATGATCAGTGAACATCAGATATTTTATTGCAGAATAGGAATCACGAAAGATGATGGGATGGGTAACAAGTCCATAGTAAATCTTAAAATCAAATCGTTGCGACATTTGGCACATTCAGATTTACAACTAAACTACGCAACACTAATTACGTCGCACCCCGAAATTTTGCCCCTGTTTAAATTTGAATAAATTTTTTCTTCTTTGAACAATTTGAATTCTGTTTGCACTGTTCGCTAGCTCAGTCCTTCAGCTATAATCTCGTACTTCTTCGATACACAAGGTTATTTCCATAAAATTGCTACAGGATGTTTTTTGGAACTGTGCAAAATTTCGAAATTTTCAAAAGGATCCCAAATGAATAAAAACAGTTTTTTTTTCAATTTTATCAGCAGAGGCACGAAGATTATCTCATTACCTTCTGCCATTTCCAAAATTGTCTTCTTATCACTTTTCTTTACAGAGTGATCTCAAAAAATCAATTTTTTGGTTTTGCAGTCATAACTTTTTTCCTCTTCAACCGATTTTCAAAATCTCAGGCTCATTTTGAAGCTGAAACCTCATATGAGAAGATTTGAAGATCAGAATTAACTCAAGATGAACATTCAGAATCGAGGGATTCCTCAAAGGTGACCCAAAACTGAAACACTCTGTAAATCCTAACTGGGAGGAAAATTAAATGAAAGTCAACGTGTTTTCGGAAGGATCTTCCATTCTGGACACATCAGTAGTCAAAATTTGTGCGTGAGAAAATCGAAATGAAACGCCATGTTCTAGAAAAAAAATCAGCCCAAAAAAAATGCATGGTCCGTAACCAACGTAACAAAAATCATAATGAGTGACTGGCAAGACAAATTGAAAATTACGTTCTCGTGAAAATAAAGACCAGGACAGAAAAAACTATTCGTAGGTCTTTCTTTTCTGAAGATATGACTTCATAAAAAAATTCAAAATAAAAAAAAAATTCTGAATACAACAAAATTTCAGGGTAACCTTCTCACCCCCTATAAAAAAGTCTTCCATCATGTTTTGGATTTTTTCAAATAATTTAATTTTTTAGACCCCCAAAAAAATTTTATACGTACGCCTATGAAACAATTTTTTTATATCTTTGATCAACTTTTTCCGCTGAACACAGCTATGGGTACCGCTTGTCTCGATTCTGAAAAATAACTTTTTTTCGCCCTGTACATCAAACTATGATACTTGGAGAACTCAAGTTTGGGCGATTCTTAGTAGTTTTGTACGAAACTCACGAAAATTATATGTAAAAAAATCACAAAAATCTCCTTCCCCTTCATTCGTACCCAAAGTACCCCAAGGGTGCAAGGGGGGCGAAAGAATTTTATTTTTTTTTAATATCCGATCCCGATGTGGGGGTCAGGTGAAATATGTTTACCGATATATCTAACCGTTTGACCAGCAAAAATATTACCCGCAAAAAAAAATTTGGGGGGGAGGGGGTGAAAAATTTTGTATCAGTATTTTTGTTGGTGATATTTTCGTTTCGATCAAACAACGTTTTGGATATTTTTCGTTTTTAATCGGGATTTCGAGGGGGATTTAGATTTGGGTCACCTTTGCAGAAACCCTTGATCTTTAATATTGATATTGAGTCAATTCTAATCTCCATGTCTGTTCATCTAACGTTTCAGCTTCAAAATGATCCTGAGATTTTGAAAATCGGTTGAAGAGGAAAAAAGTTATGACTGCAAAACCAAAAAAAAAAATGATTTTTTGAGGTCACTCTGTAAAGAAAAGTGATAAGAAGACAATTTTGGAAATGGCCAAAGGTAATGAGATAATCTTTATGCCTCTGCTGTTAAAGTTGAAGAAAAACTGTTTTTCTTCATTTGGGATCCTTTTGAAAATTTCGAAATTTTGCACAGTTCCAAAAAACATCCTGTAGCAACTTTATGGAAATAACCTTAGGTATCGAAGAAGTACGAGATTATAGCTGAAGAACTGAGCTAGCGAACAGTGCAAACAGAATTCAAATTGTTCAAAGCAGAGAAAAGTTATTCAAATTTCAACAGGGGCAAAATTTCGGGGTGCGACGTAATTAGTGTTGCGTAGTTTAGTTCACCGTAACCATTTATAGCAGAAATCGGAGTGGCTTTAAGAGATCAGCACGCACGATGATTAATAAGGCTGTAGTGGAGCTTCGTGCATTCACTTTATACTTATTCAATTTGTATTTTTATTGCGGTGGTCTATAATGCAGACGTAAGATGTTTTATTACCGAGGCCGAGGTCTATGAATCACCTCAACAGGCTCCGAACGAGTTACATTACCCAGGTGGTGAATAATCAAATTATAGAACAGTCAGAACTGGTTTAGTTGAAGTGGCTGAGGATAGCAGATTCAGCAATTGGAGAGAACCAACCTTATTCTCAGTTTCCGAGGAAAATAATCATGGATGGTTTAGTAGGTAGGAACTGAATGAATTTTGAGAGGAAATTGGAGAAAATTCTACAAATCGTTGAATTTGAGAAGGAATGTTTTCGAAATGTTAGACCTTACAGCAGAAGTGCATGCTATAGAGATATGTGCCCAGGAGTGCCTCGAAAGGAACACTCGAAGGGCAAAAATCTATGTTCTATCAGATAGTCAAGCAGCACTGAAAGCTCTGAAGTCATACACTTGTGAGTCTGAGCTGACTTGGAATTGTAAACAATCCCTAAGACAACTGACAGCGAACAACCAGGTCACCAGGTCAGTCTGATGTGAGTTCCTTCTAGGTGACAAGAGAGTTGAAGGCAACGAGGAAGAAGGTGCAAATACACAATTTCTCGGCTCAGAACCCTTCTGTGGACTTTCCAAAGCCCACTTGAGAGAAGAGTTCCGACGCTGGGAAGCAGATGAAATGAAATCTCACTGGAATAATGTGCCAGGACAAAGACAAGCGAAAAGGCTAGTGAGTCTTTCGCCAGGGAAAGCTAAACAGCTTCTCGAGTTGGACAAAAAAGACTTGAAACTGGTAATGGGACTCCTCACTGGACACTGCCCTCTGAGGTATCACCTCAAAAGGATGGGTAAAACAGAGAGTGATAGTTGCCGATACTGCGAGAGTTTCGCTGAAAGTGCAGAACATTTGCTTTGCGAATGCTCAGCACTCTTCTGCAAGAGGCTTAAGTTCCTGGAAGGGGCCTTCTTAGAGCCCTCCAATGTAAGGAAACTGATAAACTTCACAAGAAGCCTCGAAATCCTGGGCCTCGAATAGATTAAGGGTTATGCACAAAAGATCTGATAGGTCGAGGTGCTTGAGAGGCTGCACGGCCTTAACGACCCCCCCTCCTACAATCTACAATCTAGACCTTACAGCGAGTAAGACAAAAATTATTTCGTGCTTGTGCAGTATTTGTTCAAACGTTTTTTATCTCTGCTATATAAGTAGCATATTTTTGGTACAGCAACTATACCAAAAGGTGAATTTCTGTCTTGGCAGAAAAACTTCGTTGCTATACGACGTTCCAAAAAATTATTCAAATCATATGGTAATTTTGAAATTGATAATGACATTAGGTAAAAAACGTGTGTCATATTACATTTTTTCTCGAATTTTTCCTATTTTGCATTAATGTGAAGTCGTTTATTAAAAAAAGATTTAATATAGATAAATAACAGAAACATTTTCGGTTGGTAACAATGATGACATTGAAATATTTAAAATCTGACGCCCAAGCGTAAAGCCCAGTTCAGTGTTGAGCGATTTAGATTTTTGCGATACCAGCAAAGTTGTCATTGTGTTAATTTGTCAATTCGAACCGACTTACACTCTGAATTAAAATTTACCAATGGAAATATTGAGTTTTTCACTGCTAGTATCTCCAAATCCAAAATCGCTCAAAAGTAAGATGATACTTTAGATCGAGCAATGCTACGCCTACAGTTTTCGATCATGAGAAGATTTAATTCGTGATACAGAGACTGTGACATAATAATCATTATTGAGTTTTGAGCAAGCTGAAGTTCTTTAGAACATTATTTTGTGAAATAATTAATTGTTTGTCAATTTTCATCATCTTATTATAATTCACAAGTTAGAGC
Source organism: Chrysomela aeneicollis (assembly GCA_029955515.1). Lineage (NCBI taxonomy): Eukaryota > Metazoa > Arthropoda > Insecta > Coleoptera > Chrysomelidae > Chrysomela > Chrysomela aeneicollis. Next base: position 10,171,727 of record JARUHQ010000018.1, on the reverse strand, counting down.
AAGCTATTTATCAACCACCAGACTCAATTTTATGGATATATTTCCTTTGTCCCAAAGATCTTTTTCCATGTCAACAATAAAGAATCTTCGACTTGTTTGTAGAAGCGCATACTTACAATAAAACAACAAACTAATGACATTTCCTAGGCCTCGAAATAATTTCAACTCAAACACTTTGAATCCCTTCCTAACCCGAAGACCAACATGACAAAACCAAGCTACACTCGCCTAGCACTAGGTACAACGGAATTAATGCAAATAATGCAATGAGTGCGCCATTGTTGAATAATGTCCCTCCATGAAGCTCAGGGCGAAAAAAACACAATGGTCCGCATACGGCATACGTATGGTTACAATGTGCACACAAACCGCCCTGGGCCGTACTAGAGTAGGTACCTATATAATATACAAACATCAAACGAGCATACCCTGGCGGGCTAGAAAATGCGGATTATTTTCGTTGGAACGGACTGAGAGCGAAGCCTCGTAATATTATATTATAATTTAAACATTGGGCGCTTCGAGGCATCCTTCTCGAGGCCATGGCAATATCACTCACTCGCTAAATTATATGGCTCATTGGAAGTGAGCTGTTGTTCATGTGTATTGATTGGTGATTGCCATAGTACGCAAGATATATGTCTTGGAGGTATTGGTATGATAGATTCGAAAGGTAGCATGATGCAGAGCAGAATAAATATGAGAAATGGGGGATAATTTGAAGGATCGTTTCTTTGGTTTTCTTGCACACCGCCCGAAAGAAATCCATCAACAAAGTGGGAAAATAACAGGTTGAATTAGGCCCAAACAAATGGGATATGACTAATGATGAACGATCTAGAAAATAACACGTCAAAATTTGATTTTTTTCAATGAAGCTTCGACAAGAAAAGAAAAGTCCCATCAGAGGTGGATAGATAAACTGGTGAAATCACTTCCTAACCTGTGACTGGTCCCAAATCTCTTGATTTCGCCTACTTCGATAAAACGTGTATAACGTGACATGGCGTGTGTAAATCTCGCTAAGTGAAGCCGCGATTTCAACCAAATTTACAGGTTACTGCAGGTGTCAACACGAAAGTATGCATATTTGATTCTGAATGACTTCTAATCGTTTCTAACAATTTCATGAAGCCATTTTCCAATGAGTTTGATTCGAATATGTATCGAACATGATTGAAAGAAAATTCTTCAAAAATCTTTCGACAGTATCGCCATCTATTGTTGTACATGAGAACCCCACGTAATGAGCTGAAATTCAATTGTTCCAAATCAAGGATTTGTCTGCTGAAACAATTGAAGAGTTGCGCCACCAGGTCTTATTTCCATCATTGTCCCATCTATGATGTTATACTGTGGGGAAACTTCCCACTTGTATATACGGGGTAATGCAAATTTCATGGTACACTATTGTCAAATCGGAAACGGAAAGAGATACGAACTAGGTTAAATTACGAAAAAGATGCGCAATTTCATGGCCATTTCGACTATCAAAAGCTTTCGAAATTCGACACGTGCCAGCCAAGTAAGGGAAGCGGTCGTCAGAATGTCCAGTTCTCAGTGCTTGATGTATAATATGAGAAAATCAGAACTGCCAATTTCACAGTAAGAAGACCTCTACTTGAAAAATAGAGTTAATTTCACTGATTGAGTTGCAAAAAAAAATCGTACAATCAATTCACTACAGGAGGCAAACCAACGGAGAGCAGCAATGATTTTTATTTCGTAGTTGAGTGGCCCTCTAGCACCTTTGTTACTGAGTTTCACATCATTTTTGTCAATTTTAGTGAAAATATCTGGAATTATAAGCGTGACAGATCTCGAATTAACTCGATATTTTCTATTTTTCCTATTATTTCTTCTTTTCTATCATTAAACACACAAGTGTGATACATCGATGAATTGGCAATTTCATTATCTATCCGATGGAATGAAAATCCAGTATGGCTACCATTAGAAATATTAAAGTTGACTCCGATATCTTCGAATCTAGTGTGCCTGGATATTTTTCCTATCACCGTTGAATTCAGCATGAGAACTTTGCTAACTTTACTAAATTTCAAAATCCTAGTAGCAATACTATAAGAATCGAAAACTTTCAGTTTTTTCAGGATATTTCAGGAACTACTCAAGATATCCTCGATTTCGTTTGATATTCGAGATAACGATAAAATTGCGCATCTTTTTCGTAATTTAACCTAGTTCGTATCTCTGTCCGTTTCCGATTTGACCAAAGTGTACCAAGAAATTTGCATTACCCTGTTTATTCCTCCCTGTACATTTCAAATCTTTCCAATTCTATATTTTCAACTCTGCATTTCGACAAGGCAGTTCGTCCCAACACTATCAACGCGTGGGTTCGTTTCATTCTAGTCGCAAATAAACAACCAATCAACATCAACACCTCTGTTTCACTTCACAATCAAAGTGTACCCTCATCGATACAATTAAATAGGCTTCTCAAAAACCTCAACGCCAAATTACAATCCATACTGCCTTCTCTTTTAGAGCCCAGCCCTGTGTCATCTAGGAAAACCAGAGGTGACAGACAAGTTGACCGACATTTTGAATGGGAATCTGATCTTGAGAAGTTCAATGCAACCATAAGACTCAAGCCTGTGTTATCTCCAAGAAGGCAGACCTCACAATGCTTGATATAATGCACGATTAAACTCTCAATAGCTTCTGAAGATCTACCAAGCACAGACCTGTCGTGGAGTTTCGTTGACATGTTTGAAGTTCAGCCACCAAACATACGCTGAGCTCCTGGCTTTCATTCAGAGAAGATCTGTTCGTCTGATTGGTGATCCTGCACTAACGAACGCGTTGGACTAGAATATCGCAGAAAAGTGTGAGCGATCTCATCCTCATTATATTATGTTTCCATGGTCGGAATTCATCATTCCTTCACGAGGAGGTAAACCGAAAGGTAAACCAGACGGACGCATTCTGGATCTTACTTCCCGGTTTTTCCTGATACATATAACTTTCAAACTGTCAAGGAGAATTCCCAGCTAGAGACAGATCGATGTTTTTGATGAAGATTTTGCTAAAATTTTGAAATGAGGATTTGATAATCTAGTGGAGTTCAAGGCAACCAAACTCAAGCTGGTATTTTCTCCATATAGGTCTATGAAAACTCCTCCATTGTCATGGGCCATATGACATATATTGATCATTCATTCATCTGTAGGAAATTTCAACTGATTTACTCCACAACCACTCGTTTACTGTTTACTGTTTATGACAAGACGAGTCATGTTCCAGGACAAGTGATGCAGTAGTTCAACTATTTTTTCACGAAACCGATGCCACACTCGTCCTTGAACATTAGATCGCAGCTCATCACGCGACTATTCTCGATGTTTTCTTCTCCCGATCAAAAGATACCGATGTCACATAACGTCTCGAGAGCTAGGCTGTCTCATCTGAAAATAATGCATCCACACACCGATAAATTTGGCGAGGTACAGCGCACGTTACACGTTGGATATTGCCGGTTGAGACAACTCCTTGGCAGGGATGTGAAATCCTGTAGTTTGCACTCTATATCGTTAACGAGGTTGATATTGATGGTGGAAATACGGGTGGCTGATATCCATTCTTCTCTTTTTATATTTGAAACGGCATGTTTAGTTCATAAGAACCTACATATATATGACATCAACCTTGGATCCACCCGCCAAAAAAACAACATAAGACTACCCATTCCAGTTTCAAATCAAATCTTTTATAATGCAGGCAAAATATACAACCATCTTCCAGAACGAGTCAGAACCATTGAGTCAACAGTGTTGTTTAGGAGAACTGTTAAGATGATTCTCTTAGAAGAGGTATTCTATGAAATTGATGAATACCTCAAAAAAAGCTTTAATTGAATTAACTGAATTAAACTTTATATCCATTATATCTTAGCTGTCCCTGTTTTATTTATCATTATTTTTATTGTATTTTATTGTATATCTTTTACTATATGTTTTTTTAAATGACTTCGACTTTTTTAGACTTTGTCAATGAGATGTAAATCTTCTGGCAATAAAGCATATTTTGATTGATTGATTGATTCAAGGAGCATGATCCGTCAGATATTCACAATATCAATAGCAGGCTAGATTCACTAAATCATTTCAAAATCTACAGAATCAGAACTGATTAAAGTAACTGTTGTCATCCTTGGGGTTATGAAACGTATGATACTTGAAAGTTCGCTCCAGGTTCACATGATACGTCATGGAATTGATTCGGAAGATTTAGATCGCCATTTTAGAAAGTCTGAACATTCTGAACAGCTGAGAACTATTTGATGAGAATTCATTTTTTTTTCTTTCGACTGCACGAGAAAAAACTCCTCGAGAGATAAGGGGTTACAGCTATCAGGAAAGTTCCTGATAGCTATCAGCTAGGCAGATTTCGTTCAGAAAAATATTCACCTTGAAATATTTCTATCAAATGAATGGTGCAAATCGTATAGGGAAGTCTTCAATAAAGTAGTTGGTAAAACATAGATGCTATTTGAAGTATCCATTGTCCAAGGTTTCAAAAGTCCCCAAGAATATTTTTCAATCTGATGGGGTAGTTATTATCGCTTATTTCATTGTCAGATGTCTCATTTTTCATGCTTCTGTATAATCGGATTGTTTGTATTTTATTTGATTGATATAAATTTGGAGGGATATCAGCTCAATTTCATCATGTGTAAAAAAGAGTAATATCTTTCATTTCATTATATTTCACAACTATAATTATGGGATAATTTAGGAAAAGAAAATTGATAAACACCATGCTTAATTGATTTTAATGAATTTAATGCCATCATGGAGAAATACACTTGATTGGAAAGTCTCAACCACCATTTAATGCTTTTAAGCTGTTACTTTGGAGTCTACCGCTATAAAAGAGCTCCTGCTGATAATGTCGACGTCAGCCATATGACTTCCACTTTTTTTTCTATTAGTCGCTAATGTCTTTTAATTGAAGGTGATTAGAGCAATAAGGAAACGGTCTCTTACATATCCACGAAAAATTAAACAGCCTAACGATGTCGACGGAAAAATTTCCCGTTTTAAGTCTCGATTAATACTCACCTATATTGTGACTGCGAAAAATAGTTTTTAAAATGGCTATGAAGACATGAATAATAAAAAAAATGCAACATCTTCGTATCCTCGAATTACTGAATCAGTTCCAAGTTTTTTGACGATTTTATCGACTATAAACCATTGTCTATAATGGCGAGAATCCTCTTGGTAAAACTGGTGCAAACTCAGTGTATATCTGTAATTCTTTTTGATATGTATTGGAGAGAGAAACTTATACACTGAGTGCGCCAAAATTGTTTTAAACACCATATCGCGCTATATTTATTCAATGAGGAAGCAGACTGCCTTGTCAAAGAAGGGCAAAACAAAATTTTCTGACCCAGAACCCTTCTGTGGACTCTCCAAGGCCTACTTAAAAGTAGAGGTACGACGTTGTGAAGCGGATGAAATGAAATCTCACTAGAATAAAGTGCCAGGACAAAGACAAGCGAAAAGGTTTGTGAGCCTTTTGCCAAGGAAAGCTAAACAGCTTCTCGAGTTGGACAAAAAGACTTGAAACTGGTAACGGAACTCCTCACTGGACACTGCCCTTTGAGCTATCACCTCAAAAAGATGGGCGAATCATGCTTTGCCATTGCCCAGCACTTTTTTGCAAGAGGCTCAAGTTCCTTCAGCTCTCAGGAAACTGATAAACTTTGTATGAAGTCTCTGAATCTCGGGCCTCGAATATATTAAGGGTTATGCACAAAAGATCTGATATAGGTCGAGGTGCTTGAGAGGCTGCACAGCCTTAACGACCCCCCTAAAATTTATCTTTCACCTTTTGAGGAAACTTCTATTTAAACAATATATATTAGATAGCTAAGACGCTATCCACTACTCCACCATGCGGCTTCAAGTAAGATTGGAAGTTGACACGCTTGGAGCATGCTCACTTCGACAGCAGCCATCAGCCATGTAGTATCAGAAGTTCCTGTCGCGAGAATTCAATTTCATTGGCGTCATTGGCGCTGTCTAAGCGACTTACTTGGTGAGCGTCTCCAAAGAGGACGTGTATATCGTTCCGCCTACGTCGATGTGAACTGGCGCCGTATAGCGGGAAGCTGCGGCAACGCAAGGGATGCCCGTTATCTTGTTGTAGTTGACCGATGGCGGGGTTGGGGAAGAAGAGTTGGACATTGTCGGTGACGTAGCAGGAGATGAACTGGGCGACATCAACCTAGAAACACAGGAATTCAATTCAAAGGAATATAGTCGAAAAAAGGAGACGGTAGTGTTCAGGCTGATATTATATGGGAGCATCTCGTCACTCCCATATCTCGTTAGGCCCACATTTCATTAGGCCCACATTCCGGAACATACCTACTCGAACGATACGCTGTTGCCAGTTTTTGCACTTGATTTATTTGCCATTCCCAAACCCATTACCCAAAATAGAGATCTAGGCCCTCACTGATAGGTTAGTACGTTCAGGTCATTAAATAAATATATACGCGATAGTGCTTTCATAACTTTTTTGGAATGTGGGCCTCACGACTTATTTTTGCATCTACAGGAATATGGAAATGAGTTCAAGAAACTTTCTTCTCTGTTTCAAATTTGCTTTGATATGATGTGCTTTGAATTTCAATACGATGTTTTTTTTGCTCTATATAGTTTTTTTAGAAAATGTTCTGTATTTTTTGAACGATTTTGAAATAGGTGTACTCAGATCAAAAATATGTCCTTCTTCATACGACGTATCTATCCTGTTTATACCACAGTTCTTTGAGTTATGTGTTATATATACGATAGGATAGATGATTCCATGGTCGTCGTTTTTTCATTGATTATCTTCAGTTTTCTGTTGAATTAATTTTGTCAAAATATAGAATTCTCAACTATGGTAAGTCAAGCAAATTCTTCACATACATGTTCAATATCAATCAAATACAACATTTCTTTACAGAATTTTCTAGTTCAGCTTTTCGTAAAATATTGCAGTGTAATCCACAAAACTAATAATTTCACCGGTAGATTTCATTAAGTTAGATAGCAAGAGGCTTAGAAATGTGCCTTGTGGAACACCGAATTCAATCAATAATGTGACTTCTGAAAACTGGTTATGAAAGTCCTACTCAACCAATTGCATCAATTTCATCTAACTGATGCTATCCTATAATCGTGTTTCAATGATATACATAACTCATAGATTCATGTTCATTCTCTAATAGGCACTTCACATGGTATAATAATTCCATAACACTAGTAGCAGCAAGCGCAGTAGCTATTATCGATAATGACATATATAATTATTACTCTAGCTAACGTTAGCATCACTCTTCTTCTTCTTTTTCTTCTACTTGGTTCTGTGCTCAGCCAAGCTGTCATATTTACAGAACTATTACAATTACTAGTGATGTTTCGTATTATGGAGTTCCAAGGAAAACCGTCAGCTTACATGATATCATTTATTTTGTTATTTAATGCGCGCCATGTAGTAATCATGTAGTTCAATTTTAATTTATGTTATTCAGACCGCTTGAAGTCGTTTTGATTGACGTATTTTTCAACAATGATATCATGAAATCATTGATCCAACAATGTATCATCACATAATTGTTTTTTTCCTGATTCTTTGACAACCTAAAACTCGCCAGAAGAAGAGTCGAAAAAAACTGCTTCTAGGCATTTTGCATGGTTGCTGTGAAAGCATATTTCGAGCTGACCTGGTAATGTACAGGGTTGTCCATTATAGCAAGAAGCAACCCACTGAATTATACCTAATAGTCTATACTTCTGACTTACCTCATCTTGATTTGGGCACTTGGAAACATGGTCCTATTGGTCAAGTCTTTGGGCTCCTTTTCCAGATCATTTCTAATTTCAGTCTTCTTTCTGAAATAGAACGAAATATATTAGGTAAATAGTTTGTTTCAGTTAACTTGTGAGGGTAAAAAATAGTGAAATAACTTGAATAAGGATAGACTGTGTGACAACCTATATATGAAGACTGTGACTACTGTGGGACTATAACATGACCTTCCACATTATATTCGGCTATAAAATCTAATGTGAATAACTTGATCCTTCTTTGTGCATGAGTCCATGCTTTCAGCAATCAATATTGAGGAAACAACTACCTCTACCTACCTACTTGGTACCGCGAGCCTGCCTTCTCTTGGCAACCCATAAATCATAATCGATAATGCACAAGAACCAGTAGCCATTGAATGAGAGTCTACACGCCGTTAAATGAGAAGCGGTCTGCCAATTCTTCGAAGACGATTATCTAGACATCAACCCTAGCATCAGTATTAACAGTCACGAACAGCGTGAGATCAGTCTAGGAGTAAGGTTCGGGTTGTAGGTACAAAAAAAGTTTTCTTGCTTGATTAATGGTGATGATCCATTTGAAATTTTCACCAGCAAACTATGATCGGGAATAGTATTTGAGTGATTGAATCGTAAGTAAGAGCACAGAAGCTCAGATATGATTTTTTCGCTTGATTGAACTGAAATCCAGATTATCGATGGTTCTAGTCTCCGAACAACAAACCCACTAGAATAGTGACACCCCAAATTGTCTGTGAAACGATGTGAAATGTGTAAAATATAATTTAAAAGTGGTGGCCAGAACACAACATTCCACTGGTGAGTTACTCATTGCCGTATCATTCGTTGTATAAACATTGTTTACCCATCCTAATATGCAAACCAACTGTGACAAGGATTGTGCGTTATTCATCTAGTCTGTTATATGATCGAAGGTTCTAGTAATATCCATATTATACACTTGTTATATATTCGACATAATCTAAAATCATCCGATCGAACTCATACGAAATATTCATTAGAGTTGATACTTCAATTACTTCCCTGCACACAAAAGGATCCCATTCTATTGTTTCTGCTCGTTGAATGGACCTCCTATTTGCGGAGGTTAATTGAAGCAGAGAACAAAAAGTGAGGACTATCCAGAGACCCTTGCAAATTCTGAATATTCTTTAGCGATATATTTCATCCCTTCCAAAGCTAACATTCATTCAAATGAGTAGACACTGAACGACGCAAAATAACCTTCCAGCGATTCATCATCCGACGCCTGGGTTAGGAAGCAACACGAGATCTAAATAAACAACAATAGACAGACTAATGACTCTTTAGTGTGACTTGGAAAAAAGTACCTTCAAAAACTTGTGACAGCTTCATCGCCAAACCCATTTTGGGATTATTTATTTTTACAAGCTTTATTCAAACTTTAGTCTAGTCAAAATTCAAGTCAAGATGGCGGCTCCAAGATGGCGGGCGAATTTTGTGATTATGGTCCAGTTTGATTCAAAGTTTTTTGTAGGGCAAATTGATAATTGTGTGTCGAAGTTCATATAATCAATATTGTAGATTGTAAGGGAGATTAGTTAAGGCTGTGCAGCCTCTCAAGCACCTCGACCTATCAGATCTTTTGAAAAGTGCTTGAAAAGTGTTTTTGACAGCCAACTTAGTTGCAAAGCAACCCTCGAAGTCTCATTGAGACTTGTATGAGTGAGGAAGACGGGAACCTTAGTTTTTTAAGTGTCATCCGCTGGTGATTTTTGAGCATAACCAGCAATCTATACGAGGCCCGGGATTCCGGGACAACGTTTAACAGTTTCCTGAGAGCTAAGTTGCTGACAGTGGAGGGCTTTGAGAAGACCCCTTCCAGGAACTTGGGCCTCTTGCAGAAGAGTGTTGGGCATTCGCAAAGCAAATGTTCTGCAGTTTCAGCGAAGGTCTGGCAACTATCACTCTTTGTTTTGCTCATCTTTTTGAGGTGATGCCTCATAGGGCAGTGAGGAGTCCGGTTACCAGTTTCAGGTATTTTTTGTCCAACTCGAGAAGCTGTCGAAATGCTCACGAAAGGCTCACAAGCCTTTTCGCTTGTCTTTGTCCTGGCACTTTATTCCAGTGAGATTTTATTTTATCCGGACACCAATGTCGAACCTCATCTTTGAGAGTCCACAGAGGGGTTCTGGGCTGGAAAATTGTGTATTTTCCTCTTCTCTGGCAAGGCAGTCTGTCCTCTTGTTGCATATAATCAAGATGACGGCTCCAATATGGCGTACGACTTGAAGTACGAGTAATTTAAAATGTTGCATACGAATTGAGAACTGATGACTCGTTCTCACCCTATCTTCAATGTCTCTGTTGTTCTCATATATATAACTTATTTATGATTATATGATGAGCAGTTTCTCATCATATAATTCGTTTCGTGAACGTGTCGAATAATCCATTTTTTCAATGGGCAAGTCATCATCAGGATACAATCTAGTCTAAGGCCTTTATCTTGTAGCGATCAGCCGTGATCCGAATAAATACCCGAATCGTGACTGAGAAAAGTTGGCAGTAATTGATGTATCAATGGCATTTTTGTGTTATATGTCCATGCACCATTAAACTATTAACTATAATGGATCTCCTTTCGAATGACTACCTAGATGGTAATGTGTGGGACATTCCAATAAATCGACGTCTCAGGTCTGACCGGTTATTATCTTTTATAAGATGTTTTATAGATCTCGTGGATTCTTTTGCAAAACAATCACAATGCCCCGCCATGTTTGATGTTCGCCTGCTTGAAATAATCACGTAGTGTGAATGATTTCATAGAAGACCACACCATTATATAACTCAACAGTGCCTTTGTCGAACTCTTTATAAAAACGACCCATCAATCAACAGACTCTTTTAAATTATGTCAAATGAGACTTGATGATAAATCAACGATAATACTGAGAAGAAATTGGATTGAGAATAAAATTGATGAAAACAGTTTATACATGGTTTGACAAGCATTTTCTTGAGAACTTGAACCTCACTCTTTTAAATCATGTATAAACGTCAAATGAGACTTGATGATATATCAACGATAATACTGAGAAGAAGTTTGATGGAGGATAAAATGGATGAAAACAGTTTATATATGGTTCGACTTTATAATATATCAACGATAATACTGAGAAGTATAAACGTCAAATGAGACTTGATGATATATCAACGATAATACTGAGAAGAAATTTGATTTAGAATAAAATGGATGAAACAGTTTATACATGGTTTGACAAGCATTTTCGTAAGAGCTTGAACCTCACCAGTAATATCATATTGACCAAACTGCCAATTCAATCACAGAAGTCCACAATATCTGATATTGATCAGTCTACAGCTCTTCTCATTCTGAACTTTATCTTTATCGAATACAAGCAATTTTAATTTTCTCAATCTCTACACATGTAAGTGTGTACATACACAATTCTAGGTGACATGTCTAACACTTGTTAGGTCTCTGCTCGGGTCTCGGGTCTCTGCCTCTTAATATACATTCTTGTTTGGGATATCGTTACCCGAGAGGTATTTGCTTTCATAATTATTATCGATTTATCTTGTCTTCAACTATGTTATTTTTGACACCTACGTACATGTCTTGAATAAATCAGGGCAAGGTGAGTCACAAAGATGAATAATTTAGTAGATTGGGCATTTGGCATTCTATTGTTCAGGATATTTTTTCAAATTCAGGTTTCATAGCAATATCTATGCAGCTCTGGTGCATACAAATGTCGAGATGTCAATAAAGATAATATCTGAAATTCTTGGAGCGTCGCAGAGGTAAGTTTTTTTAAATATTTTTGAGGTCTAATAAATAACGCACCTATTTTGTATTTGGACAAGATATGCAAGTTTTTTATGGATTTCTGCACCATACTGTTCTGAATTTATGGCAGTATGTGTTGACTGTGATGGTAAAGATTGGATAATAGCTTTGAATTTCATTGGGCTGACCTATTAGAGCTCGTATGCAAAAAGAAGGATAATGTAGCCTACTTTAGTAATCAGCAGATATCGAGTAGGTAATAATTAGCTACCATATCGGTTACTAGCGCAGTTCTACAGATTTAAACGGCAATTGATAATCTCAACAATTGCTACGATTTGTCACCATGATCCACATTGAGTGGGTTTATCTGTTTATGTGCCAGGTGGTCTCACTATTGAATCCATATAAAGTCGAACAATTTATCGATCCACTTTTTCAATGCCCAAGATTGCAATGCTCAACTTGAACTATATACTATATCAAAGATTAGCATAAGTATGCAGATTCAAGATACAGGATGAATAAATATATATTCATATTTATGTGATAATTTTTCAACGATAGGTACTCATAATTCATACGTTGATGATGGTACAATATATGATGTATTATGGAATATGGTGTATAGTTTATACCAAATTTATAAAAATATTGGTATATTCTTGTCTCGAATTAACTGCTGCCTTTTCGGCATTCACAGAATTCAAAACATGGGTCGTTGATAATGACTGGGATGTTGTGGGAGTAACTGAGACTTGGCTATATCCTGCTCTTAATACTGAAATTGTTCATATAGATGGCTACAATTTCGTCCGAAATGATAGGTCCACTAGAGGGGGCGGCATTGGGATATATATTAAAAATAAATTCAGATTCGAATTAGTGATAAGGGAAAGTAGCGAAATTCTTGAAAATATATGGCTAAAAATTCTTCTAAGAAGGTACGTAATAGTTATAGGAACCATTTACAGGCCACCAAAATCAAATCAAGCTTTATTTCTTGATCAGGTAGAGGATCTTTTCTCTAATATATTTTCGAATTATAACGATATTATATGTGTGGGTGATTTTAACATTGATATGCTCGACATTAATTCTAATTTTACAGCTTCTTTTAATTATATTCTTGAGTCCTTCAACTTTAAACAATTATTAGACCAACCTACTCGCATATCTGGAACTAGTACGTCTATGTCACTGATAGATTTGATAATTACAAATTTTGACCCCGAAATATGCGATGCGTCTGTTGAAAATCTCCAAATTTCTGATCACTTCACAACTCATTGCAAATTCAAAATTGATATTGGTCGGTCAGACATCAGGAAAACAGTTACTTATAGGCCCATTAGTAGCATAAATCGCGATAATTTTTATTGGGATCTTGTACAAATGCCATGGGAATCTATATACGACAGTGATGATGTAGAAACAAAAGTTCTTTTATTGAATAATTACCTGCTTCGCTTATTAGATTTTCATGCACCACTAAGATCATTTTACCCCCATAAGAGACATAGCTATGCTCCTTGGATAACAGATAATATTAAGTTAATGCAACGACTCCGTGACAGAGCTCTTCAAAAGTATAGAACAACTCAATTACCGAGACACTTTGATTATTACAAACAATTACGTAATTTAACAACATCGGCAATTAAATCTGAAAAAAAGGTATATTTGAATTATAAATTGCAAAATAGTTCAACAAAGGAGAAATGGTCTGAACTGAAGAAAATACAAATTATAAAGAGTAAAACCAATTTAATTCCTGATAGCCTACACAATGCTGACGAATTTAATAACTATATTACTAATTCACTACATAATGATGCTACAATCAATGAAGAATTGATTGATTTCTACTCTCATAACATTAAAGGTGGTTTAAATACTACATTCAACTTCAGCCCTGTTAACGAGGAACTTATAGCAGAAATTATCCAAAATATAAATACAAAGGCGACGGGTACTGACAATATTAATATTACCATCATTCAGCTATGCTGTCCATATTTGATTCCTGTAATTACTCACATTATGAATGAATGTCTAACTAATAATATTTTTCCAAATTCATGGAAAAATGCTAAAGTTATACCGTTACCTAAAAAAAAGAATCCTGAGACCTATAGTGACCTTCGCTGTATTAGCATCTTACCCACCTTTTCAAAAATATTGGAAAAAATAATTGAATCACAAATCCGTACTTTTTTGGATACTAATGATATCTTGCCAATCAAGCAGTCCGGTTTTAGAAGTGGCTACAGTTGCGCAACTGCTCTCTCAGACGTGGTAGATGATATACTAAGTGCCATTGATAACAAAAATATATGTGTTTTGGTACTACTTGACTACTCCAAAGCATTTGATATGATCAATCATGAAATTTTATTATCTATGTTCCATTATTTTGGATTCAGTGACTCTGTTCGAAACCTACTATCTTCATATCTACGCAACAGAGTACAAAGTGTTCATATGGATGATCATATTTCTCCACCATCTCCAGTTTTGTCCGGTGTACCACAAGGTAGCATATTAGGTCCACTGTTTTATACGACGTATACCTCAAATTTTACCAATGTACTTCAGAATGTAAACTACCACTTTTATGCTGACGATACCCAAGTTTATTTTGCTTTTAAATATTCAGTTATCAATGACGCTAACAATATAATAAATTCAGACCTGAATGCACTTTATAAAATTTCATCGGATCACATGCTCAAAATCAATCCTAATAAATCTTGTGCCTTGCTTTTTTGTTCAGATGGCATTAGAAATGACATCTTACCGAATTTAAATTTGAGAATCGGCAACTGTACCATCCCTTTCAAACTCTTTTGTAAAAATTTAGGTCTGATAATTGACAGCAAATTACATTTCACTGAACATATAACTCAAAAACTCAAGATTGCATACAGTTCCCTGAAATTAATTTATTCGCAAAGGACCTTTTTGAATATGAAAACTAAAAAAATGCTATGTGATTCATTGGTGTTGTCACACTTTAACCACTGTGATGCTATATATGGTCCTTGTTTGAAATCAGTCGATTCCAATAGAATCCAGAAAGTTCAAAACTCTTGTATTAGGCTAATTTATGGTATAAGAAAACGGAATACTATTTCACACAAATTTCAAGAACTAGGCTGGTTAAACATGTACAAAAGGCGCCAATTGCATATGGCATGTCTCTTCTTCAAAGTGTTCAAATTTAAAACTCCTCCTTATCTCCATCGTAAGCTCTCTTATAGAACTGATATACACAATCTAAATATTCGCCGCCTCAATCTTCTTACAATACCCAAGCATAAAAAAGAAATATTCAAACGATCGTTTAGCTATAACATCTCTATTTTCATTAATGATTTACATGCTCGAGATAGCTCACTTTTGAATTCATCTATAAACACTTTCAGGTTGAAATATAAATCATTTCTATTGAATTCCTCCTTACCATAATTCATTTTGCATTGTATAGAGGACTTTCGATTCATTTCATTTCATTCAACTCACTCACACTGTATAAGATTGACAACTTGCGCTATCACTGTTCCAGTCTACTATTTTTTTTTCATAACTTATTCATTTCTCTCTTCTCTCTCTTCCTATCTTTTCTCTCTTTCTTTTTTGTACTATCTTTCATTTTATTCTTCTTGTCTCCTCTTCTTCATTTCTTTTATGCCATCGAAGAATTTTCCTTCATTAAAATATAGGCGCTGGTGGAAGAACAGACGTGAGTTATAGCCATTTTGGTATAATCTCATATTCTGAACCAGAAAAGCCTTTTGTTTGCCAATTATATTGAGTGATGATTTATATTTTTTGTTATTATAATTATATTATGGTGGACAATAAATTATTATTATTATTATTATTATTATTATTATTTAATGCCATGTTTTCACATGGATTGAAATAAAAACGCTTTCCAAAACCACCTTGATCCAAAAAATGTATGATCGATTGATGATATTAATGAGACAATCATCAGTTACCAATAATTGATGCTGAAGAGCTCGCTGATGAATATCTTATTGCCTACCCTGATACTTTCTAGCAGTTGAATTGACAATGTATCCATGAAATTGTTAGGTCTTGATACCACAAAGGCTAGTGCCAGATGAGTTTCTTCCAATCTTTTTCATGAAATGTACCCCATAATTGACACTAGTTCATTGCAGGTTGTTCTCACTAAAACTCTAAGATACCTCGAGAGTTCCACCAGTTAAAAAAAGCTAAAAGACCAACTATAGACGAATTGCATTGCTATTTGCAAGGCTATCAGTCATCTCCCATCTATCAACATTGAACTCAGATTATCCCTTGATTCCTATTTCAAAATTTCAGCCAGATCTCAATTTACTATCCAGACGTGTCCTCACCATGCACCTCTGACTTTATTGGATAATTCAGGAGGCTCTGATGCAGTGAAATTGATTAGATGCACCTTCGAATATCGACTCCTTAAGGTACATTTTCTATCACTGCAGAAAGTACTGCGGGATATAAATTTTATGTTTTTATCATCAACCTTTAGAGAACTTAAGTCAGGGATAGAAATACCTATACATCAGCGTGAAAGGGCCACATTGTTCACGCGATATTGGTAACCGAGCTATCCCAGAAATGGAAATGTTTCTAAAATTATGAAGAAATGTGAAAATGTGACACTGTCAAACATTATTTCAACTCATTGCCACCGTTTTCAAATAAGCAATTGATGTCATGTGATCGCTAGGATTGCTCCTCATCCAGCCTAAAACTTCGAATAGTTCTTTCGTATCATTACCTGT